>CM076580.1:717738904-718103904 GCA_034641835.2 Pinus albicaulis | reverse complement strand
GATACTCAAACAAAGCAGAATCCTCTGGGTAATCAGAGTAGAGGAAAATAGCCTACAGTCACGAATTAGAACAAGGTAAATAAGCCATCCACAAGTTCAAAAAGGAAGGAAAAGGGTAGTTAGAAGAAAGAATCTCTATCAAAGGACCATGCTGGTAAACAAGACATCGTCATTAAAGAGGTAGACAAATCCACTCCTTTCAGCCTAGAAGCTAAAATTTCAAAATTGAAAGTGTTTATTCCTTTAACCGAGCTTGTTAAGAATAACCAGTATAAGTCCCATGTTGCCAAGATTCTCCTTTGTACGACATGGTAAATGTCGAAGATGATCAACTCAAACTCATTTTTTGTCCTGCTATTGATGGTCAGTTAGAAGATAGCGAGGTTCTCTGATTCTACTTGATTCTAAGAATCCACCAATGCATTTTACATAATTCCATGTTAGACTCTAGTGCCTCCCATAATCTAATCCCACAAGCCATTATGGAAAGCTAGGCCTTGAATCACTTGCAATTATCATGACTTATACTACTTCTATTTAGGTAGAGTCCATTGTATTGGCCTCATTAAGGATTTGGTAGTCTCCCTAGAGTAGATTCTGGCAAAGAATGTTCTAATGGATGTGGTGGTAGCTGACATACCACCACGGTTTGACATGTTGCTTTCAAGATCTTGGGGGGGGGGGGGGGTGGGGGAATTGAGAGGCACATTGCAATTAGAATTTTCTTACGCAACCATTCCTGTTTTAGAACAATTGAGAAAATTGTACCGAGAAACAAAGATGAAATATATGATCACAAGAAAAGAAAAACCCAACAATCATCTGATAAATGTTGTACATATAGATTTAGAGTCATTTTTTTTTAATGATAGTGGCTTAAATGATGTAGATAGCCAACTCATAGAAGTAGAATAGGTCCCAGAGATTCATAATTGCATCAAAAAAGTTATAGAAAAGGAAAAATAGAATCTTCTGAGTTCATCAGAACAACCATCAGATGAGGCAGAGAAAAACTCAGAACAACCATTAGATAAAGCAGAAGAAAGTCCGGAAAATCATGAATAAATAGTTCAGAAATTTGAGCCAAAAAAGAAATCATATTTTCAGCACTTGGAGGATAAAAATGGTCTGTGGTCCATGGAATTTGATGGTGCCTTGGGGAAATACGGGGTAGGTAATGGAATTTGGGTCTGCAGTCCTTTTCATCAGCCTTGTAATGTGCCTACAAATGTTAGATTATGCTCATACAAGTTAGATTTTGATCGCACTAACAATGAGGTAGCGTATGAAGCACTGATTACTGGCCTAAATATTTTGAAGAAACTCGGTGAAAAAATAATTTCAGTACGTGATGATTCAAAACTTGTGATCAAGCAAGTTAAAGGTGAATATCAAGCTAACCATCCACTGATGAGAGCATACAAGAATTTTGTCCTAGATATTTTTAAATTTTTTCCAGAGTATACACTTACAGTTGTGCCAAGGAGTCAAAATCTCAAGGCAGATTCATTGGCTACAACTGCAAGAAGATTCATTGGCTACATCTGCAAGAAATTTTAACATCCCCATCTTTTCAAATAGGAAATTTGAGATTCATGTGAAACATCGGCCCACTGTTCTCGATAACTTGTGGTATTGGCAAGTATTATAGGATGATATGCAGGTAAATAACTTTCTCCAAGGTGAGGCTGAATTTAAGAATTGTTCCATAGATGAAATTTGTGACGAAGATGACCAGGATATAGAAGAAACTCAGGTGGATGTACTACAGCTGAAAGACAAAAATATTCCAAAAGATCTCATACCTTTGTAAGAATTTTTTGACCAAGATGACGTAGCAAGAAAGCCTACATTGGTGCCTACGGAAAAGGGTGTTGAAGATGTAAACATCGGGACAATGGACAAAACAAATATGGTTAAACTTTCCAAGTCTTTATCTCCCAAGGTAAAGGCTGAATATGTTAAATTACGTTTTGAATTTTCTGATGTTTTCACATGGGAATATGTATATTTAAAGGTGTGTGATAAGAACATCATTCAACACACTATTCAAATTAAGTCCAGTCAAAAGCCCTTTCGACAAAAGTTGAGAAGGATCAATCCCATATTGCTGTCATCAATTGAAAAAAAGTAAACTGAATTTTCAAGTCCAGTATTATTGTTCCTATCAGATTCTCTGATTTGGTTACGAATTTGGTCCCGGTAAGAAAGAAAATTGGAGAAATCCAACTTTGTATATATTTCAGGAACTTGAACAAAGTATCTCTCAAGGACAACTATCCACTTCCTAAAATAGATCACATCCTTCAAAGAGTTGTTGGGTCTTCCAGGATGTCACTATTGGATGGATATTCGAGATATAACCAGATTCTAGTGCACAAGGATTTTCAGGACAAGACAAAATTTAATACACCTTGGGGCACGTTCAAATATGAAAAGATGCCATTTGGTTTGAAAAATGCAGGGGCCACGTTTCAACGGGCCATGGACATAGCATTTTCCAATGAAAAAGATGTTTTCTTGGTTGTTTATTTAGACGACTTGACAATGTTTTCACATTTTGATGATGAACATTTGCATCATTTAAGAATTTTTTTTGAGAGATGCAGGAAGTTCGAAATCTCTCTCAACCCAAAGAAAATCCTTTTTTCCATGAAAGAGGGAAAACTTCTTGGTCACATCATCTCTAAGGATGGGATCTGGATTGACCCTTCTTGTGTTCAAGCAATTTAGCAGATTGATTTCCCTCACAGAAAAAAGGAAATACAAGCATTCACTGTTAAGATGAATTTCTTATGTAGATTCATTCCTAATTTGGCTGAGCATCTTCGAGAATTGAAAAATATGTTGAAGAAAGATAATGATGTGAAGTGGTCTGAAGATGCCCAAAAGTATTTTAAATCAGTAAATTTTGCCTTGACCACTTCCCCTATTTTGATAAGTCCTGATTATTCTATTGATTTTATAATCTTCTCATTTTATTCTTAGCATAGCATGACAACAATCTTGATGCACAAAAGGGATAAAACATAGCTACCGATTGCATTTTTCAGTCGCAATATCAGAGATGCAACCCTTCGGTACAACATCATAGAGAAATAGGCTTTGGATTTGGTTAAAGCACTGAAATATTTCAGAGTTTACATTTTACATTCACATACTCTTGCCTATATGCCTAATGCAGCTGTAAAAGAAGTTCTCATGCAGACAGACCCAGAAGGTAGGAGAGGGATATGGATAGCAGCATTACTAGAATATGACCTTGATATCAAGCCCACCGAGCTGATCAAAGGTCAAGGCTTAGCCATGCTCTAGAAATCAACCTAATTTTAGCCTTGTCTGATAACGAAGAAGAAGTGAATCTCATTCAGGTATATGATATATTTTTGTCATCTCCACGATTTTATGATATTGTCTATGTTTTGCAACACCTAATCCCTCCTCTAGGCATGACTAAGATCCAAGGAAAATCTTTGAAGCTCAAAGCTTCCAAGTATTTCATATTGGATAATGCACTTTACTGGAAGGACCTCGAAGGTGTGTTGCTGAATTGTTTGGTCGAAGAAGAATCTAAATAAGTGATGAATAACTTCCACAAAGGAGATTTTGGGGGCCACCTATATTGGAAGACCATGACCAATCAAATATTGAGAGCAGGATAATATTGGCTGAAACTTTTTGCAGATGTATACAAAACAGTAATGAGTTTCCACGAATGTCAATTTTTTCAAGGTAAAAGAAAGATGCTCCCATTACCTCTACAAACTATTTCAGTAGATGCACCATTTCAACAGTGGAGCCTAGATTTCATAGGGGAGATTCACCCAGCAACATCCATACAACACAAGTGGATATTGAAAGCCACAAATTACCTTACAAAGTGGATCGAAGCAACCCCAACCAGGCAAGCAACATATGTTTTCATCATTCAGTTTTTAGAAACTAATATTTTGTCAAGTTTTGGTTGTCCTACTAATATTATCACAGATAACGCGAAAAAATTCAAGTCTAAGAAGATGACTGAGTTTTGTGACAGATATAATATCAAGTTGGGACACTCTACCACCTACTACCTGCAAGGTAATGGATTGGCAGAGTCCTCTAATAAATCCTTGATCAATATCATTAAGAAAATGTTAGAGGAAAATAAAAATGATTGGCATAAGAAGCTGATCAATGCATTGTGGGAAGACTGGGTGAGTAGTAAGAAGTATATTGGAATGTATCCTTTTCAAGTTGTGTATGGTGTCGATACTGTGTTTCCTTCATCATTAGGAGTCCTGGTAATTAAATTTCTTCAAGAAGTAGGGATTGAGGAAAATGATACACCTTCAACAAATGATACATCTTCAACAAATGAGAGATGAGGTATTTTAGAATACATCAAAACTCCATGACAAGATAAAGAAGATCTATGACCGAAAAACAAAGGAAGACAACTTCAAGGTTGGAGATGTAGTACTCTGCTGGGATGTCAGAAATGAGGATAAGGGTAAGCATGGAAAATTTGAAAATTTATGGAAAGGGCCATATCAGATTTCTGCTTGTCGGGGGCATAATGCTTATTTTCTTGAAGAGATGAATGGACAAGAGTGTTTAGGAGGACCAGTCAATGGTAGGCTCCTTAAGCATTCTATTTTCTGAAGTACATTTCTCAATCAGTTTTCCATTTCATTATCAATATCAGTTACATTTTCTACAAGTGTGAAGTAGAGAACCAATGGAGTTCGAAGCTCGAAGTGAAGGCCATGGAGCTTCACTGATTTTCTGCTATTTTCAAAGTTCATTTTTCAGTCAAGAAAGTCAGTATTGAGTCAATTTTCAGTCAATTTTGAGTTTTTATTGAGTCAATCTATTTTTTCTTAGTTATTAGTTTTCAGTCATGTTTATTAGTTTGAGTTTTTGAGCGTATTGGACCAATGGATAAGGCTTTCTGGTCTACGGTGTTCTTTACACCTATTTCGGAACTATCATCCCCAATAAGGCCAATGTTAGTGTCAGTATTTACATCCTGCCATTAGTGATCAAAAATCCTCTTTTCATATCATTTTAAGGGCCCCATTCAATTTTTTTTTTTATCATTCCACTAGGTCATGCAAAAATTTAGTCACTAATGTTAATCCTAGTCCAAAAACATTACTCTACCTCAAATTTGATTACTTGTTGGCATAGTTTCATACCTTGCTGACTGTACACCATCCATTAAGTCAATATCATCAAGTCATCACATCAGTCATGTCATTATGAAGTTCAGTATTTCAAGGTTTCATTAGGCATTTTAGGGTTAAACAATTTTTCATTAGGTCATTAGGGTTTCCAAGGTCCAATAAAACTCCATTTCCACTGCATAAGACCAGCAAGTAAAGGGTGATCAAATAACATCTCTTCACCATATGAATATGATTTGCAAAGAAAAAATCTTGTTTAACCATGTAATTTTGGTTTTAAGATATAATTTTTAATTTCATTATGTAATTTTATGTCATTCAAGTGTAATAAGTTCATGATTCCCAAGCTGCTAACTCACAGTTCCAACATGCTAAAGCATTAAAAAATGTCAAATCCTAGTGTTCTCAAAGTCATCAGATGATAAATTTGGCAAGGAAGAAGTCAAATGAAAAGGTAAAGATTTAGAGTTTAAAGTGAAGTGAAGAAAGGAAAAAGTGGGTCCCAAGGCCCAATTCATTCAAATGATGAAGTATAAAGACCACCAAGACATCAAAATCAAACTCATTTTCACTCCCAAAAGTCAAGCTTGCACTCCCTTAGCCGGAAAAATCAAATTGCAGGGTGATAGGCTGAGTTTTTAGTGGTGTTGCACTTTCAAAGAGCGGCGTCGCGCTTTTAGAAGTGGCGTTACGCTTTCAGCAGGCAGCATTGTGCTTATGGGCAAGGCACTGTGCTTTTGCCCGATGCACTGCGCTTTTTTCCAGCGAGCTCTCCAAGGTCCAAAACACCTTCAAATATTTCAAAATTTTTAGCAAATTCCTCTTACACACTATTGCAAGTAAGTACACCAAATTTGTTGCCTCCTTGCACTCCTAAACATTGATTTCATAGTGTTTTTGTTCCTAAGAAAATTGGCATTTGGTATAGTGGGTAAACCCTAGTTTTATTCCTAATTCCCAAATGTTATGCCCTAATACCATGCATTTCCTTCCCACATATATAAAAACCCTATCCCTGCCCTTACACTACCATTTACTAGTCCCTAAATCCCTTTCCCTTAAAACCTTAAGTCCTAAGCTTCTAAATTCCTAAGTAGCCACTTCCCCAAACCTGTAATTTAATTATCATTTCCAACTCCCTTGACATTTCAACCTCCTATCACCTCCCAAAGTTCCATAATACCTTCCCCCATATCCCTAAATGTTCCTAGACTTAGCCCTATTCCCTAGACCTATCTCCACTACGCATTCTCATCCTCCTTATCCCTAGGGTTTATTGGCCACCAAACACTATGGAGGAAGACAAAGACTATATGGAAGAGGAGGGTAGAAAAGAAGAGGAGGATAGAGAATAGAGATGACCTCACAAAGGAGGAATAATCCTAAGGCCGGAGCCCACCAACACAAATGAACTGGTGGACTCTCCAATGGCTGTCATTTGTTTTGATTATGTAGGTTGCCTTGATTTTTGCAACATGATTCAGAGGGTCCAAAATCATCCTATGTTGAGTAGATTATTCATTTCAAACCTCAGAGAATATCAGGTGACCCTTGTAGGTGTGACCTTCAGTATATCTACATCTATCATTGTTGCTGCCACAAGGATTCCAAACATGGGCGAGAAGTGGTTTAAATCCAAATATTTGGAGGATCAGTACTATGAACCATTCATTAAACCAAGATATAGAAATGAAAGGAAGAGGGTCTTCCCTTTCAGCTACCTCCTTGATAGGTATGCCCCCATGATGAAGATCATAATGAAATACTTCTCTTGTGAAGGAAGGTTTTCTAAGCTCCACACATACCACATCAGACTGTTGATGCACTTCACAAGAATAAGATTAGTCAATATACCATACTTTCTATTCAGGAGCATAGAAAAAATGGAATTCATTGTACAAAAGAGAGACTATGACCAACATATGAATAGCCTCTTCCACCACCCATTGATCAAAATCATTTTTCTCCATCACCTTGATCAGTTGGGCATCTCATGGGAAACCTTCATTGCCAATGACATCTTCACTGCTCCACATGCTGAAGATGTGCTTTATTCATCTCATCCTGCTACATATATGCCTCCACCTCAGTCCGCTTTACCTACTCCATCACCATCACCACCATCATCACCAAATTATGGTCAGGATGAGTCACCTAGCAAAGCTATGGTTAGCAAGCCTAAAGAGGGTGAAATGAGCACATTGGCTAGAACATACCAGAGAGGGTATAGGTAGGTGTTTTCCCCATAGATTATGGTAGGGGCACTGCCTTCTTCATCAACAAAGCAGGTACAAAAGGGGAAACAAAATCTGGAAGAGGAAGATGTACACGAGGAAGCCATTCATGAGGAGTAAGATCTCCATGAGACAGAGAAAGATTTTGACCTTATTGACTTGGATGAGCAACATGATGATGATGCCTCCAATTTTATTATCAAGGGGAAGGATGCCCAAATCAGGGATCTTTAGACCAACTTAGATAAATCTAAGTTTGTGATTACATATTATGAGAAAGAAAATCAACAACTCAAAACCAAGCAGGCAATCATGGATATTCAGCTTATCAAGGAAAAAAATAAGAAAACAAGGAAAAGGAATTGCTTGATGAGGCTTATGAGAGGTATGGTGAAAAAAATGACAGAGAAGAACAAGTGCCAAGAAGGAGACCTAGGACTAGAGGGCTGAAAAGAGGTCTAGAACTAGAGAAGCAAAAGGAGGCTGAATTTGCTAATGAGCTAACTTTGAATGAAAATTTTTCCATCATGGTCAATGAGAACCAGGAGCATTGGCTTGACAGGGTCAACTAGCATCTTGAGAACCTCCTGGAGAAGGAAAATAAGGATAATGAAATACCGAGGAAAAGGGAAAAGCACTACTTCAAGACAAATCAAATGGCAAGGTCAAAGCTCCAAAAGCCTAAATCAAGACTTGAAAACCTAACCAAGAAAAATGAAGGGGAAAAGCTTGATATCCTTGTTGAGGCATCACTCATTTCCTAACATACCTCGTAAGCTCCCACAGAAGAAAATTTGAATAATTTTGAGCATTTTTGGAAATTTTTGGAAATTATTTTACTTTGGGTAGTTTTACACAATCCCATTGTCAAAAGCGCAACGCCCTAGGCGTTGTGCTTTTTCTAGGGACCTCCAATGGCCAAAATGAAAGCACCATTGGGTTCATAAGGCCAATTAAAGTCAGGAAAAAAAATTTACAAAATTTTTTTGGGTAAAAGAGGCAGTCAAAAGGTCTAAAAAAACTCAAAAAATCACATTTCTAACTTGTTTTGGAGTCTGCCGTTGCGCTTTTGACTAGTCTTGGGAGAATCAGTTTTTGGAGGGTCAAATCAACACCATTTTGGAAAAAAATCATATATCTGGAAACCAGTCTAGACAATATTTCTCATGAGCTATTCTAAGTTCAATTTATACATCTGGAACCCCCTCAAAAGTGGACCTGAAGTTGGTGCTGCGCTTTTCACCTTGGCGCTGCGCTTTTGACAAATTTTCCGAGTTTGCTAATATTTCCAAATTTTCTCAGTTTTTCTTAGTTTCACTTGGTAAATGGTGTTTTTCCCAATGTAATTCATGATGTAAATGTAATTTTGGTGTTTTTACACTTACCTAGGGTAAATAAATTAGATGAAAACTTTGATGAATATGTAATGAATCAGTTTCCAAAAAGTGAGGGATGAGTCAGTTTGACCTCCCTACACGCTAGGTATCAGTTCAATTTTTGGTGGAAAAACTCCTTAGCTCATGGATTCGACCCATGAGGTTGGGAGAATTTTTTTTTTGGTCTACACCTTATACTTTTTATTTAAGTTTCCAAGTTGGATGTTGTGGAATTGATTAGAGACTCTAGTGTTATCAATATTTGGTAGGAAATTGATGAAAGAGTTGCATCTATTTATTTAGGATACCCGTGGTATGGAAATTTAGCACAGTTTCTTATTATGTTACATGTGTATGAATGCTTTGTATTCATGATCCATTTCATCTCTATTATATGCCGATTTTCAGGTTGATAAGAAAAATACATCTCTCATGCTCTGTTTTGGGAAAATCTTCATAGTTTGTTAATTTTCTTCAGTTTAGAAAGAATACATGCTTTACCTTGCTCTTTCTAGCTCCTCATAAGTATGATCCATCTCACCCTGAAACCCTAAAGTGTTGGCCTTCCTACCTACCTTGCCCCATTGAATCTCTGCAACCCTAATCTTATTTTCCTTGACCTAGCCTCTTTGACCTAATTCACCCATCCAACAAACCAATTCAAACAAACAAACCCTTATACTCATACGTAGCCTAAAACCCTAATTCATCCAACCCTCTTGGCTGTGACTTTGTGGAGAGAGCCCTCTCCGGTTTGGTAGGGCTAGCTACCAAGCTAAAACATTGGTATATGTTTACCTCTATTTGGACTCTTTCTCAGCCTTAGAGATCCGGTGGAGTGACAACAACATCTAAATCATGCAAATAGACAAATTTCGAGGTTTGATCCATGACCATACGAAATGGGACTCTCTCCTAATTTTCGGCCACATATGGAAGTATACAATAGTTGAATCAGAGCTTTGAGGTATGAAACTGGCATGAGGTCCATGGGTGTTGATTTCATCTAGTGTGACCTATGCCTTCCTACATCCTTTCAGAGGAGGATATCATTTTCTTTTATCATGTTTCTCAAGATAAAAGTAGTGATCCATGTTACCTGCAACCATATGACATGATATTGTAATATTAAATACAAACATACCTTCAGGTTATCTAGGATTATTTTAGCAGCTTCCTTGATTGAAAGATCTTCAATTCCTTAATCTGCTTCATCTCTTATGTCATCATACCATCATCCTATGAATTCCACAAGTTGGAGTTCCTGATAAAACACTTTCTTCTTATCTGGATCAGTGAATATTCCAGTGAAGATTCTGTTAAACACCATGTTGAAGCACACACATGGTGTATGAGGAGAAGAATGCACACACACAAGAATCAACACACAATGAAAGATAAGCGTGAGGCTTTCTTATTTTCCATTATACAAAGATGTACATTTATAGTACAATGGTGTGACTCTTGGTTTCATATTCCAAGGTCACTTGGACTCCATTGTGACTTTTCGCATTCCACACCTACCCATGTAGGATTAGGTGTTCCAACATCCCCCCTTAATCCGAAGGGGTATGTGTGAGTCCAAAAAAAGAGTTGTAATACAAATCTGCAAAGTATACATGGCAGCACTTGGCTGAATCAACTCTCTGAAATGTTGGAAAAAAGAGGTGGTTTTAGGATGACCACAAACACTGGAACACAAAACTTGTTGCAGTTCCCGGAACTCTTCCAAAACTAGCAAGAAGCTGAAGGAAAAATCAGAGATGTAGCCAGAGATACGGATGCCCATGAGCATTTTCGGTTAACAGATTCCATCAGAGAATCTTGAGGATCTTGCATATCCTTATCCATAAATTTTTCTCTTTAGATGTATGATGAGCCTTGTCCTGGACGACTTCCTTTCCTTTAATATTCACTGAGGTTCTAAAGAGCTATATCCTTCATATTTTACTGCCATGGATTTTATTCCTTCTATCCTTTATGATTTCCTATGGTTATGTCACGAACTCTTGTTTCTAATGCTTTCATGATCCCACAATGCATATTATTGTTTGTCATGGTCATATCCTATAGAAAAATGTTTAGGATCTATGACAAGACCTTTTGTGAGGGAGACTATCTTAATCATAGTAAAAATCTCTTACTTCCTCTTTCCTTGGTCTTCTTTTCCTCAGATTCCTCCATATTTCTGGTGATATCAGCTTCCCTTCTGTAATATCTGAGTCCTTTAACTTTCAACACTTTTGTCCTCAACTTGTATTCTTATATCTAGCATAGAAGCCATAATTTATTATATGAGGTAACTTTCTTGTCCCATGGAATTTTTTTACCTTTCTCATTAGAAGCGTGATGATTTATATTTTATACCAATTTTCCCAGATCTTATAGTTGAGATCTTATGAATATCTCCCTTTATTCTTGATACCTTTAATTACCTTATTCATCGCATCTACAAAGAATAGTTCTTTCAACGTATCGTATATTCCCTTGATGTCTCCAATCCTGCGATATGATGGGATCTTCCATATGAATCCCTTTCCATGTGTTCATAGGAGACCTTGTTCAATGAATTCACTTTCTTTGAGGATAATGCCTATCCTTATTTTTTTCATGCAAGAAGTTTCGATGACCCAACCAATTTATGGATCTCCTTGCAAACACGAAGTCATTTTACCAAATTTTTTATAGAATTAAAGATAGTTACTTGAAAATTGAAGATGAAATATTCACCTTTGTTACTTTGAACATCCCTTCCTCAAAAAAGGATATTAATCCTTTTATGATGACAACATATTTAGATCCAAATTCCTTTTGTTGATATTGATTAATACTTCTTTGGATCACCTTCTTCAAGGATGAGGAGGGGATCTTTGTGCAATAATGATAATGCCTTCTTCTCTTCACATTACATAGAATTTATTGGAGGTGAATAAGTGTAGATATGAAATGATTATTTTGGCTTTCTATACTTTGTGCTATCTTGCATTGTAGATCACTTTAACTTGATGAGATGACTAGAGGATCCAATTATTTGCTGATGTAGAATATTAGTTGCCTTGATTTTATTTATGATATTCTTCATTGTAGATCCACCTTGAACTTATGGTACTGAATCATCATTACTGCACAGAATCCTAGACCATTTTATAACACCAAGCTATCATATGATTGAGACAGTTTGATAACATTAGAGCTACTGTACCACTATAATATTTGAGCACATAGATTATTATATTACTGAGTATGTCATCACTTCATAAAGATATTATGTCACTGTAATATATGTCTTAATACAACCGAGCTACACCGAGAAAAATTTACTGTGATATAGTGTTGAAACAGTGAGGAGATGTTACTGTGGTGTCAAAAATTTGCCCAGATTCTATGCTCTAATATGCACTGTGATATTGAGATTCCATCAAGATTGAGTGTGTTCCTTTGACCAAGATGAGTTAAAATTTGAACAATTGATTTTTATCTAATCCTTGAATGTCTCTTAAATTATATTCCCTTCCTTGACTTTAGCACCATAGCTCTGATTCCATGTTGAGAAATCTAGGGAATTAGCATTAGGCGATTTCTCTTTATTACTGATTGTTTGTGAATGCTTTTAATTTATTTATATTAGTATCTTATTGTTAATTTATTAGTTTTATTCTTCATTAAAAAATAATCAATGCATGAACATAAGTATACAAGAGTCACAAAGAATAGGCTGTGAGCCAGGGCCAAAACCTCTCATTCTTTGAGAGGAAAACTTGCACAAATTCTTCTTATAGAGATTCCAATTGACGAATACCAAGACCATGACCCTTGACCTATTTAGCCACTCCAAGACCAAGAGACACAATATATTTGACTGTCCTATTCTCAATTCTTATTCCATTGAGATCTTCACCATTGCCTTGACACTGAGATCTTCTCCATTGCTTCGACAATGAGATCTTCATTACTGATTTGACATCGAGACCTTCACCATAGATATAATACCTCATCTGTTGTAACATTGAGAGTGCAGGGCTCTACATCGAACTATGATCTCCATCATATCTCTGAACTATATCTTGCATAGACCCTTGTCTGTACTTGATCACTATTTGTACACCGGTAATAGCAGGGATATCACCAAGACATAGAGAGTCACTAAAATTAATCTAAAGCTGAAATAATTGTTGGAAATATTGTCATTGATGGAAAAGGAGTAGAAAGAAGTAGTACCAGAAGTATCATTGAGGATAAAGGAGCATATCAGGATCAGCTGGAGTATAAAGGAGAAATAAGGAAAAGAAGGCAAAAGTATAGTGGAGGAGCAGAAAAGAGGCAAAGGAGCAACCTTATGCAAAAAGGAGTCAAGGAGTAGTAATGTGCAACAATTTTCAGCAAAGAGGCAAAGGAGAAAGGAAAAGGAGAAGCATTAGAAGTATAATCTAAGGCAAAGGAGCAGCAAAGAGGCAAGGAGCAGCTTTAGAATTATTACTTAAGGCAAAGGAGCAACAAAGAAGCAAGGAGCAACAAAAGAGGCAAAAGGAAACGTCATGCATCAAAGAAGAAAATTGTGCAGTGCAGGGTTAAGTCAGGTTATTCACGTTCAGAACAGTAAGAAAAGGAAAAGTGTGCAGCAAAGGTCAAGTCGGGTGTATGCGTACAGAATGCGTGCAACAAAGAAAAGTAATGAATGAGAAGGCCAAGTCGGGTTGATTTTAAAACGCGTGTAGAACAATGTTTCTGCATTCATAAGATTGTGAACAAGTTGGGTGTTCTATGTGTAGCAAAGAAGAAATGAATGGGCTCAACCAAAGAAACAAAGGAGTGAATGGGCGGGTCAAGTCGTGCAAATACACGTTCAGAATAGTGTTGGTGGATCGCACATCGCAATCGACGACTTTTATATTTTACGTGTTAAGACATTGCAAGTTATATTGTTTAAGTTGCGATGTGATGAGGAGCCACGTGTCAGGAGGAGGTCCTTGAGCATATCGCATAGCGCATGTGATATGGTAAAATAGTTCACGGCAGAAATGTAAACTTGCGAAGTTGCGATGTGATAAGACACAAAAATTGTGAAATGAAAAGTGCGGGAGAAGAAATCACAAGTTATATTGTTTAAGTTGTGATGCGATGAGGAGCCACGTGTCGGGTGAAGCTTCTTGTGCATATCACATAGCGCATGCGATGTGGTATAACAGTTAGCGACAAAAATGTAAACTTGCGAAGTTGCGATGCGATAAGACACAAAAATTGTGAAATGCAAAGTGTGGAAGATGACATGGAAAGATGATGTGGCGATGATGTGGCAGTGATGTGGTGATGACGTGGAAATGACGTTTCATTAACGTAGCAATGACGTGGTAGTGATGTGGCAAGGTGACATGGCACAATGACGTAGAGATGACGTGGACCTAGCTCGCATATCGCACATCGCAAGCTCAGGAGGATAAGCACACAAGAATCATGTTAAAATTCCAAAGTGTGAAATGCGATAAGAGTATCAGATGAGATATACTTAAAATCTAAAGTCTAGAGGATTTAATGTCCAGTGTGGGACCCATTCGGCGATTCTTATATTTGTATGTTAAGGAATCACAAGTTAATTATTTTAAGTTGTGATGCGATAAGAAGTTCAGTTTGTGATGTGATGCAATCGCATATTGCATATGATATGAGGAAACCTGTTATTGCTATGAGCTAAATATTGTGACATGAAATAAGGGGTGGATGCGATGTAGCTCCAGAGTTAAAGTGCAAAGGATTTCAAATCTGGAAGTAAGGTTTTTTAGTTAATAAATTGCATCGGAAGGAAAAAGGAGAATATAACATAAAACCAATGGAATCCTGAAATGCGATGGAAAGACGAATGAAATACATTATTCAGAGGTAAATATGAATTTATTTAAAGTCCACGTTTAATGTGTTTGCACTGGTTTTATGAAGAAAACCTTGGAAGTGGAGGTCGACTCGGGTAACAAAGGAAAAGGCTGAACATGGGAAAAAAAGACTCGGGTAAGTAAAAATTCGTGCAGAACAGTGACCCGACTATAGAGTAATAGTGTATTGCATTTGATTAATAAAAAAAGGCTGAACGTGGGCAGAAGGAGACTCGGGTAGATGAATCGACATAGAGAAAAGGAGCAGAAAGCTGAACACTGTGGGCAAGAGAAGGAAGGCAGATATGCAGAGTTAGGCAAAGGAGCATATGGTGGCATTGTTGTGAACGTACTAGCTGAGTCGAGTTGGGCAAAAGGCAGTTATGCAGCTGATCCAAGAGGATCTCCATACACGCAGAAGTTTACTTTGTACACCATGAAGAAATTTTCTCATAGGTGACAAAGCATGGGATAAAAGAGTAAAGGGTATTAATAATTTTATGCCTTACTTCATTTAAAATTATAAAGTGGATAATGTGTAAGTGAGTAGAAAATGACTCACAAAATATTCACTTATTTTCCATTTGAGAAATTAGTTTTATGTGATAATTGAACTCACAACTAATTTTCTATTTCTCAATGAGAGGTTAAGGTCTCTTGGCATGGTTGAGATCCTTGAAGTTGTATTTTACCATTTTTTTTCTTATGTGAGTAAGTTTTATACCCTAGAATCATGGATTTTGTCTTTACTTAAAATGCCTTGAGATCCTACTATTGTGGATTGAGGAGTTACGGGGAAAAACTATATAAAATCATGATGTGAGCTTTTGAAGGGGGGTCTTTTGGTGTGAGTTTTTGGAGGAGCAATTTTAAGAGCTTGCAACCTTGTTCTGAGAGAAAATGTAGTCCTTATGGTGATGAGGAAATATCTCTTATGTGAGTGCCTCTAGCCCATTTTTGAGAAGGAAACTCTAGAAGGAGCATTATCCACATATTTGTGAGATGTTTCGGCCCATTGTAAGGAGGAGAACATCTTAGAATTAATAAAGTGATTCGTAGTTCCAAACGAATATGGAGATGTAGCCCTTCCCCCCCCCGAGGATGATGTTATGAGTGTTCATGGTCTTTTGTATTGATTGTTTCTTAGTTGTCTGGATTTCTTTGAATAATGCATGACATGATGGTAAATCCTTATTTAAATAATGTGGCATTCATGTTTTCAAAATCATGTCAGTAAAAGATCTTGTAATGAGTATTTTTGTTTAAGTAAATGTTAGCAAAATTATTTGGATCAAGTAGTATCAGAGCAGTATGACTATTTTTCCAGGATTGTGAATATCATCATGGGTAGAGACTTGAAGAAAGAAAGAATAGAAGAGTTGGAGGAGATCAACCATTGCATTTAGGTTGAGAATGTAGAGCTTCGAAGGCTTCTCCAAGATGCAGAAGAAGAAAAGCGAAATTTGAGGCTTATGTTGGAGCAGACTATGGAGTAATAAATGGGAATTTGTTCCAGCAACGAAGGAGAGTTGGCCAAAGTCGATGATCAAGAATTACCAATGGGATCGAAGGAGGTAGAAGCTTCAGAGCCATTGAAAAAACATCCATGAAAGTAGCGAAGTCCAAATATTTTTCTTGGTTTTGAAACAAGAAAAGATCTATGACGCATGAGCCACATAGGTATGCCAGGGTTCCTTTCAATTACAAGCAAACTAAAAATGCAAAGGAGAATTTATCAGGTATAAGAAACCTTGTACATTTTGTAGGTTAAATAATATTTCTATTGCAGGATGTTGGAAAATATTATCTCTGGACAGACAAATCCGATCAACAAAGTAAAGGGGTAATTCTATACATCATAAGAAAGAGAGTAGCAGAAAGAATTTCCGCACTCATTGAAAAATGAGTGGTCACTTGATTGGTAAGTGTTGGAAAGTTCATCCGCACCTTCATCCCAACCAAAGAAAGAGAACCATGCAAGTATCTACAAAGAGAAAAATAAGTTTGGTACAAAATGAAATAAAGAAGGAGGTCGAAACAACTGTGATGGAACATGGTGTACCTGTCAAGCATTCGAAGGAGAGTCCATTCGAGTGGTTAGAAAAGAGATGGATGGGATATCCATCTAAATGAGTTTTTTGATCATGCCTTCAAAAATTATTTTTAAGTTCTTTTTGTGTGCATATGGAATTAAAAAAAAATAAAAAAAAAACTATGCCCTAGAACGGTGCTAGAAACTGCGCATTGTGGACCTGATTGTTTGTTCATTTTTTGTAACCACCTCCATTTCACAGGAGCAGGCGTAGCGGAGAACACAGATCCCATGTGAAAATATCAAGCCTGACACATACCAGCAACCCAACGTCTTTGTTTATCCTATTCCTTTTCTTTACTGCCACTCCCAGCGCATCAAATCCAAGTCCGTGACGAACCCTTTTAATGAGACTGCCTGATCAATGTTATTGGGAAACTTCCCGACCATAGATATGGCCACTCGTTGCAGCGGCACAAGTAATGAACTGTACATCGACCCAGAAAGGTTCGCTGACATGATTTATGGTTTTAGCATTTTCGACCAGTACAAATCACAAGGAGATTTTTCGCCTCCTAATTTCAAGGAAGGCCGCCAAGTTGATGCCAAAGGCTAAAATACTACATATTTCAGAGAACAATACATTGCTACAAGCAGGGGACCGAAGGCTTTGAATTCTATCAACAACCTATACGCTGGGGAATGTGAAGATGGTGACATCCGATGGGCAACAAGGTGATCCGAACGTGTAACCCGGCCAAGGGCAGAGAAGTGTAATGTGTTGCCACACAAGTGGCAAAGATTATGGCTATATTTGGTAGGATTTATCCCGTGATCATTGCGTAGGTGTTGTTATTGATCTCTGCAAAGGTTGTTGAGATCATCTCTAGATTTGAGCGTGAGGTTCGAGCATTCGTAACAAACTTTTGTGGCCCCTTTTCATCGCTCGATCGAGGATTCGACTCCACTCTTGTGTTTTCTCTGCGTCCTGAGCACTCAGTTCAGTTTTAAGGCTCATCGAACCAGGGAATTGCGACATAAAGAAACATTCTGCCCTTTAGCTGGCCATCGACGACATAACAGATTGGAATGGAGTTTCAGAAGTATCAGATTGGATATTCACTGTAGAAAAGGCACAAAGCCTATCTAAATCTGCATTGGAGCTGCCAGATCTTGTATCCCAAGAAAAAAAACTGGGGGCGAGAAATATTTCCACGACCATTGTTTGGCAATAAAGTTTCTCGGATCGTGGCTATGGCCTTCACTTGAATGCAACAGAAGTGAAAATCCTGTGACAAAACGGTTTATTTTAGTGGATAAACTATATGTAGATGGAATTCAAGATGATTCAGACAATGTCACTCAGTTCTTAATATTGGAAAGAGAGCCTATCATTCCAAGAATGGACAGACCATTCAAGACGAGCATTGTTTTCACTCTTGAAGACGATCATGGCATTATTTTTAAGGCCCTTGCAGTGGTTGATTTAAGAGACATCAATCTAATGAATATAGAAAGTAGACCTCAGAGAAAGTGTCCATTGGCGAGTAGTTGATGATAGTAATATTGGTGCAACAAAGTACTTTGAATATCTCTTCTACATTGACTTTGAAGCTTCTATGGCTTATCCAAGAGCACAAAAGACCTTAGCTCACCTGCAGGGAGTTCTTAGGGCATACAGTGAGACTGCAACATTGAAAGCTTACCCACATGACTTCGAGGTTGTTCCTTGTGAATAATTTGAAGCAGAATTCTAGGCAGTTGAACTGTGGCTTGTTGATAAATTAGTTTTGCCTATTGAAAATTCACTTGGTGGCAACATTCATCATAATTATGATTTAACTCTATGCCACCGATTACATATAGTTGGGGAGGTGAAGCTTGCAGTTCATCACTACCTTTTGGGTCTTCCTTGTGTGAATAAGGAAGAGCTTAAGCATGTTGTAAGCCATCCCTAGGCTCTCTCTCAATGTGAGGACACATTGATTACTCTGGGGTTATATGCGAAGCAGTAAATTATACAGCTGGGGCTACCCAATTAATAACTGCTAATAATCTTCGAGACATGGGGGTTGTTGCAAGTGCCAGAGATGCTGAGATTTATGGTCATCGCAGGCTGAGGAACCAAATGATCAGGAATATTTACAACTTGTATGAAGTGTTCATTGACTTTTCTTCTCATTTTGAAGTATTTTTTTGTGTAATGTTATGATAAAAATCCAGAATTGGATTCAGATCGTGTTGAAGAGTCTTCGACTTCAAAGGGGAATTGCAGCTTGATATCGGAACTGAAGTGAGAGCGCAGCGAATTGAAAGAAGTATAATGAGACCTATAGGTTCATATTGCTACTTTTGGAGGACCAAAATTTTTTCTATTAGGAGGATTGATCCAGGAGGATCTCCATACATGCAGAAGTTTACTTTGTACACCATGAAGAAATTTTCTCATAGGTGACAAAGCATGGAATAAGAGAGTAAAGGGTATTAATAATTTTATAACTATTTAATTTAAAATTATAAAGTGGATAACATGTAAGTGAGTAGAAAATGACTCACAAAATATTCACTTATTTTCCATTTGAGAAATTAGTTTTATGTGAGAATTTAACTCACAACTAATTTGCTATTTCTCAATGAGAAGTTAAGGTCTCTTGGCATGGTTGAGATCCTTGAAGTTGTATTTTACCATTTTTTTCCATGAATAAGTTTTAGACCCTAGAATCATGGAGCTTGTCTTTCCTTAAAATTCCTTGAGATCTTGCTATTGTGGATTGAGGAGTTATGGGGAAAAACTATATAAACTCATGATGTGAGCTTTTGAAGGGGGGGTCTTTTGGTGTGTGTTTTTGGAGGAGAAATTGTAAGAGCTTGCAGGCTTGTTCTAAGGGAAAATGTAGTCCTTTTGGTGATGAGGAAATATCTCTTATGTGACTGCCTTTGGCCCGTTTGTGAGAAGGAAGATCTGGAAGAAGCATGATCCACATATTTGTGAGATGTTTCGGCCCATTGTAAGGAGGATAATATCTTGGAATTAATAAAGCAATTTGTAGTTCCAAACGATTTCGGAGATGTAGCCCTTTTCCCCCCTAGGGTGAACTTTGTTATCATATCAGTGTTATGAGTGTTCATGGTCTTTTGTATTGATTGTTTCTTAGTTGTATGGATTTATTTGAATAATTCTTGATGTGATAGTAAATCCTTATTTAAATGTGCCATTCATGTTTGTAAAATCATGTTAGTAAAATATCTTGTAATGAGTATTTTTTTTTAAAGTAAGTCTTAGAAAAATTATTCCGATCAGCAAAACAGTTAGAATATAACAGCAGAAACATGAAAGACAAAGGGACAACAAGTAGAAGAGGACAAATGCACAACAAAGCTAAGAATTTGAAAGGGTTGAGTTGAAATGTTTTGTATGAATGTAAATTTATTGATATATTTCATATTGTTTGTGATGCAAAGGCAAGTCTCCAAGGCAAAGAAAAACTCCATTTGATAATGAAATAAATAAATATATTGTTGTAGCATTCTGAATATGTTGAGTGAGGAAATGAGTGGGTGGAAGGAAAATATTCATGCCTGTTCACTTCGTTTTCCCATATAGAATGCAAACATCCATGAATTTATCTCTATAAATGATGTTATTGCAATGTTCACAGAGAGGTTAGAGAGTGGAAGAATAAGAGTGAGAAGATAGAGATGTTGTGCACATCCAGAGCTGATATGAAGGCTGAAAAGGAAACAATGAAGAAGGAGTAAAACATAGCTGATATACAGGTAAATAAACATATCATTTTATTGTAGTGTGAGGGAATTGGAGATTCCATATCAATTTGTAGATTGATAGATGTCAAGTTGTATCTGGTTGAGGTAGGAGCCTCCTGTGGGTTGGAGCTTGCAAAAATTAGATGGGAGTTGACGCTTTTGTGCAAGTTGTAGCTTGCAAAAATTGAGGTAGTAGCCTCCTGTAGGTTGGAGCCTATATAAAATCAATTGTGAGAGGGAGTTGGAGCTTGCCTTTGCATCAAAATAATAATAAGATGTGGTTTTCTCCCTTATGGGTTTCCACTTATATTTGTTGTCTATATGCATGATGATTATGTGTTGATGTATTGTATTTAATATGTTTATCACTTGCTGCCCACATATTAAGTTTGTTGATTTATTATATATTAAGTTTCTTATGAAATGGAGGTGTAAATAAGTTTAAAGGAAAAAGTTTTAAATGTCCATGAATGTACTAAAATGATTCACCCCCTCCTCTCAGTTTAGCTAAGGGTTCATCAATTGGTATCATAGGCAGTTCCTTCTGTATCATTTTAACAACTGGAAGGAGGTCCTAGGTCCACAAAATGGCTGGTCTAGAAGGATGCTCAACAAATCAAGCCCCATTTTTTACTGGCACAAACTATGCTTTCTAGAAAATAAGAATGAGGACATACTTAATGTTTCTAGGGATAGAAGTTTGGGCTGCTGTGGAAGAAAAATATGCACCAAAGGATACATACACTGAGGAAGGTGCAAATTTTTTTTTTAAAGATAATGAAAAAGCAATGAATGCACCCTTGAGCGGTCTAAGTGAGTCAAAATTTATCAAAGTAATGAACAATAAGGCTGCCAAAGATATCTGGGATACTTTAGGAAACATTCATGAGGGAGATACAAAGGTGAAGATGGTCAAAATACAAGCACATAGAAATCAGTTTGAAAACTTAAAAAAGAATGAAGATGAAGATATAGCTGCATTCTTCTTAAGAGTTGCAGAAGTTGTGATATCATGATAGGCCTAGGAGAAGAAATTAAAGAAAGTGTTGTAGTACAAAAATTATTGAGATCTCTACTGCCCAGGTTTAATCCTAAGGTTTCTGCCATAGAAGAAACAACAAATTGGGAAACCTTAACTAGAAACCAATTACTTGGGAACCTAACAACATATGAGATGAGAATTCCTAAAGGGAAGTCAAACACAAGGGAGGCTACCTTCAAGGCAGACAAGTGCATAGAAGAAAATGAACGTACATGCTCATGCTCTGATGAAGAAGAAGCCACATTTTTTAGAAGATTGGATGGAGGCACATGTAAGTATACAGGTAAATTTCCATTAAAGTGATTTAATTGTGGAAGAGTGGGACACTATGCTTCAAAATGTCCTCATAAGATAATAGAGAATCAGTCAAAAGGGAAAGAGAAAATAAATCTCAACAATAGGCAGAAAGGGAACAAATTTAATAGAAGAACATTCTATGCTCAACAAGACAGCAGTGCATCTGAGAGCTCAGATGAATCCCCCAATGAAGAAGGAACATCATAATTCATTTTGATGGCCAAGGAAGAGCTTGAGAAAGATCTCCTGGAATTTGAAGAAGAAGGTGAGGTAGATCTTGAGGGGAAGTTGGTGAGTTCCCTAAAGGAAATATATAGATTCAAGCTCAAGACTAGAAGACAGAAGGCAATCATTCTAAAACATGTAAAGGAAGAACCAAACTCTGAAGATTTTATCAAGTTGAAAATTGAACTAGAAGAAGCAAGGAAAGTAGAAGACATTCTGCTACAGAAAATAAGAGAGAAAATTTAGGAACGTGGAAGATTGGAAGAAGAGGTGGTGAGTTTAAGGAAGAAATTGGAAAAGGCTCAAACTGATTTAACAATGAACATTCAACAATTAAATGGTGTTGAACAATTGGACTGGATATTAAATGCACAAAGATCTCCTCTTGTAAATATTGGGATAGGATATGAAGTATAATCCATCAAGTCAAAGGCAGAGGATAAGAAAGCTATTACATTTTTGAAAGTTGTCCTAAAAGAAAACGTTGACTCCCATCAATCTGAGAACAAAATTATTGGAAACCCTTCAAATCCTCATGAGCTGCAGCAAAAATCCACCACAAGGAAAGCTATGGAAACAAAAGGAGTGAACAACCAAGCAACATTCAAGCACAGATCAAATGGCTTTCAAAGACCAGATGGCTATATCCCCAAACAACCTTCCCTGCGAGATACCGATACTACTTACATGGGTATTGCTTTTGCTGTAAAAGGCTCGGTCATAAATCCATGGAGTGTAGAGCGTATATAATTAGACTGGAGTATGAAAATTCAAAGCTAATTAAGAACAATGGTGGATTCACTCATGTACATAATCCATTCCGAAATACGATCAAATGTTTTTGTTGCCATAAAAATGGGCACAAGTCTAACGAATGTGCTCTCAAATATTGTGATCCATCTGTTGAGAAGGAAAATCTCCTCTGTAGATAGAGGCGATCCCTCTAGCCCTAATATGGGTCTAACAATAGGGGAACATGCTGAATTCCTAAATTCCTAGCTTATAAATTAAATATGGATTGGAACAGATATCCTACCTCAGTCCAATGCTTTTGTCATGGCACGCAGCAGCGATCCTCCGATCTTTGTCCTCATGCTCGCGGTTTTTTGGTGACAACTTTCATGCACCTGCACAAAGATCAAACAAACGATGCCAACATACAAGAATATACATTCATCTATAGCTATTCAAATAGTCAAGGAGAGTTAAACACTTCAAATATAAATGGGAACAAAGTTGGAACCAGAAACCAGACATGTAATATTGATATATGAAAAAGAGGTTTACAACCTTATGCCTTGATGTTGCAGATCTCCTTCGACAAGTTCAGTTGGGACGTCTTAAGCATTTGTTCGTCGTTCGGCTCGATGAGGCAATGGGCTTAAACTCTCTCTCAACAATGGATTTTTCTCTGCTTTCTTCAACACACCAGTTATAACTAATGACTATTCAGCGAGCTGAATCAATGTGAGGAAGAAGGATTTATAGGAGAGAAGGAGGAGGTTTGGGATCCACATAAGGTGGAGGAGAGGTCTATCCCTTTGGAGAGTTTCACATTTGTAGGAACTAATAGGCCAAAGGGAGAAACACGACTTGATCTAGTCGAACAAACGATGATGAATCCACTCACAAAGCTATTAAAACATAGAAGGTTCATTTCTATTTTGAAAAAATCCAAAAGCAGCTCGCCGTGGGAGACCTTTTGAGACAGAGCGCCAAGGGGCACGAGGCTTAGTGTTAATTTCTTCATGGGCTTGAGGACATAATTTCCTACTAGCACTAACCCAAAATAATAGGTTTGTGAAGGTCTGCTTAAGGAATGATCAACAAATATTATATTCTTGACATGCCAAGGGATGCAATGACATTTATGAAAATGTATGACAGTACACAGGGGTCATTGAAATGGTCCTCCAATGTGTGGGATGGGGATTGCAGGGATGGTGAAAAAATAATGTGTAACAGATTCCCCCTAAAGCATGAAGTCTGAGAGAGACGGAGGGGCGAAATGCTTTATGAGAACATTCCCAAACCAAAATTCCGTCATCAAAAGACATGCAAGATCAAATACAACTGACATCTCTGATGCATGAATATGTGGTATGGGTGCATCCATCCATAATAAAGAGCATGTAACAATATCCAAGGTATGGACACAGCCATATAGTGAAAAGGATCATCAAATAGACTCAGGTATGGTCACAACCATCCAATCAGAAGAGTCATGCATATAGCCATGATAAACAAAATTGTCTCGCAACATGGATTTTATCAGAAAAACCTGGGGTCTTGTGCTCCGTCTCAACCTGAACAAGTGCAAATTCAGGCATGTGAATGAATGAGTTGAAGTCGAACATGCAAGAAAATCACTTGATTACTAGCCAATGATGAAATTTGTGAACATGCGCGAGAGAGACCACCAATAATGACAATGGTTCTCAAGGTAAAACTAGTACAATCCACAGAATGTGAACAATGAGTTGGAGTCGAACATCCTCGAAATCACTCGATCAAAGGCCAATGATGAGAACCTGTCATCGAATGCGAATAAAATTCCATTGAGGTATGCAAGCTCTAAGGTACCAGAAGGGAGTCTCTAGATCAGATTCCTGGATAATGAGCTAAATTCGACAGGAAGTGACCGGTCGAAGGAGGGACATAATGTTTCCCACATCATCGACACGAGACAATGGAATAAGATGATAGTGAATCAGGGCTGAATAGAGGACCAGGGGTTGAAAACTGTAGAAGGAACTTCTCTTGAACATATTGGTGACACGACTCTGGAATTTGGAAGTATTTGACGTCAAGGGATCTAAGGTCATGATGATAAGGAAAAGACCAGATGAGAGGTAAAAAATGGATAACCCAAAACTGCAAACAAGTGTCATGTTCAAGAGTGACATACTGCCAACACAAATGAGAACTAGTTCCATTTTCCCCCACAATTTCTAGCAAGTACCCCAATTATTTTTGAAAACAAGCTTGAAGGGGATAACATATGATTTCCATGTAAGTTTTTCCTTAAGAAAAATCCATCCTAGTACATTTTATGAGCCCTAGGAAGGAGGAACTTAGTAACGTCATGGTGATGATTTCCGATGTTATTTAGTTTTAACGAGTCTGACAAAGGAAGAACTCGACGTCTTTTCATGTTTAGAGATTTTGAAAAGAAGCATAAAATAAAACTCCAGCATGTCCCTTTTCGTAGGTAGTCTCACAGATCCAAAAATGTAGAAAAAAATATCTGAGAGAACCTCTTAGCCATGTTTGACTAAGGTATTCATTTTTCGTAAATAATCCGGCCCAACCCAAAAAAAGGGGTAAACGTATACTGGGAAGATGACATTTTGCAACCTTTAACAAGTTAGAAACGACAAGAGTCTCGACAATTTTTTCAATTTTTGAGAGTCAGAAAAGAGTTGAAAGATGACTTCAGGGAGTGAATTTTTCGTGTTTTTACCGAGTTCGAAAAAGTAATACAATATAATTCGTTGCTTCATCGTCGTCATCGTTTAGGACTTGTTGCTACACAAGAATCAAACGTAAAACCCATTTTTCGAGACAAAAAAATAAAATAATCGAAAAATATGTCAAAAAACCTAATTAGGGTTTAGAAAAGGTTATAAAATGATGCAAATAGTAAAAACAATTTACTTTTCACCTTCTCACTTTCTTGTGAGCATTTTACCATTTTTTACTATGAACTTGTGAAGCTAATAACAGGCAATCCAAGAGGTTATTCACGAATCTGTTTTCTCTAGGTATGAGCTCTAAATTTCTCCTGCATTTTAAGTGATTTTTCATTCTCTGATTTCGTGATTTAATGAATTTTAGGGGAGGTTTTGTAAAGGCTTGGTCATGGCGGTCAGCGCGGGTTCCGGGCACAGAGTCACACCCACCCATGTTTGCAAAATAGCAGTGCCAATCGCCGCGGCCACAAAATATCAAAATTTTCTCCAAAATCTATGATTTAAATGGTTCAAATTTCAATCTTGTGGCTAATGGGAACCTCAATTTTGATTTTTGTAGAGAAATAAGTGGCTAAAATGGTCATAGAGTGGAAATAACGAGAGCACGGGGAAGACGATGGAAAAGCTATGGGAAAAAATGCATGTATGGATGCCCTGAGAAACTATGGGCTCGTGAAATTATTCATGACACCATGTTTAAGAGCTCAACTGGACTTATTGCAGTACCTGATTAGTGTGTGGGACACTGATCGAGAAAGATTTATGATTCATGAACAAGAGTTGGAGATTGAAGTCTCCGAAATTTATTTCATTACTGGATTGTCACGGAGAGGAGAGAAACCAATCTTTACAGGTACTCAACCCCTTGGTGAGAGCATGGGCAGGGTGATAGACAGAGTCTGTCCAGGAGCAAAGAAAGGATAAAATAGCGGAAAAGTAGATATTCAGGCAGTACCTGACTTGGCACCAAGGGTAGTGCTACATAATATAACTTGGACTGCTGGATCTCAGGCTCCCCACGAAGTTACAAAGACACAACTTCAAATTTTCATGGATTTCATGGCTCCAACCATATACAATTGGGCCGAAGCAGTAACAATCAACTTAAAACGTTAGTTAACCAAATGCAAGAATGGAAAGATAAAACAATTTGGATACGGGTCCATCTTGATACCGTTCATCCTAGAACGATTGCAGATATTCCAACGCCAGGAGTTGATAGTACCTATGCCACCATCACGAGAGCCACGGATGGTCCGTTGGGCGGAGTTGATGCCTCGGTCAGGAGGTGGTCAACACATGTCATGGAAACTAGAATTATTCGACTGGCTACACTAACAACTCATCATGGTGGAGGACTGGTCGTACAATGGCACCGATTTTAGGGGTGATCCGGACCTTCCACTCTCAGAAGGAGATGATTGGGATGAGGATTTAGGTAAGAACTCATTTTTTGATTTTTATGAGTATTATGATTTTTTTTATATATGTGTTCTGACATTTATCCATGCGCTGCAGATGTTGGCCTAGAGAGACCTGCAGGGATTTCGTCCCACATGATTTCAAAGCGACCCCTCATGGTGAGGGAAGAGAGGAAGAAGAGATCGCTCACAACTTGGAGGGACTCACAAGTGGGATCCCAAATTATGTGAGATTAGAAGATGTTCCTTGTGATTATCAAAGGCACACTGCAGGGGTGTCTAACCACATCCACATATCACTGAGGTGGGTCGTACGTGAAGTAACGTGCTATCATTAGCACCATGCGGATTAGACGCCTAGGTTTTATTTCTGCATATTTTTGAGATACATGATGTCTCGGGATGTAACCAAAACACATATTTCTTGAACTATGATGCACGTGGATGCAAACAATCAAGATATATATATATATATATATATATATATATATATATATATATATATATATATATATATATATATATATATATATATATATATATATATATATATATATATATATATATATATATATATATATATGCTTATTTTCCTGTCTAAATCTTACTATGTAATGATGATTGCTTTTACAAATTTTGGAAATGTCTATCTAATAAAATATTGGCTACTACATTAGTTAACATATTTTTTCTTAGAGGAATATGCTGATATGTGATATAATCAAAATTCCTTTCTAATAAATGAGCACACAAATACATCCTTAAAATCTGAGGGCTTCTAACAGAATAATTCCCATTGAGTTGGAGAAAAAGAATCTGAGAGTTTAGGTTTACAATTAATTCATGACTGTCGAGAGCAATAACTTCAATTAGGAGTTCAATGACTGCACTGCATTCAATGAAATTGTTGTTTGTTTGTCCTAGAAAAATACATTGAAGGTCTATCAACTCACCGTTAGGATCATAAATCACCCAAGCCACATAGGACAAATTTCGGGTACTACAGGAGGCACCATCCGTGAAACCGACATAAGGAGTGACAAAATTTGCATTGTAAGGAAGACATAATAAGTAGGAAAAACTGCTCGCAAAACACACCAAGCCAAAAAATGTACAAAAATGAAAAACACACTTATGTACAAAAGGACATGCACGAGAAACTCATGCATAATAGTTTTTGAGATAAAACCCATTTCTGGGCTGATCCAAGGGATAGCCTTCATAGTCAATAAGCTCATAGGCCCAGTTCTGCAAAACATGCTTAATGATGTAAGGCCCATCCCACATGGACCTGCCCATAGCTTATCATGAGCTTGTTCATACAAGAGGACTAAGTCTCCTTCTACGAAGGCACAAGGGGAAACCGTCTAGTCAAAGTGGGCTTTGACCCGCTTTTTCTAGCCTCTCCAAATATAGAAGACGTTCTTCCTCTGGCGAGGTAGTAGGTAGTAATTCAACAACTATCTTGAGGGAAGGAATTTTGCATTCAATCAGAAGGGTAGCTTCCAGACCATAAACAAGTTGGAATGGGGTGAATCCAGTTGCATCCTTACTGAGGTTCAGTAAGATCGAAGAGATGAAAACACCATGAGATGCCAATTGGACTTGTGCATCCCAATATTACGCTGAAGCATGGTGACTAAAACCTTGTTCATGGCTTCAACCTGGCCATTGGCCTGGGGGTAGTACGACGTTGAGTTGTCGTGACGCAGACCCAACTTAGTAGTCAACTCAACCATCATATAATGGAAAAAATGGGAGCCATGGTCGGTGACAATGGCTTGAGGGACACCAAACCTGGTAATCACATGATTGAAAATAAATTGTGCAGTCTTCTTACCTTCAGCTATGAGTGTAGGCATTGCTTCAACCCATTTATTGAAGTATTCCATGACTACGATAATATAACCATGCCCCGCGACGGACCAAGGGTTACACGTCATAAAATAGATACCCTATTTCGCAAGGGACCAACTGTAATGACGGGATGGAGGTGAGTGGGTGGTGCACGCACTTGCGCTAGTAGATCTGACACTCGTGACATTTACGAACAACGAGAATACAATCTTTGAAAATGGTAGGCCAAAAATATCCAGCACGAAGTATTTTTTGAGTAGTAGCATACCCAGACATGTGACCACCACATGCGCCAGAATGGCAGTCATTGAGGACTTTTTTAGCTTCCTCGAGGGTCAAACACCAACAAAGAATAGAATAATCTCTAATCCGGTATAAAGTATCTCTGACTATGCGATAGGGTTGCGAATGATGACGGATACGTCGACGAGCATATTTTGTCAACTCAGATCGAAAGGTGGAAGTCTGGAGATAAACGATGATATCACTGTACCATGGATCAAGGGCGCTAATTAGAAAAAGAGTGTCGTCTGGAATGCGTTCCTCAAAACCAAATGGAGCATATACACAAGGTAAAGAGCAGATCAAGTCATAAAAAAAACCAATGATTTCTTTGATTTGGCATTAGTGAATTCCAAATCGAACTCTTGGAGGATAAATATCCACTTGGAGTATTCCTCCCCAACAATTTTCGAGTTAAAATATAGGTCATGGGGTTGCAATTTGAAATCATGGTGATTATGCAATGTAAAATATAATGGCGAAAACGTTGGACGGCTGGAACAACTGCCAACACCAATTTATCTACATGAGCATAACACGTTTTAGTGTCGAGAAGATTGCAACTCAGATAATAAATGACATGCTCATCACCATTGTCGTCGTCTTGTACCAGGACCATGGAAATAATGCTAAATGAAGTAGCCAAATATAGTGAATAGTCGCAATGATAATTTGGGGGATGCAAAAGAGGAGCATTGACTAGAAAAATATTCAGTGCATCAAAATATTTTTGGGCAATATCATCCCAGAGGAACGAGATGCCTTGCTTAAGAAATCAAGTGAAACCTTTGGCTACTTCAGCATATTTCAGTATAAAACGACGTATGAAATTAGCTTTCCCTTGAAAACTCTGCAAATAATGTAAAGAGGAAGGGGAGGGGAGATTAACAATATCTTCGACCTTAAGAGGATTGAGACGAATTCCGTCGTTAGAGACGAAAAAGCCAAGGAGTTTTCCAGAATCAACACAAAAGACACATTTATAAGGATTAAGCTGAATGTTGTAGCATCTACAATGAAGAAATATTTGACAAAGGTGATCTGGGTGGTCCTTACGCTTAGCGGAATGAGTCGAAAGTTCATCCAGGTAAGTTTGAACAATGTGTTTAATATCATGAAAGGTGTATGACATTGCTCATTGGAATGTGGCACCAACATTCTTAAGGCCAAAAGGGAGCTTATTGTATGCGAAGGTGCCCCATGGATAGATGAAGGCGGTCTTATGTTGATCAGCCAGAAGAATATTGATCTGGTTGTATCCAAAGAACCCATCTATAAGGGAAAATATCTCACTCCCACCAAATTCGTCAATGATCTGGTCAATGAATGGAGTGGGATAGTTGTCCTTAGGACAAGCACGATTGATGTCGTGATAATCCACACAGACTCAAATAGTACCCTGTTTTTTTTCCATAGAGACAATGTTAGAGACCCAATCTGTCAATGGGATCAGATAAATGAAGCTTGCTTTGAGAAGTTTTTCAACTTCTCCCTTTATGGCAGCTACCTTTCTAGGGTGCACGGGACGAATACATTGGTGAACAGGTTTCACATCAGGATAAGTAGCGATCTCATGCATGACTATACTCGGATCAATGCCGGGAATTTCCTCATAGGACCAAGCGAAAATGTCTCAAAATTCTTAGAAGAGACTAGTATAGACCTCGATATCATCAAGAGAACAGGTCACCCCAGTGTGGATGTGCTCGACAACTCTTGGTTTAACAGAGATGTCAATAGGCATCGTTTGAGTAATATTCCCCATGTTACCTTTCGCAAAAAATTCATGTGTCAAGATAGGCGTTTGAAGCGGATGGGAAGGAGCTTGGGAAGCAAATTTCTCAAGACAAGTAGACATGGTCCTAAGGCCAGGCATAAAGGAGGAACGATGATGAATATCATCCCAGGAAGTATCCTCTAAAGACATGGTTTCCATGATGGCTTCATCAGTTGGAAACGTCTCATTTAAGGGATCGGGAGAATCCGAAGCACTAAGCCAAGGGGATTGAGAATACGTGTCGAGAGACACACTCAAAGGAGTATGATCAGAGGGAGGAGGAGCCGAAGAAGAGATAAATTCACAGTAATCAATTTCTATTGGGCTTAACATCATCGCATCACCAAAAAAATCAACTTGCTCAGGCGAAGGGATGATCCATGGATTAGAAGATGTGGAGATCATATTGACATGAGCAATGTTGGTCGGAGGAAGAGAAAAAAGACCCATAAGGGTGGGATCTTTGAAAACTTTCTCGGCCCCACGCTTTCATAAGGCGTAGGAATACGGTCTACATATGGAACATTGCTCTCATAGGAGAAGTGAAAAAGGATAACTGATCAACAGTGACAATATTTCCTTTGTACGGAAACCGAAGAACACAAAAGAGAGTGGACAGGATGCATAGCATGGCATGAGTCCAACTGCAATCGAGGAGAAGATTATAATTGAGCTTGGCGTCAACGACTTCAACCTCGACAATAACCGTATTTCCTTCCAACATTATAGGTAAGCTAGTGAGAGCACCAAGAGGGCGAGATTCCCTTCCATCGAAAGCTTTTAAAGAATTTGGAGAAAGTTAAGGGATGGAGAACCTATGGATTTATAACATGCAACAAACATGATGTAAGTAGATGCACCTTCATCCATGACTGCTCGATGGATATTCTTACTATTAATCCCAACTTGGATAATCAAATAAAGTTGGTGAGGGAGATGTGGAATGAAATTTTCTAGATTAAAAGTGATAAGGCTTGAATCGATAGGGTCCACCCCTCCGATAGCGGATATCAAAGCCTTCCGTTGTGATAGACAGCTCTGAAGCACCTCCAACATGGACATAGCAGAAAGTGCCTGAGCCAAATCCTCAAAAATACTGTAATGTTGAGCTGCACGGGCGCTCAGGTTATAGGAGGACCTACATAGCATGCCTTTAGAAGGTGGTCATACAACGGGCTAAGAACTAGGACTTTCAATGTGAAGAGGGCCAGAAGCAGGCGGGGGAGGTAGAACATCTGTGATGTATTTCCTTGCAGCATGAGGCGGCTCGGTATAATCTTTCGATCTGGTAGCTCGGGAGAAATTTTGAGTCCATATGTTTTGTCCAGGAGGATTTTGTACATAGGGGTTATAATTTTGATAATTCTGCCCATAAACCGGTTGAGGACGAGGGTGCTGATTTTGAGTGAACCACAGAACCATAGTAATATATGTGATTTCCATGCTTATCATAGTAATGTAGTGGATTGGTGCGAGTTAGAAACTGTTGAGAACCCTGAGGGAGGTAATTTTGCTTTTGAATAGCCATCATATACTGGTCGTATGTCAGACCTCCACGAATAGGATTAGAAGAGATAGGTGTACTACTAGTAGGTTGATGGACTCCCGATATGTGAGGTTGTGATCCACTCATAACGGGCCCAATGGACACTGCGGAAGAAATGGGACGCGTCCCATGAATAGTAGAAGATGATGGCAATAATGGAATCACACTAGCAGATGGTGTGGAGAAGCCACACTATTGGGTTGGGACAAATGTAACCATCGTTGAAAAAATGGGAATCTAAGAGGATGGACCTGACACAAATGACCTCGTAGAAAGATCCACTTTACGTAACTATAGTGGATTCTGATACAAATATGTAGCACCAGACATTATCTGATCCAAAGAACGATAACCAGCCATGAGAGATTAAGGTTGAGAGGAAGGCTGATTCGTGACATAAGGAAAGTTCTCTAGAGGGAACTGATATTCTCCCATAGAAACAAAAGTCTCTTCACTACTAACAGGACTCATGGCATCCATGTCGGATGAAGACATGCTGTGGGCAAAAAGGCGACGAGTGGTGGCAAATAAAGTGCGTGATAATGGTGACAAAAGCGGTTCCGAGGGTTGAAGGGATCTTCCCTTAAAAAGGCGAAATCGTCTGGAGGCTGCCAATTGATATCAAATGGATCCTCAAGGGGAGACCGAGTGGCAAGAGGTTGAATGCTCAGAACGATGGCACGTCTGAAGCCTTGGGTCCCAACAGACAGAGGTGTCTCAGAAGGGACTCCGAAGGAAGGTTCTTCACTACGAGGTAATGAAGAGGATGACGAAACTGGTGGTTCCACCACTGTGACTGTGTCTCAAAGAGAGGAGAGAAAAGAGATAACAATTCGAGGCTTTAAGAACAATCACTAAGGAATTACACATGAACAGGACAAGAAAACAAATTTAATGGGCGTGTGATCGTGGGTAATTATTTTTATGAAACTGAAACAAAACTCTGCCTTTTCATGTCTTAAGAGTCGAGAAAAGGACAATAGGTGACTCTAGTCACTTTAAGTTTAGACGAGCTTGAAAGGACATGTGCTCGATGATATTTTCAAATTTTAAGGAGTCACGGAAAGATCAAAATGAATACTCAGTAACTCTAAAAAAGTGGGTGTACCAAGCTCCCGTGAACTGAAATATACACCTTGGTGATCAAATGAAAGAGAAATGACCAAGGACTTAACATACGTGCAGGCAGTCTCCTTGAATGTTGTGTTCGGTGTATCACAGTTACAAGGCGGTAGACTCAGTTTCCTATGGATAAAGGATTGCAACCTATGAGGTTCTCCCTTTATATTCGCGATGGTATGGGGAGTACAAGTCCATACTAGCATTGTTTGATGTCAGTTGATGAGCGACAGCTGCTAGGTTTAACGATGCCGGAACACGTCACTAGCCTAGACCCCTAAGTGTGAGTGTTAAGTTTCAATGCTTCCTTAGGTTGATTGAGTTACTTTTATAGTTTATCTTGAAATTATGTTTCAATTTCAAGGACTTACTGAATGTAATCTCAAATCTCTAATGCACAAGTTCATGAGAGAAAGCATATTATTTCAATTCGATGAAAATCTAGCTAAGAGAGGGATAGAAGTTCGCAACAAAGCAGCAATCAATCGAATGCAAGAAAGACACTTCCTTTATGCTACTAACACAACCAAAGCTTAAAAAAAAGGATTTTCTCTTGTTGTTCACTATTAAATGAAAAAGAAAGCTACTAATGCAAAAGAGTACTTTTCATTTTCAAACAGAAAAGAAGAATGCAAATTTTGTTCTTTTGTATGAATGAGAAGCAATAATGCAACGTTACACTAAAAGGACAAAACAAACACTATCTTCAAGCAAATTCGAATGAAATGATCAAAACACAAAAAGAGAAATCCAAAGCGAATGTAAAACATACTCAAAACCAGGTAGGCATTCTTTCACGTAGAAAAAAATGACTTTCAAATCGACTCAATGAGCAATGTGATCTATGCTTAGGGTGATAGATGGAGGGTCAAACAGACACAAGGATGAAAGTTTAACAATCCTACAACACAGAATCGAAAGAAAAGACAGTAATCAGACAACAAACTGAAAATAAACTGACTCATACATAGCTCGGAGAGTCAACGAACATTTGACCGAACAAACAATCAAAGACACCTAGAAACCCTAGGGTGAAAAGACCACATTGATCAGATGAGAGATAATAAACTGAAATGAACGAGATAGGGAAGTAAAAAACCAATCCAAGTGGATTAATCTAGGGAGAAAAAACCAATCTAGAGGGTAAGATGCACTAGAAAAATCAGACAAGGAGCCCAAAAACCAAACCTACATGATTCTGCGTGACTGTTCAGTAGTAATCCACGTTGAATAGGGAAAATTGCACCCGTGCCAAAGGAAGCCTCCACAAATCGACGCGACTGCCAGGAAAACAATATCGCCGATTAAAGAAACCAAAGAAAGGAGAAAAGGCATCTGAGGAAAGACCATGCTTAGCACTCTGAGAATAGGTGAAGTGGCTTGAAATAGTCAGATAAGCAAAACAAAGTAGAGAAATAATGATACGACCAAAGTTGAATAGACAAGAAAAACTCCAAAACTAACAACAAGAGACGACAGACACAATGATCCCTAGCGGAGTTGCCAACTTTTTGAGTAGGAAAATCCCCTCTATGGACAAAGGTGATCCCTCTAGCCCTAGGGTGGGTCTAGCAACAAGGGAACGGGCCGAATTCCTAAATTCTTAGCTTATAAATGAAATATGGACTGGAACAGATATCCTAACTCAGTCCAGTGCTTTTGTCGTGGCATACAACAACGATCCTCTGATATTTGTCCTCATGCCTCGCACTCTGTTGGTGACGACGTTGATGCCCCTGCACTAAGATCAAACAAACAATGACAACATACAAGCGTATACATTCATCTATAGCTATTCCACTAGTCAAGGAGAGTTAAACACTTCGTATATAAATGGAAACAAAATTTGAACCAGAAACCAGTTATGTAATATTGATATATGAAAAAGAGGTTTACAACCTTATGCCTTGATGTTGCAGATCTCCTTTGATGGGTTCAATTGGTCACATCTCAAGCATTCGTTCGTTGTTCGGCTCGATGAGGAAATGGACTTAAAATTTCTCTCAACAATGGATTCTTCTCTGCTTTCTTCAACACGCCAACTATAACTAATGACTGTTCAGCTAGCTAAATCAATGTGATGAAGAAGGATTTGTAAGAGACGAGGAGGAGGTTTGGGATCCACATAAGGTGGAGGAGAGGTCTATCCCTTTGGGGAGTTGCACATTTGTAGGAACTAATAGGCCAAAGGGAGAAACTCGACTTGATCCAATCGAACAAACCATGGTGACTTCACTCATGAAGCTATTAAAACATAGGAGCTTCGTTTCTATTTTAAATTTTTTTCCAAAAGCAACTCGACGCAGGTGCCCTTTTGCGACAAAGCGCCAATGGGTGCGAGTCTCAGTGTTAATTTCTTCATGGGCGCGAGGACATAACTTCCTACCAGCACCGACCTAAAATCATATTTTTGTGAAGGTCTGCTTAAGGAATGATAAACAAAGATTATATTCTTGACATGCCAAGGGATGCAATGACATTTATGGAAATGTATGACAGTACATAAAGTTCACTGAAATGGTCCTCCAATGTGAGGGATAGGGATTGTAGGGACAGTGAAAAAATACTGTGTAACACCATCTCCTCAGAAAATTTATAGAACAAACAGCTGCATGCAATGGAAAATGAAGCTAAATAAATGTGAGCTGGTTCTAATTTCTCAAGATCAAAACAATCAATGGTATGCGGACAGTGGGTGCTCAAAAAATATGATTGGAGACCAAAGCAAGTTTATAACTTTTGATGAAAATAAATCTGGGAATGTAACATTCGGTAATGATATAGCATGAAAAATAAAGGGAAAAGGCATAATCAACCTAAATAATGGAAGAGGAGAGGCTCAGGATGTACTGTTTGTAGATGGTCTAAAATCCAATCGGCTAAGTGTTAGTCAAATGTATGATAAAGGTTGTGAGGTCCTTTTCAGATCCCAAGATTGTGGAGTAAGGTCAAGCACCACAGGAAAGACCTTGGTCAAAGGTGTTCGAATAGAGATTAATGTTTATATAGTGGAAGAGGAGAATGAAGCATGCCACATCAGCAAACTTGACGAATCTTAGCTATGGCATAGACGATTGGTACAATTAAAATTTGACCACATCATCAAATTGAGAAAAAAGAAATCCATCAGAGATTTTCCTACAATAAAGAAGTCACCAAATACCATATGTAAGTCCTGCCAACTGGGAAAACAAACTCACACATCGTTCAAAGTTATAAACCAACTATCTATAAGTAAGCCTCTTCAGCTTGTACACATGAAACTATGTGGACCTTCAAGAACAAATGCACCAGGTGGAGAATTGTATTTCATGCTGATAATCGATGATTTTTCTAGATTAACATGTGTGAAATTTATTAGATATAAATCCGAAGCATTTGAGAAATATAAAATATTCAAGGCACTGGCAGAAAATCAAACTGGATGTAAACTAAAATGCATCATATTAGATAGAGGAGGTGAATTCACAGGTGATGAGTTTGCAAACCTATGCAATGATTGTGGGATAAAGTAACAATTTATAGTTGCAGATACACCTCAACAGAATGGAGTGTAAGAGAGGAAAAACAAGTATGTAAAACAGATTTCCAGAGCCATGATGAAATAAATAAACATTACCCAAACCTACTAGGCAAAAGCAGTACACACAGCTGTTCATATTCTCAACAAAGCTCATATTAGACAAATTGTGACAAGACTCCATGCAAACTGTGGCATGGGAAACCAGCATCAATTAAGCACTTTAGAGTCTTTGGCAGCGATTGTTTCATAAAGAATAATGATGAAAATTTGGGGAAGTATGATGCAAGAGTTGATGAAGTAATATTTTTGGGATATGCATCAAAGAGCAAGGGTTACAGGTGCTATAATAAAAGACTGCATAAAATTGTGGAAATCATTGATGTGAGATTTGATGAAGAACTTCTAGATAGAAATAGAAGTACAAATTGTGTCAATCTTCCAAATGATCATCCAGATTAGAATAAATAAAATAAAGAACAGAATGAGACAATTGAAGATACATAAATAACCTCAAAATGACCCTCGAGACACACTCAGAAGAACCATCTAGAAGATCAAATCATTGGAGACAAGAGCACAGGAGTCCAAACTAGAAGATAGCTAGCTAAACAAACCGAGGAAGTGTATCTAGTCATGTTGTCACGGATAGAACCGAAGAATTTATATGAAGACATCAAAGACAAAAAATGGATAAATGTTATGAACGAATAATTAGACCAGATTGAGAAGAACAAGACCTGAGAGTTAATACCAAGACCAGTTGGGAAAAATTTCATTGGCACAAAGTGGATATTTAAGAATAAGATGAATGAAAAAGGTCAGGTAATCATAAATAAATCCATACTTGTATATAAGGGATACTCTCAAATCGAAGGACTTGACTATGATGAAAATTTTTCCCCTGTAGCAAGAATGGAAGAAATTAGAATGTTTCTGGATTTTGCATGCTATCATGATTTCAAGGTATATCAAATGGATGTGAAGTTTACCTTCTTACATGGAGATCTAGAGGAAGAAGTCTACATGGAACAACCTAAAGGTTTTTCCTTAGCAGATAAGCACAACTATGTTTACAGATTAAACAAAGCCCTATATGGTCTCAAATAAGCACCACGTGCATGGTATTCTAGGCTGGACAAGTACTTTCAAAAACAAGGATACAAGAAGGGAGGAGTAGACAACAATCTGTATATAAAGGCTAATGAAAATGAACTTTTAATTGTAGTGGTATATGTAGATGACATCATGTTTCGCAACAATAAGGATGCATTTGTAAAAGGATTTGTAGAACAGATGAAGTCAGAATTTGAGATGTCTATGATTGGAGAGCCTACCTTCTACCTAGGAATTCAAATTATATAGAAGGACAAAGGCATATTCATTTCACAAGAAAAATACTAAAGAGACATGTTAAAAAGACATTAGGGGAATTTTGAGGTCTAAAATGGGCTTCCTAAGGAAAATGTACAATCAAATTTCACTTTATGAGAACCAATCACATTTTAGGGGATGACATCATCCCTAATGGTTGAGGTGGCATTGCTTGAGTTAAAGGTACTTGTCACATTCTCAATGGTGGATAAAAACTCATGGTTAACCATGGTAGTGCTCTAAGTACTTTTAAAGTCAAAGTAAAGTACACATAATAAATGTCATTTCACACTTTTGAATAAAAATATATTATTGTCATTTCATATTTTTTGAAAGAAACAATGCATATCCCTATACATTTGTTATATTATATTATTTTTTAATAGTATATTAATTGCATGTTATTACACAATTTAAATAATATAAATTTTAATTAATAGCATATAATATAATTACGTATTTATAAATTTATATTTATATTTTATTTTAAGTTATTTAAGTACAAAGGACAAATGCATTAGTTGTTCAATGATAATGAAATTTTCTTGAAAAACTCATTCTTATTTATAGTCACATCAATACAATTTTTTTTATTAATTTTATTTTGGTACAACTTTTGAATTGAATTTAACTATGGTTACATGGATTGTGGAGCAAAAAGTGAATTGAAAAATCATAAATATTATTTTATTGGTTTAGCTATTATTTTATTATTTCCTTAGGAGGCCCATTTTAGACCTCAAAATTCCCCTAATGTTCCAAATGGAAGACTGCAACCGTGTGTCAACTCCGATGATCACTGGATGCAACCTATGTGCTAATGATTTATCTGCAGATGTAGATAAAAAAATTTACAGATATATGATAGGAAGTCTGTTATACCTAACAGCTTATAGACCAAACATTATGTTGGCAGTAGGATTTGTGGAAAGATATCAAGCAACATCAAAACAAAATCACTTGCTTGCAATCAAGAGGATATTTAGATACTTGCAAGGAACTACACATTATGGCCTATGGTATCTGAAAGGTAAAATATTTGACATTGACAGCATATACAGATGCATATTGGGCCAGCTGTGTGGATGATAGGAAAAGCACAAGTGGAGGTGCATTCTATTTGGGAGAAATTATGGTGGGCCTGGTTAAGTAAGAAAAAAACATTTGTCTCTCTATCTACAGTAGAAGCAAAATACATAGTAGCATAAGCATATCAAATGTGACAATACAAGTGCAATAATCATATCAAAAAATCTGTGCTTCATTCAAAAACCAAGCACATCCCAATAAAGTACCACTTCCTTAGAGAACAAGTAGCAGAGAAAATAGTTAATATGGAATATGTCCCAACAAAAGAATAAACAACGAACATATTTACAAAACCTCTTTCTAGAGAACCATTCAAGTATCTAAGATACAAAATGGGGATAGTGTCTGCAGATGTTACTCTCTAAGATGAAAAAAAAAAAAATGCACCAGCAGAGGCTGCAATATCAGGAACAAAATCCAGCCAGGGTTATACAAGAAGCAACTTCTCAGGGGGAGAGTAGCCCATAAAAGTTGTCAGAGAAGAGCTGCTTGGAATAAGAACAGTTAAAAGATCAGGAAGGGAAAGGAAAATTCCTCTGGTAGATAACTATAGAGGAAGAAGGACACCTGAATCATTTAATAGCCAACAGGTTGATGGAAGAAGAGAAAGCAGCAAGCAACCATGGTGGTAAAGGGAACATCAGTCATGAACATGGAAACCAAGAGGATGATTACACTGTGTGTCTCATTGCAAGTGTTAATAATGTAACAAAATTATTTTAAGAAGGATGAATAAGAAAAATGTTATTATCAGTATATCATCAGTGGAGCAGTCTTCCTCTCAGTAGAATACCAAATGTTATATTTTTTGGAGTAGAACTATGGTATAGGTACCAAGTATCGGAGTATGATAGCATACATCAGGGTGTTGATATGGCAGAAATACATCAAGGAGAATGTCAAGTTGCATTATCAAAGCATGGAAAGAAAGAAATGGTTGATATTTCACTAGTGCACAGAATTTCATGAAGCAGCAAGGGAAAAATGAGCATAACATTCTATGACAAAATACCTTCCAGAATTCTCATGGATTGTGATAGCATCAGTTTATTGTGTATATTCATGAAATCTCAATGAATTTCAAAGTGTTACCCCAAAATTTCTCATATATCATATGAAGTCTGCAATGCATTTTCAATGCTCTTGTAATTTTGAAGTACATATAAAGCAATGCTTATGTGTAACATAAAGCAACAGTCATGGTTGATAAAAAACAATCAAGAAGAAGTAATACAATGGTGGATTAGGTGTATTCATTCAAATACAAAATGATTCATCAAGTGTGTAATGAATAGATGGAGTGTGTATATTCATTTCACAACAAAAGAACAGAATGAAGAATGCTTATACACAACTTGGAGAGAAGTAATGAAATGATGGAATATACACTGAAAACAATTATAACTCCTTGCCATTGATGTCAAAGGGGGAGGAAAAGAAAGCAGAGGAAGATAGACACTTCTCATAATGAAAGGGGGAGGAAGTGTTGGAGGAAGTGTTGCCATCAATGCCAAAGGGGGACACTGTTGGAAATATTGTCATTGATGGTAAAGGAGCAGAAACGAGCAGCACCAGAAGTATCCGATGAGGACAGAGGATCATATCAGGATTAGTTGGAGTATAAAGGATAAATAAGGAAAGAATGAAAAAGTACAGTGGAGGAGAAGAAAGGAGGCAAAGGAGCAGCATTATGAAAAATGGAGGCAAGGAGCAACAATGTGCAGCATAGAGGCAAAGGAGCAAGGAAAATGAGCTGCATTAGAAGTATAATCTAAGGCAGAGGAGTAGCAAAGAGGCAAGGAGCAGCTTTAGAATTATTATTTAAGGCAAATGAGCAACAAAGAAGCAAGGAGCAACAAAAGAGGCAAAAGAAAACGTCATGCATCAAAGAAGAAAAATGTGCAGTACAGGGTCAATTCGGGTTATTCATGTTCAGAACAGTAAGCAAAGGAAAAGTGTGCAGAAAAGGTCAATTCGGGTGTATGCGTACAAGATGTGTGCCACAAAAAAAATCAATGAATGGGCGGGCCAAGTCGGGCTGGTTGTAAAACGCGTGCAGAACAATGGTTCTGCATTCAGAATATCGTGAACGAGCTGGGTGTTCTACGTGTAGCAAAGAAGAAATGAACAGGCACAACCAAAGAAGCAAAGGCATGAAGGAGTGAACGAGTGGGTCAAGTCGTGCAAATACACATTCAAAATAGTGTTGATGGATCACACATCGCAATCAGAGACTTTTATATTTTACGTGTTAAGACATTGCAAGTTATATTGTTTAAGTTGTGATGCGATGAGGAGTCACGTGTTGGGCGAATCCCCTTGCGCATATCGCATAGCGCATGCGATATGGTATAACAGTTAATGGTAGAAATGTAAACTTGTGAAGTTGCGATGTGATAAGACACAGAATTTGCGAAATGTAAAGTGCGGGAGAAGACATCGCAAGTTATATTTTTTAAGTTGCGATGCGACTAGGATCCACATGTCAGGTGGAGGTCCTTGCGCATATCGCATAGCGAATGCGATATGGTATAACAGTTAACGACATAAATGTAAACTTGCGAATTTGTGATGTGATAAGACACAGAAATTGTGAAATGCGAGGTGCGGAAGATGACATGGCAAGATGCCATGGAGGTGACGTGGCGATGATGTGGCAGTGACGTGGTGATGATGTGGCAGTGATGTGGTGATGGCGTGGAAATGAAATAGCGATGACATGGCAGTGATGTGGCACAATGATGTAGAGATGACATGGACCTAGCCCGCATATTGCACATCCCAAGCTCAGGAGAATAAGCACACAAGAATCATGTTAAAATGTCCTAGTGCGAAATGAAATAAGAGTATCAGATGCGATATACTTCAAAGCTAAAGTCTAGATGACTTAAAGTCCGACGTACCCATTCGCATACCGCACATTTCTATCTACGATTCTTATATTTATATGTTAAGGCATCACAAGTTAATTGTTTTAAGTTGTGATGCGATAAGAAGTTCAGTTTGTGATGCGATGCGATCACATATCGCATATGATAAGAGAAAACTTTTTATTGCTATGAGATAAATCTTGTGACATTCGATAAGGGGTGGATGCGATGTAGCTCTAGAGTTAAATTGCAAAGGATTTCAAATCTAGAAGTAAGGTTTTTTAGTTAAGAAATCACATCGGAAGGAAAAAGGAGAACATAACGTAAAACCAATGGAATGTCGAAATACAATGGAAAGGTGGACGTGATACATTATTCAGAGGTAAATATGAATTTATTTAAAGTCCACGTTTAATGTGTTTGCACTGGTTTTATGAAGAAAACCTTCGAAGTGGAGGTCGACTCAGGTAACAAAGGAAAAGGCTGAGCGCGGGAAGAAAAGACTCGGGTAAGTAAAAAGCCGTGTAGAGCAGTGACCTCACTATAGAGTAACGGTGTATTGCAGTCGATTAATAACAAAAGGTTGAACGTGGGCAGAAGGAGACTTAGGTAGATGACTCGACATAGAGAAAAGGAGCAGAAGGCTGAACGCCATGGGCAAGAGAAGGAAGGTAGATAGGCAGAGTCAAGAAAATGAGCATATGGTCGCATTATTGTGAACATACTAGCTGAGTCAAGTCATGCATAAGGTCATTATGCAGAACAGTTAGAATATAACAACAAAAACATGAAAGATAAAGGGACTGTAAGTAGAAGAGGACAAATGCACAACAAAGCTAAGAAGCTAAAAGGGATGAGTTGAAATTTTTTGTATGAATGTAAATTTATTGATATATTTTATATTGTTTGTGATGCAAAGGAAAGTATCCAAGGGAAAGAAAAAATCCATTTGATACTGAAATAAACGTATATATTATTGTAGCATTATGAATATGATGAGGAAATGAGTCGGTGGAAGGCAAAGAGCCATGCCTGTTCACTTCATATTCCCATATAGAATGAAAAAAACCATGAATTTATCTCTATAAATGATGTTATTGCAATGTTCATAGAGAGGTTAGAGAGTAGAAGAATGAGAGTGAGTAGATAGAGATCTTGTGCACATCCAGAGTTGATATGAAGCAGATATCAAGGCTGAAAAGGTAGCAGTGAAGAAGGAGTAAAACATATCTGATATCCAGGTAAATCAACATATGATTTTATTATAGTGTGAGGGAATTGGAGCTCCCATATGAAGTTGTAGATAGATAGATCTCCAGTTGTAGCTGGTTGAGGTAGGAGCTTCATGTGGGTTGGAGCCTGCAAAAATTAGATGGGAGTTGGAGCTTCCGTGCAAGTTGTAGCTTGCAGAAATTGAGGTAGTAGCCTCCTATATGTTGGAGCCTACAGAAAATCAGTTGTGAGAGGGAGTTGGATCTTGCCTCTGCATCACAACAATAATAAGATGTGGTTTTCTCCCTTATGGGTTTCCACTTATATCTGTTGTCTATATGCATGATTATTATGTGTTGATGTATTGTATTTAATCTGCTTATCACTTGCTGCCCACATATTAAGTTTGTTGATTTATTATATATTAAGTTTCTTACGAAATGGAGGTGTAAATAAGTTTAAAGGAAAAAGTTTTAAATTTCCATGAATATACTAAACTGATTCACCCCCCTCCCAGTTTATCTAAGGGTTCATCAATAATGTCCAGGATCCATCAAAGATATGATCTGAGAATACCTTATTGTCTTATCACCAAAAGTGTGAATTTTGAACTGTGTCACTGAACTTTCATTTCCACCGAAAACCTCAGAGCTAACCCACCGAAATACTCAGAGAAGAATGTCTCATGTCTCTCTGTGGTAATCTTGGCTGCATATATATGTAGTTTTTCCATCGATATTAGTTGACTTATGCAAGTGAACCGATGTGTCTTATTTATGTGAGCTGACATGAAGATCTTCTCATACTATTTAGGAGGCTTACTTTTAGGACCATGCTTGTCTTTGGAGGGCTAATAATACCTTTACATTGCCTCATATACAATGGCATAGGCTCAAGAATAGCTCTTCATTCATGTCATTAATTATTTGAATCTAAATGACAAACCTAATTATCTGAAATGAGAGCCATATATAATAAAATCACTTTATCATGAAACCCATGAAGAAAGGCTTACAAAAATACTTTTATTACATCATTTATACAAGTCACAATTATATGTCATTATGAAGACCTAACCTAGTTACTTTTCAACAGGTGGAAATATGGTTTGGTGGGAATATATGGTTTCTGACAACCACTTGGGGGGCATGCTGGAGGCCTCCTTTCATTCTCCAAAAAGGTTGATGTAACTTATCGTTCAAGCAGAGAGGGAGGAATTATCAAAGATTTCAAAAGCTCCTGTGAAATTGGGACTAGATATTGACGGTGTGGTTAATTCCAGGAAGGAAATTTCTGTGGACATTTTATAGGTTTATAGTGCTATCGACTGTAGGAACAAGCCTAAGAAAATTCATGTTAAGGCTCTTAGAGGTGAACGACCAATGGTTTTTGGGTTCAATTCATTCTGGGCTAGTAATGAAAGGCTGAGACATAAGGCATTCGTCGGAAGGTGGCATCATACACATATGACACGAGAGCAGGTGAAAAAATGGGTGGAAGATAGATGGTTTTAAACGTTGAAATATAGAACTAAAGTGAGTATTCCTTTTAATGGATGGATTCACTTTCATTTCCTTAGTTCAGAGGACGAAGATAATATTTTAAAGTTTCTTTGGGTTAAAGTAAGAGGGTTCCTTATCTTGCAGAGATGGAGGGTAGGTTTTTTTCCTTATCAAAGGTACCCAGTAGGAATATGGTTTGGGACAAACTCACAGGATTGTCACTCGAACTTTGGAACAAATATGTTGTTTCAGAGATTTCAAACAGAATTGGGAAGTTAAATTTTTGGGACGAAGGGTGTTGTCAAAAATTGGACAAAATAATGACATGGGTGTTAATTGAGGCGGAGATGTGCAAAGGATTGGTAGCGGAGTTGGAGTTGCAATGGAGAAGCTTATCTTTTTTGTTGTTAATTGATTATTGGAATGTTCCACATAGGTGCTTGAATTGTCATGAGACGGGCAATCTGGTGTCGACTTTCCCACAAAAAATTATTCTTAGAAAGAAATTTTGTTGTCTCGAGGCTGATGGGATTAAGGATGATATTCTCCATGAGGTTTTTGTTGGCGGCTTCACTACCATGTATAATACGAATTGAGGTAATCCAGAACCCTTTACCAATTTTTCGAATGATATTAATGTTGAGATTTTGGGGTAGCATCGGATGTGCTCTAGCTCTGAAAATTTGTGGAGGGGCTAGAACACATGAGATCTCAAAGACCCATAAATATTTTGGAGAAATTCCATCTGGTGTAAAATTTATTCAAATAATGAATTTTTTTAATGAGGGCCCTAAGTCTAACTTAGGGAAATTAAAAAATTAAAGTGAATTAATTTACACATGTGATGAGAAAATTATAAGTGACATGGATCAAGCTACTGCTAATCTTAGCCATTGATTAGAGATTAAATCATGACTATTGATGTGTTAACGAGAAAAGTATAAAGGAAGGGCTTGGGGTCAGTTGGATGAGACACACAAAGTCAAAGAGATCGAATTATTCTGACAGACCAGTGCTCGGACGAAGATTAGATCTGAGTGACTCAGAGAAGTAGTGAGGGGAAGATGGAGTGATTGGTTGGAGGACCAAGACCACAATGCAGATCAAGGGTAGCAGAGATGCACTAGAGGTAGCGCAACCATCAGAGGGTGTGACACAATCCCTAAAGAGGGTGACGTAGGCCCACATAGGGCTCATGCAGGGGCAGCGTAAAACCTCCAAGGAAAATTATGAAATTCACTAGAAGCTGGAGTTTCTAAGCCAGCAGGGCTGAAACCAGATCCGAGAGAAGATGATCAGCACAGAGCTAGGGTGATGCAGTCCCTCAGCCAAGGCCACACAACCTTATGCAGTGGCAGTGTAGAGACTATGCAAAGCTAGTTGGAGTTTCAGTAGTTGCTGATTTAGATCAGCCAAGACTTGCGGGAGTGACTTTTATCTCACATTTTTTCTCTGTAGCCAAGGTTTTCTCTATTGGGTGAGCCATATTATGGCACCCTGGATGTACTCAGAACCTGCGGCTTAATAATAATAAACCCTCAAATCTGCTCCACCAGTTTTCCCACATTTGGTTTTTCCGGGGACATTTTTCTGAAACATTTGTATATCCTTTGTCATATGTGCGTGATGTTTAGTAAATGATTTGTATTTGTGTAGGCTGATAGTTGTGTTTACTTCAAAGATTTTCTGAATATTTCAATTAAATAACTTGTGTATAATAAAACAAGTAAGAGAAATAAATCAATATTTAGTAGTAGGATTTCTGTGCTCAGAAATTTTCACATGGTATCAGAGCATTGTAGATCAAGCTGAACCATCAACAAAGGGGATGAAGATATTTTTTGCAGGAAGGGAAGTTGAAACAACATAGATACGAGAGAAGGAAACACAACACCAGAGGGACAACATATAACCTACAAAGGTGACGCAAAGTCAGTCTGTTCACGCAGCTCCAGAAAGGTGACATTGAGCCAATCTACTTAAGCAGAGGCTGACGCAACACCAGGAGAGGGACGTTGAGCTATTTTTATCACTTAAAAGTTAACACAACACCAGGAGGGTGACGAAATCAAAGAGGGAGTGACGTTGTGTAGTTTTTCGGGGCTGGAAGTGTAGTTTCCGATCATCAGAAGCTGCTAGTGGGGCATCAATTCTGTCAGTGCAGAACAATGCCTAGAAAAGGTGAAAAAGTGAGGAGAAACAGTTCCTCAACAGAATTTTGCGAAGAAGTATGAGATTCAATTAGGAGGGTGATCATAGAGGGTTGATTCAGTAGAACTGGTAGAGGATTTCTAGAAGGGAAATCAATTTTCAGAGGGAGAAGTATCTCTAGGGGGTTTCTATCACCAAGAAACCCATATCCAGACTTCTGTTGAGTGTAGCAGCAGTAGAAGGGAGAAGAGTATCTGTTTCAATAGTTTTTGAGCAAAGATGGCCTTGTATGGATTGAGAGATTAGGATAGGTTGGATGGTGTGTCCGAATTTGTGATATGGAAGGCCATAATACTGAAATACCTGGAAGATTATGGTACTAAAGACCATGTAGACAATTTCTTAGCTTTTTTGACTGATGCAGACACTCTAAACAAGTTCAACGAAAATCAGCCGTGGGAAAAGCACTTGATCATGGATGGGGTGAAGGATCAAATGGTCCCACACATTGTTGAGAAGAGGACGACACATGAGATGTGGAAAACTTTGACCACGTTGTATCAAGGCAACTTCATCCAACAAAAGATGCTTCTAGATAACCAAATGAAGATGTTCCAGATGCACAAGGGAGAAGAGATCGATCCCTTCCTCTCCAGATTGCAGACGAACTGTGATCAACTGATTGCCATGGGGGAAACTCCAATGAAGGGCTCTTGGTGAGGAATTCCCTAAATGTAGTCACCAATGAGTGGGAGACCTTTTTCCAAAGCATATTGGGCAGAGAACAACTCCAAAATTGAGGTGACATGTGGGCTATCCTTCAACAAAAGGAGATCCGGAGGGTGACCAAGAAGGAATTCAACAATGGAGGTGTCAAGGTGAAGAAGGAGGAGGATGAGGATGTTGTCATAACATCAAACAGACATCAACAACAAGGGAATAAGAATAAGGACCTATCCAAGGTATGGTGCTTCAAATGTGGCGAACTTGGACACTTTGCCAGCACTTGTCCTAAGAGGAAGGAGAAGGAATCTTCACATTCCAAGGAAACAACAGCTAGATGGGAAATTAGTAGTGAGGATGATGTGGCCATGAGTTATCATGTGCCTCGAGAGAATAGATGGGGCAATATATATGTGTAGAGAAACTACAAGTGGTGGAGGCATGATCCTTGAGGTGCCCATACTCTTGGATCACATACGGGCTACAAGAGCCTTAAGGCAGTAGCAGGATGACTGAAACAATGGGTGCAGAAGATCATGGAGAATTAGATGAAATGTTGGGACGCGGGAGAGTAGAGAAGCACAGTGAAAAGGCAGCAGAAACGTGGAATCAGCGGCACAGAGGCTGATGGGAATTCAACAACGTAGAGGGGTAGCGCTGATGTAGTGCAGAGCAACAGCAACATAGAGGCTCTAGAGATATAACAAAACGAAGTAGTAAAGCATGCTTTAGTGATGATATGCACCCCTACTGAATTTTCTGTCAGTGATTGGGTGAAGGTACTTCATTTTCTTACTTCTCAGCAAATAAGTTGTAGTGCAGTAGTTGGAAGCATGGTGAAACAATTTGAGAGGAGTTGCAATACAAATGTGGCAGTGTCAGCAACAGTGACATGGGTAGCAGTATAGAGAGAAACAACATAGTGGATGAAGGGAAGCAGGCCAAGAATCAACGCAGAGACCAATGCTAGAGATTAGGGAAATGCTTTAGTGTGGGAGTATTGCTATAGCACACTCCTCGCTAAGAGGGAGTGTTGAGATTTTGGGGTAGCATTGGATGTGCTCTAGCTCCAAAAATTTGTGTAGGGGATGGAACACATGAGATCTCCAAGACCTAGAAAGCATTTGGAGAAATTCCATCTAGTGTAAAATTTATTCAAATAATTACATTTTTTAAAGAGGACCCTAATTCTAACTTAGGGAAATTAAAAAAATTAAAGTGAATTAATTTACAAATGTGATGAAAATATTCTAAGTGATGTGGATCAAGATACTTCTAATCTTAGTCATTGATTAGAGATTAGATCACGACCGTTGATGTGTCAACGAGAAAAGTATAAAGGAAGGGCTTAGGGTCAGTTGGACGACACACACATAGTCTAAGAGATCGAATTATTCTGACAGAGCAGTGCTCGGATGAAGATCAGATCTGAGTGACTCAGAGAAATAGTGAGGGGTAGATGGAGTGATTGGTCGAAGGACTAAGAGTACAATGCAGAGCAAGGGAAGCAGAGATGCAATGGAGGCTGTGTAACCATCAAAAGGTGGACGTAGTCCCTAAAGAGTATGATGCAGGCCCACACATCTCAAAGTTAAAATATACTTCAAATATTTATTAGGATTTCAATATCTCAACATAGAAAATGATGAGTGTTAACTGAATAATATTATTTACAATAAATACTTTTTTTTTATATATTATAATGATCTTCATATGTTATATCCATTTCAACCTATGATCCTCATTGAAAATGATTGAGTTGTTGCAAAAGGAAAATTAAGCCCTCGTTCCTCTCAATATTTGCATCAACCTCATTATGAAAACAGAAACCTCATTAAGGGAAATGAACATGTTGCATTTGTCTCAAGTCATAAAAATGATGGTAAGCACCCTCTAAACCATTGGTTTCATTGTAATCCAACAACGTTGGGGTAATCTATCCACACATGACGTATTTGTTAGTTAGATTTAATCACATAAAAATGTTGTCGCATCCTCTCTCCTTCCCCCCAAAGTCTTTGTAGGACTTCAAAAGCCCCTAAGGAGGAGTAACAACCATCCATCCACTCATAGATTTCATGAGTATTTAACACAAGATTCATTCATATGATTTCGAGGAAAATCATCATATTTTGATTTGAAGATAAACATTTAAATAATGGAGGTTATATCATTCTTGACCCTCCTCCTCGACACTTTGCAAGATGTAAGGTTCTTATAATATACATAAATATGTGATGATTCAATGTTAATTTGCAGATCAACATTTGAACAGTGGAGGTCATATCATTCTTGCCCCTCTTCCTCAACACTTTGCAAGATGTAAGGTTCTTATTCTATACATAAATATTCCAAAGGCTACTTTTGGGGTTAATTCCTCACAAGTATTGCAGTCTATTTTTTGGGTGTTATGTATACTTTTGAGACTACCCTATGATTTCTCTAGATAGACAATTCCGACTTTGAATATATATATATATATATATATATATATATATATATATATATATATTAAGGTCCAAATTTTTTAAAGGTGACGTGAGAAATGAAAAAATATTTCTGGTTGAAACACAACTACCCTTGACTTTTCAAGTTCCTTCTGATTTTTCTTCTTCGCTTCATCATTCTCGTTCGCCTTGTTACAGTAACAGTATGCTATGTAATGATTCCATGTCACATTATTTGATTATATTTGTGGTAATTAAGATAGTACTTTAATGACATAATCTATATATATATATATATATATATATATATATATATATATATATATATATATATATATATAATTTGTTTTATTTTCAATTGTTTAAAGATAGATAAAAAAAATTGTAATTTCATGTCTAAATCACGCAAACGGAAAGAGTTTGAGGTTTGATCCATGACCATAGGAAATTGGACTCTCTCCTCATTGTTGGCCACAGATGGAAGTATATGATAGTTGAATCACAAATTTTAGGTATGAAAGCGGCATGAGGTCCATGGGTGTTGATTTCATCTAGTGTGACCTATGCCTTCCTGCATCCTTTCAGAGGAGGATATAATTTTCTTTTGATCATGCTTCTCAATATAGAAGTAGTGATCCATGTTACATGCAAGCATATGACATGAGATTATAACATTAAATACAAGAATAAATACATCATTTACCTTTAGGTCATCTAGGCTTCTTTCAAAAACTTCCTTTATTGAAAGATCTTCAATTCCTTAATATGCTTCATCGTCATCATACCATCATCCTATGAATTCAACAAGTTGGAGTTCCTGATAAAAAAATTGCTTCATCTCTAGATCGGTGAATCTTCCAGTGAATATTCCATCAGAGAACCTTGAGGATCTTGCATATCCTTATTCGTAAAATTTTATCTTTACATGTATGATGAGCCTTGTCCTGGATGACTTCCTTTCCTTTAATATCCACTAAGGTTCTCAAGAGTTATATCCTTCATATTTGACTGCCATGGATTTTGTTCCTTCTCTTGTTTCTATTGCTTTCATGATCCCACAATGCATCTTATTGTTTATCATGGTCATATCCTATAACAAAATATTTAGGATCGATGACAAGACCTTTTTTGAAGGAGACTATCTTTATCATAGTAAATATCTCTTACTCTCTCTTTCCTTGGTATTCTTGTCTTCAAGTTCCTCCATCTTTCTAGTGATATGAGCTTCCCTTATATAAAGTATGATTCCTTTAACTTTCAACACTTTTTTCCTCGACTTTTATTCTTCTATCTATCATAGAAGCCACAAGTTATTAGATGAGGTAACTTTCTTGTCCCATTGAAATTTTTTACCTTAATCATTAGAACAGTAATGATTTATCTTTTATACCAAATTTATGAGATCTCATAGTTGAGATCTTATGAATATCTCCCTTTATTATTTGATACCTTTAATTACCTTCTTTATCGCATCTACAGGGAATAGTTCTTTCATTGTATCATATATTCACTTGATGTCTTCAATCCTGCTATATGATGGGATCTTCCATATGAATCCCTTTCCATGCATTCAGAGGATACCTTTTTCAATGACTTCACTTTCTTTGAGGATCATGTCTATCCTGATTTTTTTCATGCAAGAAGTTTCTATGACCCAACCATCTTCTGGATATCCTTGCAAACACGAAGTCATTTTACCAACTTTTTTTATAGAATTAAATATACTTACTTGACAAGTGAAGATGAAATCTTCACCTTTGTTACTTTGATGGTGGTTTAAGAATATGTCTTAATGCTACTTTTGAATGATCTTCTTCCAAATGAAATTCCCTTCTTCAAAAAAGGAGATTACATCTTTTATGATGAAAACATCTTTGGATCCAAATTCATTTTGTTGATGGTGATTACTACTTCTTTGGATGACCTTATTCAAGGATAAGGAGGGGATCTTTGATGGAATAATGATAATGCCTTCTTGTCTTCAAATTACTTGGAATTTATTGGAGGTGAATGGATGTATATATGAAATGATTCTTTTGGTTGTCTATAATTTGTGTTATCTAGCATTTTAGATCCCTTTAACTTGATGAGATGACTAGAGGATCCAATTATTTTATGATGTAGACTCTTAGTTACCTTGATTTGATTTATTATCCTCTACAATGTAGATCCACCTTAAGCTTATGGTACCGAATCATCATTACTGCACATAATCCTAGACCTTTTTATAGCATCGAGCTATCATATGATTGAGGCAATGTGATAACATTAGAGCTACTGTACCAATATAATATTTGAGCACAAATATTATCATATTACTGACTGATTTCATCACTTCTTCGAGCTATTATGTCACTATAATATATGTTTTAAGACAACCAAACTACACTGAGAAAAAATCACTATGATATAGTGTCAAAATAGTGAGGAGACATTATTGTGGTCTCAAAACTTTGCCCAGGTTCTATGCTCCAATCTACACTGTGATCTTGAGATTCCACCAAGGTTGAATTTGTTTCTGTTATGAAACCAACTCCAAAAATAGAAGAAAAGAGAGATCAATGCCTTAGAAATAAGCCACTTCGATGGGGCAACCTACTTTACATTATCTTTGTTGTGTTGTATCTGAATTTACATCTTGTATTAGCCCTCTAAGTCCTGTTTCCAATGCCACAGGTCTGACCTGATTTATATTCTTCAAGACAAAGTTATGCCCAATCTCCCACAATGACCTAATTATGGTCTGGTTCAATAGAGTGGACTTGTATAGCGTGCCATGTGTCGTTCCTCCTTTGGCTCTGAAATTGATACACAGGAAACTATAGTCCATGTAAATTTTCCCACTTTTTACATAATTCCAATCTGATGCTCAGAGATAGAGTTATGTGATTTTGCAAAGGTCACCTTTTTGAGTTGAAATTTGGGAGCCTACAAAAACCCTACCTTCCACAGATCATATCTTCAAAAATATTTTGAACCAAGATCTACAACTTTTACTCGAAGTTCTTTAGGATTTCTTCACAAATAGGTTTTTTTTTTAGCTTCTGAACCTTCGTAGAGAAAAAATTATAGAAAAAATTCCATGATGACCTATTTGAAGTAGAAAAACCCTGGAATTCAAAGCTTTGATACCAAATGTTATGAAACCAGCTCCAAAAATAGAAGAAAAGAGAGATCAACGACTTAGAAATCAACCACTTCAAGGGGGAAACCTCCTTTACATTACATAAATGAAAATTTCTTGGATGATACAAATGAAAAAACCTCCTTTCTATATATAGGAGTCCAAGGGGTGACAATATAATCCTAGCTGACGTAACAATAACAATGTAAGGGCACAACAATAATAATAGTGGGATTCTATGGGGCACAATAATAACAAAATGGGGTCTACATGGGCACAAAAATAACAATAAGGGGGCTACAATAACAATAATAAGGGGCTACACTATTATTATAGGGACCTAATAGTTCCTTTGACCAAGCCGAGTTAACATCCGAACAATTGATTTTTATCTAATCCTTGAGTGTCTCTTAAATTATATGCCTGTTGGGCTTTGTTTTGATCTCTTTTTGCTTAAGAAATACATTTTATTTTTCTACATTATCTATCCATTTACCATAAAATTAACCTCACATAGACCTAAAGATGCATAATCAGGTATTTAATTTATGGTTTTTCAATTATTAGATGTTTTTGTGAAAATTAAAATTTAAGTGCAACTTTGGACAACATCAGAAATTCCCGTAATAGCATGATGATTTGCATATGTGCAGGACACTTGGGCTCGAGCTGGATATGTTTCTAGAAATCTCAGGAAATAGTAGTGACAGTACACCTATTGGTACAACCAGATTGAGCTTTAATAGGCTCAACCAAAGGCGGTCAAACATGACCAGTCTTTATGGAGGATCAATAGAAACTAGGTCTACACTCTTATTTTATGGGATTTTTCCAGATTATGATGGATTTGGTAGATCAATTCAACTTTATATGATAGGATAGGGATATTTATGATTTTTTGAGATATTTTAGATCAGTTTGTTAAAAATTTCATCTATTTAAGCCTCACACTTTGAAGGCTTTGACATTGGAACTTGTATGACATATTATTATTATCTTGGAGACTTGAAGACATAATAGAGGATATGTTATACCATATTTTGATGCTGCTACATGTTGATTGATTACTTGAAGTCTTGAGTAGCTAAGTTTACTTTCAGTGTGCAAGGCAAGGGTGGAAGGGCCCCCACACCGAGCTAAGTACACTTCGTAGTTTTCATAGTTGTAATTGATTTGCTTAGATTTATTTCCTGCTTTCATGATTTCACAATAGTGTTAATGATGTATGTAATCAGTAATTAAGGAAAACCAGGATCTCTAAGATTAGAGCCTCTTGATTATTATTCCATGTATCTTAACCTATTGTTTAGTATTATATTTCCTGCTTTCATGTTTTCACAATGGTATTAACAATGTATGCAATTGGTAATTAAGGAAAACTAGGACCTCTAAGATTAGAGCCTCTTGATTATTATTCCATATATCTTAATTCATTGTTTAGAATTTAATTAAGTTAATTCTTATATTTGTAATATGAATTTCACTCACCATCCATAGTTCATCTTCTAAATTTGACTGTGATTGAAACCCATATATTTTGGGGATGCTTCTAAGTTCACCAACCCGGATTGATATTAAATACTTGCATTAATTTGCAATAGTAAATTGACCCAACATTTGGGCGCCGTTGCCGGGGAAACATATTTCCAAATCGGTCAAAATAGGAAGACAAAAATATTAAAACAAAAAAACAACATAAAAATCACCAAAAACAACAAAAACATAGTTTTTATTTCAAAAGTAATGTTTTCATATGTCTAGAGATAGAGATCAAAAAGGTATATTTGTGAAAAAAAAACCCCCAACAACACATTCATCCATAAGATTAATAACAACAGTTGCTAGAAAACCTACTATAGAAGAGTTAGAGGAGAAACAGAGATCAGGACAGAGATTAAATTTAGTTGAAAGAAAAATTTGTATAGCTTATGAGGTAAAGAAAAAACAATCACCTAAAGAACCTCCTATTTTGAAACAAAAAGAAACACCAAAACAAATTTTTGAACAACTAGAGCAACCTATCCTTGAGCAAATTGTAGTAGTAAAAAATCAACCTATTGAAACACTACAAATATCTGAACAAGAAATGGCTGAAGAGGGAGAAGGATCAACTAGAATAAACTTGACTCCTAAACAAAGATTAGAATATGAAAGACAACAAAGGGAATGGAGAAGACAAAGAGAAGAAGTAAGAAGAATTGAAGCAGAAAGAAAGGCTGAAGAAGATAGAAGAACAGAAGCACAGAAGCACTTCGAAAAATAGAGGAAGAAGCAAGAAGAGAAAACCAAACTCGAAGAACACAAGAAAATGAACAAGAAGATAATAATGATAAGGAGACTACTTTTGGATTTCCTATTTTAGATGCAAGAGCAATACTCAGAGAAGAAATAAAAATGAAAAATATTCCACCATCTGTATTGCCAAATTTCTATGGAATGTCAACATAAGATCCTGATGCATTTATGTTTGAGTTTGATATCTTGTGTAAAACATATGGATATAATGATGATACACACAAACTTCGAATTTTTCTTGCTACTTTAAAAGTTTCAGCCTTAAAATGGTTTATGGGATTAGGAGAACACACTATAGCTTCTTGGGAAGACATGGAGAAAATATTTCTTAAAAATTATCAAGCTTACTGCAGGGCTAGAGACTTGAAAGAAGACATTTTCAGAATGTCCCAACAGGAAGATGAAAGTTTGGAAGAATATTTGGAAAGATTCTTGTATAATTTGCAAAAATCCAAAAATCATTCTCTCAGTCCAGATACTATCCGCACTATTTTTCTAAAGGGTATTAGATATGAGTATTTAGATATTCTTAATGTAATGGGAAAATGAGATATTTATAATTTACCATTTGAAGAAATTTCTGAATTATGTCAAAAATACTCTATAGGGAGAGCTAAGAGTGGGAAAAGAGATATTTCATCAAAAGCTTCCAAATCTGCAGCAAGTGCAGTTACAAGAGAAGATATAGGAATCTTGTTAGAGAATTTTAAAACAGATCTCTTAAGCACTTTGGGTACACAAGTTGATGTTTTAAAAGCTAAGAAGAGAAAAGAAGGGCAAGATGAAGCCTTAGCAATTTTTTGTCCAAAGTGTAGACAAAAACATCCACTCAAAGAATGTCCTTTGCAAAATATACAAGTATGTGGACTATGCACAGAAAATCATACAACAAAGAAATGTCCAAAGTTAAAATAATTGCAAGGGGAAGAAGTACAAGGAGTAGATTCCCTCTACTATTTGGCACCAAGAAGACCTTGGCAGCCAACAATGCCTCAACAGTTCCCTCAAAAAAACTTTCAATATCCTCAAAATACATGGAATACACCAATTCCATTGCAAGCTTGGCCATCACAACAATATAAAAAATAACCTTCACAAGGTTGGAGGGGATATGGTTATGGAAACAAACTGCCATAGAAAATGTATAACCAGTAGTATCAATATCAACAGCCATATCCTCCACAATCATTTCCTCAATATCAACAATTCCGACAACAACAACCCATGCCATATCTAAATCCACCAATGCTAACTCAATCGCAGCAACTTCAGCTGCCAACTAACCAAAAACCTCCTAGACCAACACAATTACCAGCTCAGCCAGTAGCTAATCCAAGCAATAAGGTGGATAGACCAGCATATCATGTGGAAGAGGCAACATATTATCCTACATATTCAATTCTTCCTATAGAGGATGTTCATCTAAGGTCTGGGAAGGTACTCCAAAAAGGTTCTCCTCCAATAATTAAAGAGAAAACATAACAAGGAGAACAAAATGAACAATCTCAACTAGAAAAACAAATTCAAAAAGGTAAAGCTATCATGAAACAAACTCCACCATATCCGGAGAGACTTATACAACAGAACATTCCAATATCTCTCCTTGAATTTATTATTATGGATGAATTAAAAAACACATATGTTAAAATTCCTTTATTGTAGGCAATTAAAGACATTCCAATATACGCAAAAACAATAAAGGAATTATGCATAAAGAAATCTGGTAGAAGAAAGAAGGATCCACCAACAATCCAGGTAATTGGAAGTCTTTCATCTCTCATGTCTAAGAATGCAGCTATTGAAAAATATGTTGATCCATGAATTCCTATGGTTACTATTTCAATTAAAAAAATTTCAGTACCAGACACTTTAATAGATTTGGGAGCAGCTATCAATGTTATGACAAGGGTTAGTTAGATCGATTTGCGAACAACGCTGCGCTGCTAGGTCAACTACGATTCTGAGCAGCGTGGCTGCTCTCTGCGGCGGCCTGCCTAAGGTCTGCTTCCATGGAGGCACAGGGCTCACCCAAGGAGCCTCCTCCGCCGCCCTTTTCCCCTGCTGTTGATGCGTTCAATCAGCTTCTGGCTGGATTGCCCCAGAAGAAAAAAAATGAAGCAGCTAAATTCGTAAAGAAGCTAGAAGATATTACGGAGATCTCTTTGCCTTCAGAGACCCCCATCCAAGTAGCTTTGTCTCTGGCTGATCGTGGTATTATTGGCTAATTCACGGGACTTTAGTCCATCTTCGAAAACTACTGAGCAATGGGTTAATAGGAACTGGGCTCCTCTGATCAAGCAAAGTGTCACATCTTATTTTCTTGGGCGAGGGTTCTTCCTCTTTGAATTCTCATCCAAAGAAGATAAAGACCTGATCTTCCAAAATGGGCCCTATTTCATGGGTCCTCAGGGCCTCTATCTGAACAAATGGACACTGGATTTTGATCCGATAGTAGATGTTCCCACAGCGGTTCCGGTATGGGTTCGGCTCCCATATCTCCCAGTCCATTGCTGGAACTGGGACTCCTTAAAGCACATCGGCAACGCCCTTGGGAAATTCATAGATCAGGCAAACAACAAGGACCAGTACGACTGTGCTAGAATCTATGTAGAAGTAGATCTAGAGGTGGGTCTCCTAGAGGCCATCAAAATCAATGTCGACAGTTGGTCTCATGTGTAGATACTGGACTACGAGCAACTACCATTTAAATGCAGGAAATGTCATGTTCATGGCCACTTTGCTAGAAGCTGTCCAACTAATGCTGAACCAGAGAAAGGAAATGAAGAGGGTTGGAACCAAGTTAAGCGTTCAAAGACCTATCATAAAGGTCAAAAACCTAGAGGCCCCAATGGTAAAGGTCCTCTTCAGGCCAATGCTCAGCGACCCCCTCCCAAAAAGGCACAAGAAAATAGATTTGACCCTCTAAGCCAGCAAACAGAAGCAACTCAGGAGATCGAGATCCAAAAGCCAATCTCACCAAGAAAAGTCACCCCCTCTTCCTCTCTTAAAGGAACAAGTGCTGCAGAATCCAAAGGCATGCCTATAGAAGTTGAGGAAGAAGAACAGGAATCATACGAGTCAAAGGAGGAAGGAGAAATAGGAGAGTCTCAAGCCTCGATAAGGAGATCTACAAGAGGCCGCAAAACTGACAGGGAAAAAAGAGAGCAGGAAACATACAAAGACAAGCTTCAGGGCAGCCAGCCAACTCTGGAAAAGCTGCTAGCCTCAAAGCCAAGGACGATGAAAAATCAACCCCAAGGCTCCAAGGGAGCCCATCAGAAACATAAATAATGAAGGTCATATCCTGGAACTGTAGAGGTATGGGGAGTAAAACTAAGGAAGGAACCATTAGAAGTTTAATAAGAATAGAATCTCCAGACATACTTCTTGTCCAGGAGACCAAGCTGGAAGACGTAGTATTTCTGCATGCAAGCAAGATTGGAACAATAGTGAAGCAAGAGCAATCTCTTCCTGGGGAGCCTCAGGAGGACTAGGCACTATATGGAATGCCATAAAATTTTTAGTTATCTATGAGGCTAGAAATATTCATTGGTTGCTGCTTAAAACGCAGAATCTGGTCACCAAAGAAATTTTCTGTCTTTTCAATGTATACTCCCCAGTTAATGTTGGGGAAAAAAAGGACTGCTGGGACTCTATAAGGCACCAAGAATATCTAGAAAATCGGGAAAACATAATCATTGCTGGAGATCTCAATCTCACTCTTCACTCATCTGAAAAAAGAGGAGACAGCGTAGTCCGAGATCCGGCAAGGGAATGGGTGGAGGATCTTATGTAGGACTGGGATCTGCTAGACATAAAACTTTCCTCCGATAAGTACTCTTGGTCTAACAAAAGAACTGGCCCAGGCCATATCGCTGCCATATTAGATAGATTTTTCATTCAAAGATCTTTCCTGTTACTAGGATTAGAACCTAGAATGCATATTCTCACTAACAGCACCTCGGATCATAAGCCCATCAAGCTAGAACTCCTATCCCATCTAGATCTGGGCCCTATTCCTTTCAGATTTAGTCCTCTCTGGGTCAAGGAGCCAAATTTCTTGCAACTAGTCAAGGATTGTTGGAGACAGCTAGTCAAAGGATCCCCCTTCTTTGTCTGGGAGGAAAAACTCAGAAGGGTGAAAGGGGCTCTAAAACGATGGGCCAAGACTTTGCCCAACCCAGCTACAGCAAGAAAAATCATTAAAATTTCTCTAGCCTCTCATCAACTTCAAGTGGAGGATGCCGTCATTACAAAGGAGCTCTTAGATAAAGAGGCTCACCTTTAGCAGAGTTTTCATAAGGCCTGTTTAGCTGAAGAAGAATACTGGAGATTAAAATCTCAAAATCTTTGGCTCAAAGCAGGGGACAGGAACTCTTCTTTCTTCCACATACAAGCCCAGGCCAGGAAATGCTTCAACACTATATCCGAGATCAAGGAGGATAATGTCACCCACAAGGACTTTGAGGACATCAAGAAAGTAGCCTTATCTCACTTTCAAAACTTGTATAGTGAGGACGTGGATCCGGATCAATATTCAGATCTGTTAGATATTGTTCCATCTTCAATCTCTTCGCGAATGAATGAACTCCTTGAGGCCAAAGTCTCCAAAAATGAAGTTAAAAATGCCCTTTTTGCCATGGATCCTGATAAGGCCCCTGGACCGGTTGGCTTCTCTACCAGGTTCCTCCAAGTTTGTTGGTTGATAATTGAAAAGGACCTCTTCAAAATGGTCCAAAAATCCCAAGATTGTCAGAAAATCGGGGCAGCACAAATTCAACTTTTTTAGCTCTCATCCCTAAGGAGAAAGGTGCCAAAAACTTTAACAGATTTCGCCCAATCTCCTTGTGCAATACAGGGTACAAGCTAATCACCAAAGTGATTTCAAATAGACTGAAGCTCATTCTTCCCAAAATCATTTCGGAGAATCAAGGAGGCTTCATCCAAGGAAGACAAATTATGGACAATTTCACCCTAGTCCAAGAGGAAATTCACTCAAGCTTACATCGAAATGAACAAGGTATGGTTATCAAACTCGACTTAGCAAATGATTTTGATCGAGTAAGACATAGCTTTCTGTTAAATTTCTTGAGCAAGTTTGGTTTTGGTGTAAATTTCATAAATTGGATCCGAGCTTGCATCTTGGAGCCCTAGATTGCACCTCTAGTGAATGGCAGAGCCACAGATTTTTTTAAAGCTTCGAGAGGTCTTAGGCAGGGGTGCCCACTCTCCCCTCTGCTCTTTTTCATCCAAGCCTCAGTTCTCAGCTTTCTGTTAGACAAAAATATGCAAGACCAAGATATTAATGGACTTTGTATAGCAAGAGGGGTCAAAAACATAAACCATGCCCTCTTCACGGATGATACCCTGTTATTGGGGGCTGCCACTCTTTCCTCAGCCACCAAATTCAAAGCAGTGTTGGATGATTTTTGTGAGGCCTCAGGAAGTGTCTTAAATAAGAACAAATGTCACATCTACAGCTGGAACACATCACCCAGATTTCTCTCTGCTATTGCTAGATGTATGGGGTTTGCAGCCTCCTCTTCATGGACCTCTTTTAAATATTTGGGCCTTCCTGTAATCCATAAAAGATCCATAAGTAAATACTGGCTTCCACAACTGGAAAAATTTAAGAGCAAGATCCAAGCCTGAGGTTACTCCTGGCTCAACATTGCTGGTAAATCTGTTCTAATAAAATTTGTGCTCACCAGTCTCCCTCTATTTCATTTTGTTGTTCTTCTTGCTCCGGCAAGTATTTTTAAAAAAATGGAGGAGCATATTCGGAGGTTCTTTTGGAAGGGAGGAAAACAGAATGAAAACAAACTGCCTCTAGTTAGTTGGGAGACCATCTCCAAGCCTTTCTGGGAGGGCGGATTGAACTTCAAAAATCTCTGTCATTAGAACATTGTTATGGGAGCGAAGTTAATATGGAAGATTATTGTGCCCAAGCCAGGCTGGGCTCAACTGGCTCTCTGGAAAAAATATTTCAGAGGTCCACACATCAGCTGTTTAGAAAAATCGATCCATCTGCCCAACTCATCTTTCCTCAAGCTTTATGCTAAAGCTGCTCCTCTTATCAATTCGCACTCCTACTGTATCCCAGGAAATGGGAGAAAGATAAAAATTTGGACTGATAAAATTATGAATGCGGATCCAATAGAAGACATAGGCTCCATCAGAGCGATGTGCTGTTGGATGGAAGGAGAAGGGCTGCACACGCTGTGGGATATTTCGCTGTGGAACGATTCAGATTGGGCAGGCTGGAAATGCATTGCTCTGCCGACACACCTGCATCACAAATGGATTACGCTGCTAGACCTCCTCCACGGTATGGCACCTACCCACATCAGCAAAAGAGATTCGAGAGGCTAGGGACAGAAAGTTAGAGGGTACGCTGTCTCTTTAGGTTACGTTATGCTGAGGGAGAGGCCCTTCGTTCCCCCTGACCCAGCACCATGGCAAGGAGTCTGGCGATGCCCATTGTGGCCTAAAGTGGATTTCTTTGCTTGGCTTCTTTGCCACTGCAAAATCCTCACGCATGAAAATCTGCAGAGGAAAGGGTTCCACAGTCCCTCCAAATGTTCATTGTCAGAGAGTGTTGCCCATTTAATGCTAGGATGCAGATTTTCTCTGCAGATTTGGTTCACATTCCTTCACAAGATGGATTTCAACATTACGCTCCCAAGCTCCACTGCTGAGTTATTTTCCAAATGGGCGAACAAGTATCCTGTTCCTCCTCCAAAAAATTAGATAATCAAAGCTGCCTGGTCTGTCCTCCCAAAGGTAATATGCTGGCAGATTTGGCTAGAACGAAATAGAATAATCTTCAGAAACATTGAACAGAACCATAAGGCATTAGAAATCAAGATCAAATGCCATCTAAAAGAGTGCTTGATTGACTTAAAATATGATTCTAATCTCAGTCAACAGGACATTGCTTGGGGTTCTTTTCTTGATCTGCATTTTCAAAAAGAAGTAAGGAATGTCCCTCCTCCCAAAGCCTGGAAAATAAGAGAATCCGAAACAGAGTTTCAAGACTGGATTAAAACACAACCAAGACACTCCCTCTTTTTTGATGGGGCAGAAAAGGGAAATCCAGTCAAAGCTGGTGCAGGTGGCGTTATTTTAAATCCAGATGGGAAAAAACTTCATTCTTTTGCATGGGGGCTAGGCCACTCAACCAATATTCAAGCTGAGGCTTTGGCTCTCTTTCAAGGTCTCAAGATGCTCAAAGATTTAAACATAAGTGAAGAAAATATATTTGGTGATTCCCAGATCATCATCAAGGCAATTGTGTCCAACTCTCCAGCTTTGGACCCTAAACTCGCAAGGCTGATAGTCAGAATTAAGGGCTTGGAAAACACTTTTCAGAAGCTGAATTTCTACCATGTGCTGAGAATTAACAATAAAGAGGCAGACATTGAAGCCAATAAAGCTGCCCTCCTCTCTGCTGGGATCAAGATGAAAGACAAAGAAGAATCATGGGAACCCATCCCATAAGCTAAATTGCTGTCATGTTTTACTGTTTACTCTTAGTCAATTTGTATGTATCTTCAAATTGGGAAAAATCTTTGAAATTGAATCTATAGTAACATCACTAAGGAGAAAAACTCCAAGCATTAGCTCCACACTCATCCTTAGTGGTGAGGTGCATTAGGCAATAGTCCTTCTCAATGTAACCAGAATTTTTGCATTTAGGCCAAGTTTAAAATAATATTCCATAACCGTTATTGTAAAAAAAAACAAAAAATGTTATGACAACAGAGACTATGAAACAATTGAATCTGAACAACATTAGACCTACTACTACAGTTTTAGAACTTGCAGACAGATCCAAAGTTGTTCCAGAAGGTATACTAGAGGATATCATTGTCTCATTGGATTCTTGGGAATATCTTGTAGACTTTTTGATTTTGCAACCAAAAACAAACTTGGGAGGGAATCCCTTAATTTTAGGCCGACCCTGGTTGGCCACTGCAAATGCTTACATTGGATGCAGATGAGGAAGCATGATTATTGCACATGGAGATGAACAAAAGAATGTCACATTATATCCTCCTGCTCAATCTCCTTCTATATATTCATTAATTGAAGAAGATGTAGAACAAATATCTAAACCTGTTCTTAGTCTTAATAAAGTTTATAATTTCAGAGAGGAGGAAGAAAATGAGGACTTATTAGATCTATTCATCTCAGAACTGAATCTTTCAGAGTAGCTTAGGGTGACTCAATATGAAGCTGCTAGTTATCTTCTAAATGAATTTTTTCAGGAAAATTGCACAATAAAATCATTGCAAAATACATTTGAAATCATTTTTCCTGTAAATTCAATTACCAATTCAAACAAAAAAATCATTGAAATTAGTCCTGAAAGACATTTGAATATTGGTAATAATTTACAATCGTCACAAGAGGAAAAGCTAATAACATTGTTGCAAAAATATTCAAAAGCTTTTGCCTGGGATTATAAAGACATGCCTGGAATTCATCCAAAAACATGCATACATCACATTTATACTGATAATGAAATCAAACCTGTTAGGCAACCACAAAGATTAATGAATCCCATGATGAAAGAAATAGTGAAAGAGGAATTATAGAAACTATTATAGGTCGGATTTATCTATCCTGTTTCCGATAGTCAATGTGTTTCACCATTAGTTGTGGTACCTAAGAAAAATGGGAAGTGGAGAATTTGTGTTGATTATTGTGAGCTTAACAAAGCTACATTAAAAGATCATTTTCCTTTACCATTTATTGATCAAGTGTTAGATTCATTAGTAGGAAAGAAAATTTTCTCCTTTCTGGATGGATTTAGTGGATATAATCAGATAAAAATAGCATTAGAAGATCAAGATAAGACAACATTCACATGCCCTTGGGGAACATATGCATACAATTTATTACCTTCTGATTTATGTAATGCACCTGCTACCTTTCAAAGAGTAGTTCATGCTATTTTTTCTGATTTGATTCATGAGTGTGTGGAAGTTTACATGGATGATTTCACCGTGTATGGTACAACATATGATGACTGTTTAAATAATCTTGAAAAAGTATTAAAAATATGCATTGAGACAAACCTATCACTCAAAAATGAAAAATGTTTTATGATGCTAACTGAGGGGATAGCGTTGGGACACCATATTTCTTCTTCGGCAATTAAGGTGGACCCGACAAAAATTCAGGTCAATGTGGATTTAACACCACGTACAACAAAAAAAGAGGTTCGAAGTTTCTTGGGTTATGCAGGCTATTATAGGAGATTTATTCAAAATTCCAGTAAAATATCTTTACCATTATTCAAGTTACTTTCAAAAGATGTAGAATTCCAGTGGATTGATAAATGTCAATATGCATTTGAAAAATTAAAACAAAATTTATCAGTTGCACCCATTCTTCGAGGACCCAATTGGTCTTTGCCATTTCATATTTCAACTTATGCATCTGATACAGCTATTGGAGCATCACTTGGACCAAAAGAGAATCAATTCAATTACGATATATATTTCATCCATAAAAACTTAACATCAGCAGAATTGAATTATACTGTGACAGAGAAAGAAATGTTAGTTGTTGTACATGCAATAAATAAATTTCGACATTATATAACAGGTTATCAAGTTTATATTCATACGGATCATTCTGCTATAAAATATTTAATGAACAAATCCATTACAAATAGCAGAATAAATCGATGGTTGTTATTGATGCAAGAGTTTAATATTACTGTGCAAGATCGACCAGGAAAAGATAACCAAGTTGTTGAATTTTTGTCAAGATTAAATTTACCTGGCGATCCTAATCCGGTATCAGACAATTTTCCAGATGAACATTTATTTGCTATAAATGTCAAGACCCCTTGGTTCGCATATATAGCTAATTATTTATCATATGATATCTTACCATCTCATTATACAAGTAAAAAAAAAATGAATAATAATTAGAGATAGTGCCGATATAGCTGGATCAATGGAGATCTCTTTTACACTAGTGCTGATTTAATTATTAGAAAATGTTTAAGGAGGATGAAATAATAGAAATTTTGAAAGCTTGTCATGATGAACCATGTGGTGGCCATTTTGCAGAGAAAAGGACAACATACAAAGTACTGACGCTTGGTTACTATTGGCCATCTATATTCAAGGACTCCAGAAACTATGTCAAAATATGTGACAGCTGCCAAATAATTGGTAAACCAGTGGCATCTGATCAAATACCATTAAAGCCACAAGTACTTATTGAACCATTTGAACAGTGGGCTTCAGATTTCGTGGGACCAATCAATCCTCCATCCAATGGAAAGAAATACATTCTTGTATGTACATATTATGTGACTAAATGGGTGGAGGCCAAGGAAGTAGTACGGGCAACATAAGAAACAATTACATCTTTTCTATATGAAAAAATTTTCGTCAGGTATGGAGTTTTTAGAAAAATAGTGACTAATCAAGGTGCACAATTTACATCAAAACTTGTTCACGAAATTACAAAGAATTTCCAAATCAAACACAAAAAACCCACTCCATATCATCCTCAAGAAAATGGACAAGTGGAATCTACAAACAAAGTTCTGGAAAGTATTATGACAAAAACAGTGAACATGAACATAAAATATTGGTCAGATAAATTGAAATATGCATTATGGCATGTAGAATAACTTGGAAAAATACTACTGGTTTCAGCCCATATCAGTTAGTATATGGAAAAGAAGTTATATTACAAATTGAATTTCAAATACAAACATACAAGCTAGCAGCACAGTTAGGGATGGAATTTTCGCAAGCACAACAAGAAAGGATTATGCAGTTAAACAAACTAGATGAAATTTGACAACAAGCAGTTGAACATACAACTCTAGTCCAAGAACAACGGATTAAATGGCATGATCGATTTATCAAAAATAAATTCTTTCAGAAAGGAGATTGGGCACTCTTGTTCGATTCCAAATTCAAATATTTCAAAGCCAAATTTACGACTCATTGGCTCGGGCCATATGAGATTGAATAAATCTTCAATAATGGAGTGGTTAAAATCAAAAAAATTGATGAATCATCTGTATTGTTTGTGGTCAATGGACATAGGCTAAAAATTTATCATAAGCCTATAGACAAAGAGGATTTTCTAAGGAAAATATTCATGGATTCTAATCTTGAAATACTGGGGCAACATAGTAATATGATTTCCAAAACTCCAGCATAATATCCATAAGAATAATAATAATAATAATAATAAAATGTTTGGTTGTGAAAATCCAGGAAACTGGCACAATACAAACTCGAATTCCCATTGGAAAAACAACTTGTTTTCCCAATCTGAATTCTATTTTCCGTTTACTTTAGTTTCACTTTTGCAGGTTTAGCCTCCAAATTTTTCAGACTCGAGGACAAGTTAGAATATCAGTTTGGGGGAAGGTGTGAAATAAAAGAACTATGAAAATAGTTTTCAGCAGCTGAATGCAACGGAATAAATTCTCAGTTATGGAACATTATTGCAAAATTATGCCAGAAAGGGACCTGAATATCATTACGCCAGAAAGGGACATGAACATTATTATGTCACAAAGGGACCTGAATATCATTTCGCTAGAAAAGGAACTTGAAAATTTAATGTATCAGTAGGGACATGAAAAGACCATAGCAGATGTCAACATTTACCCGAATGATAATTATTCAAAAGCAAATCAGATGTAAAAATAAATAAAAACCCTATCAAGTCTACAAGAACTGTCAAAAACAATTTCGACCATCATCAATATCGATCATCATAAAATGTTGACGAGGGAGTACATTTATACAGTGAGTAAATTTTTTTTTCTCTTAAATTTTCATATTTTTCAAAAATAGTCTAGGATTGATAAAATAATTTAAATACTAGTTAATGCATCTTTTACCTACCTTACATTTCATTTTTTTTACCTACATTACATTACATTCCATATTTTACCCACATTTAATATTCTCGACCCACATTTTATCATTTATTCATATATTACCATTTGAAATATTTCATATCGCTACCCATATTTCATATCAGTTGAACCCATAAGAATAATTTTTGAGACCTACAAAAGCCTTAAAGCAAAGGTTAGCATTCTACATTAATTTAAAAAACTTGACTATTGCATTAGTCAATTTTTAAAATAAAAAATGAAAACCAAAGTTTAAAATTATATGGCGCAATTTAAAATGAAATGGTGAGCGCAAACATAATACAAAACCACGAATGCAAAGACAATGATGGTATGGTAGTGAAATGATAAACCACGAATGCAATGGAAATTATGGCGCATACAAGTATGCATGGATATGATGGCATGCAAAACAAATCATAAATAAATACAAGAACAATATGGGAATGATGGCGCATACAAGGTATGAGAAATGCAATGCATGGATGCGAACATGAGTGATGGAGCATGATGACATGTAGGCCGAATGATGGAGCACGATAACATGCAGGCAGTCAGATTTATAAACCATAAACATGAAACATGAAAGTAATATAGAAGGACAGGCACGACAGTCAAAGGAGAAACGTGCATGCCAGGTCAAAGACTCAATGAACGGTTAAGAAATTCAAAAAAAAAAAAAACTGTGTAAACAAAACAAACTGATTTCCGCTCTGCTTTAAAACCATTTCCGCTCTGTTGTAAGAATTTTCACTCCTATAGAAATCCATTTCGACCATTTTCAAAACTCAGAGATCATTTCTGGAGGGAGATAGTCACCATCATCTCCATTGAAAGGCTCAGTAAGGAAGAAGGAGTGCATATTCAAGCATGTCTTGTTTTATGTAACCACTGTAAAAAAACACAAAGGAGAGATAAATGTGAAGGCCAAGAGGAGAAAACACAGAATGAGAAGCTAGAGATATAGTGAGCAAGGGAAATAAGAGTAATAAGAAGCATTTACGGCCAAAATTCTGAAAAAAATCAAAGGTGCCATCCAACAGAAAGTGGAATTCTCTGAAGAAGAGGTAAGATCCGATTGTGTTTATAAATTTTGGGATTGTATCAATCAATCAAACCCTGAGTTAAAGAAGGAATGTATTTATTTCGACTTGCAAGCCTGTCGTGCAAAACAAATTCGCATTCAAATAGTTTAAAAACGTGTTGAAAAAGTCTTACAAATGCTCTGCCATCAGTCAGTCACGAATTTTCTTTTTTTAATGAGTGTGTAAAAGAGAGGATTTTAATGGATTTGTATGGATTTAAAAACTCCAGTTCAACTGAAGAAGATCATAAAATCAGAGAGAAGTCATAAAGGAGCAAGCACATAAGAGAAGGTAAGATTGACACACCCTCCTTCAGAGTTTTAATGCAAAACATAAAATAGAGAAGTGCAATTCGAATGCATGAGGGAAAGTGTTAAGTTTAGTTGTGAATTGTTTTTAAAAACACACTAAATCTACAAATTTAGAACACAAGTTTGTGAAGATAGAATGCAGAATAGATGTGTTTTGACAGAACATTGAATTGAAGAGAAATGGAGTAAGACAGTTTACCATGAGTTTTATTTTACAAATGATTGAAGTTTCTTTTAAATGTACAGTAAATTTGGATGCAGTGTTTTCGAAATTTTTGTATGAAATAAGGAGTGAAAAACTATTGTGTATAATTTTTTTTTTTCAATTTTTTTACACAGTTCAAATCATTTGCAAAACAGAGGATGTTTTTAAGAGAATACCTTTCAAATTATTTTCAAAACAGAGGATGTTTTTAAGAGAATACTTTCCAATTCATTTGCAAAACAGAGATTGATTTTTAAGAAGAAAACAAAGAATTAATAGAGTATGTAACATTAGAAACATATATTATGTTCTTTTTTTGCAACATTTCCTGTCAATTTCTTTTTGTTTTATTTCAGTAAGAGTACATTCTTCAAAAGAAAAGAGACAGAGAATTGGTTGATTGTCAAAAATAGTGAAACAGAGAGGTGAGCTTACTACCACAGTTATACTCAGTGTTTAATTTTTTTTTATTTGAAAAATGAAATTAATGACAAAGGATGGTCACATTGAATGGTTTTCAGAACAAATGGCTTCCAGAGCAGAGCCAAAGGATTTTCAAATATAACACTGGGGTAGGGAGACTGTGGAAAAACTTTATCAGTTAGGGTTGATAGGGTTTTTACAAAGATTCAGAGGCCACAATGAGAGAGTGAAAAAAGAATTTGTAAAGAACTTCACATAGAATGAAACCATGGTGGGAAACATGCATATCTCTTTAAGTCGTGAATATATTTCTGAAGCACTAGATTTATCATTTTCAGGAGAATTGTATCATAAGGGTTTGCATTTTAGAGACAAAGGGTGGACTTTCTTCCTCGATAAAAATAAGAAAGGCTCCTTCGACAAGTCAAAAGGTGTTCCTAGAGAATGGTTTAATGAACCATGGGTTGAATTGGTGTTAATAATCCAAAAATATTTCACCTGAGATACTAGATTCAGTGTGGTGCATCTTTACCATGTAAGGATACTTCAACACATAAAGGGAGACATAAGAATAAATTTTCATTATTTATTCTATAGGAATTTGATGAAAATGGTAGAAAGCATTAAGTTAGAAGCCAAACCCAAAGAAGTTCAATTCATTCACCAAGAACTTATTAAAATTCTTGTAGATCATCAATTGAATATTAATGGGATAGTTTGGGAGGATTTCCTAGCAGAGAATGGGTTTGTAGAACAAATTGAGGAAAACAAAATTAAAACCATAGAAGAAACAAGAAATATCATACATACATCTCTCTATCCATCTACAAGAGAAAATAAACAACAGAGAGCAATGGTATTAGAAAAAGAAACATCCTTTGTGACTATTCCCAGGAGGAAAAAGGAAAAACATTCAGTAGAACCAGAGGTCCAAATCTTAGAAACTTCTCCTATTAGGAAACAATCCAATTTTTTTAAGATGCTTTAGATAAAGATTCATGCTTTTACAATAATGAAGTGGAAGCTATTTCAGTTTCTAAATATTCAAAAGGGGAAGATCAGAATCTTTTCAGATTCAAAGAGCTTACTGACATCTTAGAAATAAGCAGGATCATGGAAAGACACTTGAGAGAGGAAAATGTAAATTTCAAATAACCAATGAAAAATTGGTTAAAGATAATGAGAATATTAGTGATGAGATGGAGAAAATGAGAAATAAAAACAATCTTCTTTACACACAGGCTTTCAAGTGGCTTCGGGAGAAAAACTCCTGGAAAGCTAAGTATGAGAAGCAGAAAGTCAAAACTTCCATCTATAAAGAAGAGCAGGGAAAGGACATGGATTCTAGTTTTCACACAACACAACATGAGGTTACAGGATCAGGGATTGGGTTAGCATCGGGATTCCGGAGGTCGAAGAGGGAACAACAAGCATGAGGGCATGCTTGATCTTCAGTTTGGGGCAGATGTTGGGTCTTGTTTTTATATCTTTTTGCTTAAGAAATACATTTTATTTTGCTACATTATCTATCCATTTACCATCATATTCACCTCAAATAGACCTAAAGATGCATAATCAGGTATTTAATTTTTTTTTTTCAATTATTAGATGTTTTTGTGAAAATTGAAATTTAAGTGCAATTTTGGACAACAACAGAAATTCCCGTAATAGCATGATGATTTGCATATGTGCAGGAAACTTGGGCTCGAGCTAGATATGTTTCTAGAAAGCTCAGGAACTAAGAGTAACAGTACACCTGTTGGTATAGCTAGATTGAGCTTTAATAGGCTCGGTCAAAAGCGGTCAAACATGACTAGTCTTTATGAAGGATCCATAGAAACTAGGTCTACACTCTTATTTTATGGGATTTTTCCAGATTATGATGGATATGGTAGATCAATTCGACTTGATATGATAGGATAGGGATATTTATGATTTCTTGAGATATTTTAGATCAGTTTGTTAAAGATTTCATCTATTTAAGCCTCACACTTTGAAGGCTTTGACATTGGAACTTGTATGGCTTATTATTGTTATCTTGGAGACTTGAGGACATAATAGAGGATCTGTTCTACCATATTTTGATGCTGCTACATGTTGATTGATTAATTGAAGTCTTGAGTAGCTGAATTTAATTTCAGTGTGTAGGGCAAGGGTGGAAGGGCCCCCACACCGAGCTAAGTACACTTTGTAGTTTTCATAACTGTAATTGATTTGCTTAGATTTATTTCCTGCTTTCATGATTTCACAATAGTGTTAATGATGTATGTAATCAGTAATTAAGGACAACCAGGATCTCTAAGATTAGAGCCTCTTGATTATTATTTCATGTATCTTAACCTATTGTTTAGTATTAGATTTCTTGCTTTCGTGTTTTCACAATGGTATTAACGATGTATGCAATCAATAATTAAGGACAACCAGGACCTCTAAAATTAGAGCCTCTTGATTATTATTCCATATATCTTAATTAATTGTTTAGAAGTTAATTAAGTTAATTCTTATATTTGTAATATGCATTTCACTCACCATCCATAGTTCATCTTCTAAATTTGACTGTGATTGAAACCCATATACTTTGGGGATGCTTCTAAGTTCACCAACCCGGATTGATATTAAATACTTGCGTTAATTTGCAACAGTAAATTGACCCAACAATGCCCTTCCTTGAATTTAGAACCATAGCTCTAATTCCATGTTGAGAAATCTAAGGAATTAGCATTAGGAGATTTTTCTTTATTGCTGACTGTTTGTGAATGATTTTTATTTCTTTAGATTAGGATCTTCTTCTTCGTTTATTAGTTTTCTTCTTCATTAAATGGTAACCAATGCATGAACTTAAGTAGACAAGAGACACAACATATAGGTTATGAGCCATGGCCAAAACCTCTCATTATTTGAGAGGAAAACCCGCAAAAATGATTCTTATAGAGATTCCAATTGATGAATACCAAGACCATGACCTTTGACCTCTTTAGCCAGTCCAAGACCAAAAGACACGATTTATTTGACTGTCCTCTTCTTAATTCCTCTTCCATTGAGATCTTCACCACTTCCTTGACACTGAGATATTATCCATTGCTTTCACACTAAGATATTCATTATTGATTTTACACTGAGACCTTCACCATAGAGATAATACCTCATCTATTGTAGCACTGAAAGTGTAGGGCTCTACACCAAATGGTGATCTCCATCATATCTCTGAACTTTAGCTTGCATAGACCCTTGTTTGATCTTGATCACTATTTTTACACCGGTAATAGTAGGGATATCACTGAGACATACAGAATCACTGAAATTACTCTGAATCGAAAATGATGTCCAGGCTCCATCAGAGATATGATCTGAGAATACCTGACAGTATTATCACCAAAAGTGTGAAGTCTGAAATGTGTCACTGAATTGTTATTTCCAACGAAAACCTCAGAGGTAACCCACCAAAATACTCAGACAAGAATGTCTGAATTGTGCCTCTCTGCGGTAAGTTTAGCCGCATATATATTTAGTTTGTCCATCAATATTAGCTGACCTATGCAAGTGAAACAATGTGTCTTATTTATGTGAGCTGACGTGAATATCTTCTCATACTGTTTATGAGGTTGACTTTCAAGAGGACCGTGCTTGTCTTTGGAGGGCTAATACGACCTTTACATTGACTCATATACAATGGCATATGCTCAAGAAGAGTTGTTCATTCATGTCATTAATTCTTTGACTCTGAATGACAAACCTAATTATCTCAAATGAGATCCATCTATAATAAAATCGCTTTCTCATGAAACCCATGAAGCAAGACTTACAAAAATAATTTTATTACATCATTTATACAAGTCACAATTATATGTCATTATGAAGACCTAACCTAGTTAATTTTCAACAGGCGAAAGGATGGTCTGGTGGGAATAAATGGTTTCTGACAACTACTTGGAGCGCATGTTGGAGGCCTCCTCTCCTTCTCTAGAAAGGTTGATGGAACTTACTGTTCAGGTAGAGAGGGAGGAATTATTGAAGATTTCACAAGCTCCTGTGCAATTGGGACTGGATATTGACGGTGTAGTTAATTCTAGGAAGGACATTTCTATGGACAGCTTATAAGTTTCCATTGCTATCAGTCATAGGAACAAGCCGAAGAAAATTCCTGTTAAGGCTCTTAGAGGTGAACCACCAATGGTTTTTGGAGTCGGTTCATTCTAGGCTAGTATCAAAAGGCTAATACATAAGGCATTCGCCGAAAGGTAGCATCATACGCAAATGAAAAGAGAGCAGGTGAAAAAATGGGTGGAAGATAGATGGTTTTAAATGTTGAGATATAGAACTAAAGTGATAATTATTTTTAATGGATGTATTTTATTTCATTTCCTTAGTTCGGAGGACAAAGATAGTACTTTAAAGGTTCCTTGGGTTAAAGTATGAGGGTTCCTTATCTTGTAGAGATGGAGGGAAGGTTCCAATCCCTTATCGAAGGTACCCCATATGAATATGGTTTGGGCCAAACTCTTGGGATTGTCACTCTGAATTTGGAACAAATATGTTGGTTCAGAAATTGCAAACATAATTGCGAAGTTAAATTTTTGGGATGAAGGGTGTTTTCGAAAATTGGACAAAAGAATGACATGGGTGTTAATTGAGGTGGAGATGGGAAGAGGATTGGTAGAGGAAATGGAGTTGCGGTGGAGAAAATTCTCGTTTTTTTTGTCAATTGATTATTGGAATGTTCCATACAGGTGCTTGAAATGTCATGAGACGGGCCATCTGGTGTCGACTTGCAAGTGGAAAATTCTTCTGAGAAAAAAATTTCGTTGTCTCGAGGCTGATGGGATTTAGGATGATATTCTCCATGAGATTTCTTCTGGCGGCTTCACTACTGTGTACAATGTGCATCGAGGTAATCCAGAATACTTTTTAAATTTTTCGAATTATATTAATGTTGAGATTTTGGGGTAGCATCAGATGTGCTCTAGCTCTGAAAATTTGTGGAGGGGCTGGAACACATGAGATATCCAAGACCCAGAAAAAATTTGGAGAAATTCCATCCGGTGTAAAAGTTATTCAAATAATTAAATTTTTTAACGAGGAACCTAAGTCTAACTTAGGGAAATTAAAAAATTAAAGTGAATTAATTTACACATGTGAGGTGAAAATTCTAAGTGACATGGATCAAGCTACTTCTAATCTTAGTTTTTGATTAGAGATTATATCACGATCGTTGATGTGTCAATGAGAAAAGTATAAAGGAAGTGCTTGGGGCCAGTTGGATGACACACAAATAGTCTAAGAGATCGAATACTTGTGACGGAGCAATGCTAGAACGAAGATAATATATGAGTGACTCAAAGAAGCAGTGAGAGGCAGATGCAGTGATTGGTCAGAGGACCTAGAGCACAACACAGAGCAATGGCAGCAGAGATGCAGTGGAGGCAGCATAGCCATCAGAGGGTGTGATGTAGGCCCACGCAGGGGCAATGTACAGACTCCAAGGAAAAGTCTGAAATTCACTAGAAGGTGGAGTTTCTAAGCCGGAAGGGCTGAAACTAGATCCGGGGGAAGCTGATCTGCACAGAGATAGGGTGACACGGTCCCTTAGCCAAGGCCACACAGCCTTACATAGTGGTAGCGTAGATATTATTCAGAGCTAGCTGGGGTTTCACCAATTGCTCATTTGGATTAGTCGGGACTTTTGAGAGTGAGGTATATCTCACATTTTTTCTTTGTAGCTGAGGTTTTCTCTGTGTTATCACTCTAGTAAATTCTTAAGTTGTGGGATTTTGGATTTAAGTCAAAGAACTCTAGAGGTAGCCACAAACCTACTTCAAACTCTAGGATCTAGCCTTCCTAGGGTTCAGAGAGGGCTATCTCTTTAAAGTTTAACTTTTTTTTATTTATAATATTAGGCTAGTAATGAAAGTACAATTTGGTTTTGGTTTAAAGGGTTTGGTGGGAAAAAATCACTTGGAGGTAAGATAGAGAGAAATCTACTTGTCCATTGGGCTATGGAGTCTAAATCAAGCTAGCAGCACTAGAAATCAAGACCAAAAAGGTACAAATATATTTAGGGCAAGATAGATAACCCTCAGATATTTGGGAAAGTGGTTTTTTGTGAGGTGGTATGATCAGGATAAAGGGCACTTAAGGATCCTTTGATCCGGAAAATGGAAGTAGAAGGTAGAGGTAAAACAGGAGAAGGAGAAATTAAGGGTTCCTTGTATCGGAAATAAGAAGAAAACAATAAAATGGCAACTAGTTAAAGACAGGGAGCACTTGACTTATCCTATATTAATACTCCTAGTTACACATTCAGACAGAACAAACATAAAATGAATGCATGAAACTTAAAAAAGGAAACAATGACAAGTAGGAAGTACTTCACTCATCATCTTATCATAGGGGTCATGAATTATGATGCCAGTCATCTTGTCCAGTCTGCTACTTCGAATTCAAACACACAATAGCCCCCAATGTTCAACAAAAATGTCTATAGTAAGTCCATCAATTTTATTCGACATTGAATACTTCTAAAATTGAAGTATTTATACAAAAAGTATTACAAATATCCTAGAATAGTTCTAGGAATAACTTTAGGAAAAAGAAAATATCATTACATAATAAAAGGGACAACTGCTTAACAAATCGGCAAGTTGTCCTCTTTAAATAGAACTATTTTTCTAACGAGGAGCTTTTAGCTACCTATGTGTCCTGTTTGCTGGTTGTTAGATATTTTCATGCATTTGACTTTCCTTCGTTGATACTCTTTCATGCTGATACCCTTTAACCTGATTCTCTTTAACATTGATACTCTTTGACCATTAGTTTTATTGTTTTACTACTGTAAAATTATCTTTTTAGCATTATTAAAAAAAAAAAAAAATCATCAACAAACTGTCTTTTCATTTTACCTTTCTTTTGGCTATCTATCTCTAGGTAATCTTTTCACTGTTTTTACCTTTTATCTTTACATCAAATCTGTGAAATTTTGCCACTCTTCTGCTGTTGGAATTTGGACATTTTTCAGCTTCATGAAGTTTTCATCAGCCTCTGTATATCTTGCAAAAGTAGGCTTGATGACAAAGAGGTGCTTAATTTCATGTTGTAGAAAGAATAAATCCTCAAAATACTGAAGTAAAACTTTGCCTATAGGAGTGACTTGTGCTAGTTTCTTTTTTACTTGCTCTTTAGCAAACTCCCTAATCTTTTTGTCATAGTCCTTTTGTGGCATAAGTTTCTCATTGAAGACATGTATGTCTGGTAAGCCTTTCTGTCTTAAATTTGTATAATTTACCATAAATCTAGTTATGGCAAGGTTCATTGTTTCACACTATTCTTCAAGATTATTCATTAAGTTTTTTTTAGAGATAACTGTCTTGATTTGCAAGATTGTCCCTATCCTGTCTAATACTTTCAATTCTTCAAGTTCCTCCATGTTCTTGTTGTTTATAAATGTAATGAGTATTAAAGCCTGTGCAGGCTTATCAGTCAACTCGTCCTTTGTCTTTTGTATCTCTGTTTGGGCTGCTAATAACAATTATTTTTGCTCATATATAACTTGAATTGAAGGCCATTGACTATGAATGGCTTCAATTATGTTAGTTTAGATATTATTTTTAATGTATGAGATCTGCTCTGTGAAAGTCAATTATTTTTGTAAATTCTTGAGTTACTCTCCCAATCTGATTGCTTTTTGCTCATGAGTTCTGGCATTGATCTGAGCTGTCTTATTTGCCCTCTCAAGATTTTCAATAATCTTATTCAGTCTGTTTATTTCATCTATCTTTAAAGACATTTATTCCATGGCTTTGAAAATCTGTCTAGCTTCATCTTTTTGCTGTACATTTGTGGTAGAAGATTCTTTAGCTGAAATGGTGGTTGAAGTCACTGGCACTGCAGTTGCCAATGGGCCCTTTGGTGCTAATTTCTCTCCTAAAGTAGAAGGCACTGTTGTAGTAATCACTGGGATGACTGTAGGAATTGTAGGAATTTCTGGCTCTTTTACAATCTCTCTCTCTTGGACAAGTTGGTCCATTTGTGTTTCCATATCCTTGATTTGTGTTGTCAATTTAAGTATGAGCTCCATCATTTCTTATTTTTCACTTTGATCCTGGAGGATTTCCTTTGTTTGTGGATGCTCACTTTGAGTAAGCTTGAGTTGTTTCCTCGAAGCAGCTATGTCTTCATTCTTTTTCTTGACCAATAGTTCTGTTGCTTGGATATTTGAGGGATCATATCCCACCTGTAAAACTAGTTCCTCTAAGGCTTTGATCCTTAGGTCCTTGGCACAAAGTGATGCTTTATCCATCTTCATCTGATCTTGCATATTAAGTATGGTATTTTGAAGTTTATTGGCACTCATTGCTTTGGTTGCCATTGAAGAATACAACATTTCAGATGTTTTTCTATGGAAATCAATTTGGTCCAGCTCATCAATATTCTCTATTTCTACCTCAAGGTTCACCTTTTTATAGTCTGCTACTATTTTGGGTGCTGAGGTAGTAGGCTGTAAAAATGACATCATCATTTTATTGCTGGAATAGTCAAATGCTGATAATATCCTATTCTAATTTCGCTTCAGGAATTGAGAATATATTTATGTCTTTATCGCCTCATTTTTTTGCTTAATTTGTTTGTACTTCTCTTTGATGTCCAAGTCCTTTTCCTCAGCTGGTTGTTAGGAAGAGGCTTCCATGCTGTGTTGCTTCTCAATCATCTGTGTGTCATTCTGATTTGTTGTTGTTTCCTTTTGAATTTCCATAAGTGTTTCATTGATTATGGTAGTGGCTATATCATCATTGGTCACTGGAGCATCTATCTCATCAATATCAATTGTTACTTTCTCCTTATCAACTGAACTGAGCTTAAGCCTTTTGTTATAGATTATTTTAAATTTGGTCTCAGTTGTTGTCTCTTCTGTGTAACCTCCTTCCTCTCTGACTCTATTTATTGATGTTTCTGGTTGTTTGACAACTTCCAAATTTGGTGTTGTTCCTGTTTGGCTTGCTGCCTCTATCAAGGTGTTTTCACTCCATTCAATTTGATTTGCAAAATTTTCTATTTCAGGCTTGGAATCATGGATAAAGGGTGTTAATTTACACTTCACCCTTAGCTTGCTTAAGATCCCTTGTGGATCATAATTCTATGGAAAACTCTCATCAAATCTGAACTCCGATAATTTCTTTGTTATTTCCTTTTCTGCATCTCTGTGGTTGATTATGAATGGCCCAACTTGATTCTTTAACTTAAACTAGGTCTTCTTCTTGGCTGCCATAAATTTAATTGGATTTGCATTGAGAATTTGTCTAAGATATTTAAGTGCAAAAATTCTCATACACACATGCTTGGGCAACTTGTAGGTTAACAAGTTTGACCCAAAAATCCTTAATTCAATGTGTTTTTCATAGAGGTACCAATCTCCAACTTTGTTCTGCTCTGAAAGCTGGAATATTCTTTTCATTTCTTCACTAATCCTAGGCTATTCTGATTTTTCTAATATGCTCATTGTTGGATGCAAAAACAGTTCTGAAAAATCTGAATAAGTGGAATCACTGGATTCTTTTCTTAGTAATGAAGTCCAAAAGATAATTAATAGAGTTTTTACATCTACATCCATATTTTTCAAAGAAACTGGAAATTTGTCTGCTTGAGAGAATAAAAACAAATGGAAAAGATAAGATGAATATCTAAAAACTCCTTCTCTGGGTAATTTAGTCAACTGGTAGTGGATGGTATCTGCTATGAAACCAGCATAGCCAAAGATGACTGATGGAGGTTGACCAGGAGACATGGTGGACAAGAAACCAAGAATAGATTCATCAGTATACTCATCTGTAAAATATCCAAGGATAAAAGATAGCATAGAGATAATCTGTCCAGAACCTTCAAGAAATTTAGCTGTGGATTATGGAGGATTTATCTTTGGGATATTAACATGAGAAGGCATAAAATTCTAAAAGATCATGAACCTTTTAGGGAAATCCATACCAAGGTATAATTGAGTTAATTCCTCTATAGACAAGCGGACTACTTGAGGATCAGGTTGTAATTGAAGCATTTTATTAATTGACTCGGCTGTAATGGTAAAAAGTATTTCTTTTTCTGCATTTACTATAGCCCTTTGACCTGGCTCATAGTATTTTTGACAAAGTCTGATGAGTTCTTGACTAGGATGAGTCAATGGGACTATATACTTAGGCAAATGGGTCTCCCAAATTGGAATATCATCTTTGTTTAGATATTTTTCATAAAACCAATTGTGTATATATAGAAAATTAAAATCAATAACAGGGTCTACAATTTTATAGTCAAGATCAGTCAAAGGAATGTTTTTAGAAGCACCCACAATTGGTTGAAGGGGGTTTACTGTTGTAGCAGATTTGGCAGTGATGGCTAGGGTAGGCTTAGGGGCTTTAGATCCCTCAGATTTAGGTGTTTTGGATCCTTCATGTCTACTTGTGCTCTGTTTCTTAGGCATTTTGGGTAACTACTGCAAGATTATACTGTTTGCAGGAGTTTTTGTTTTAACAGAGAGGAAACTGAGCAATTTAGGTTAAAGATGGCTTCTTTTGGGCTTTTTGCTCAATTAGGTTTATCTGAGGATGTAAAACTAGCATAAAATAGAAAACAAGGGTTTTCTGAGTCGGTTTGATTGAAAAAATGGGTTTTCAAGGTAATTCAGAGCTTTTTAGCCGTTTAGATCCTTAAATTTGGTCTTTAGATTATGAAATTTGAGGAATTTGGCTTTAAAAATGCTTGCAATAGAAAACAAGGTTTCCTGGGAAAATTTTGCTAGGGTTTGGCCTCCTTTTTGGTATTTTTAGGCAATTTATTTTGGTAAATTCTTCAATAAAAATGGGTTGGTTCTCTTAAAGACGGTTTAAACTTGATTTACAGGTTTCAATTTTGAGAAAAATACCTTTTTGCAAGTATCCGGCTCTGAAAAGGATTTTTGAGGTTTTCAATTGAAATTCTGGTTTCAGCAGTTTGTCTGGAGCAGTGCACAGCTTCTCAATCAGTCTTGAGAGGTTTAATTATGATAATTGCAAAGGTTTCGGGTGAAAAAATGAAAATCAGGGCTTAAAGGCTTTAAACAGAGCTCTTTGACAGTCGGGAGACAATGCGAGATGGTTTTAATCGCGAAATAATGTAATAAAATGTATGTTTCAAAGGTTTTAACCATATGATTTAATCTTCATTAATTGTCATTGAATGCAAGTCTCGTCAATGGTGGGAGGCGATTTCAAATTTTAAAAGAAAAACCATACAGTGGTTATCACACAGCGTTCAAGTGGTAAGCTGTTTTGATTGAAATGCATGCGATCGAATGAAGAATGACCACGTGGAGGGGAGGCAGAATGGAAAAAAAACCTATTTCGCGTGCATTTGGAGGTTGAGTCTTCGATTACATTTTCTACGCAATATTGCATATAGGCCATTAGATTTGAAGCTTGGATGTGAAGGGTCCAGATTAAATGGGAAGTTGCAGCCAAACAAAATGGTGGGACCGAGGATCATATGCATGCGGGCGGTTAACATATGCTTTAAACCTTTATATTTATATGTGGATAAAGGCTTTAAAGTATATAGAGGTAGGGTTTATACATGAATAACCTTTATTTTTAGCTTTGTGAAAAGGCTTTAATCTAGGCGCGGGGTGTGGGGTTTATGCGTATGCGTAGGGCTAAAGATTTTTGAACCTTATAAAATAATTAATTTGATTCAAAAACTTTGGATTTATTTTTTATGAACAGGGTTAGTATGTTTTATCCAAAACATTTGCAATATGTCTTAATTAAAACATAATGGGTGCGGTATTTACTTTATTTATATATTTTTTAAACCTTTTTTGAATGGTTTAATGACCATAGGGGCGGGATATTTGTTTACCGATAGTTTTAGACAAAAGGGATTTTAATTGGGGTTTTTGATTTAGCACATGGGTAATAAACTTTGGTCTAAAACATAGTAATAGTGGGTTTTTTGGGGATATTTAAACATAGGGAATTAATAAGTAGGATAAGGTATTTTTAGGGATTTAATAAACTAAGTTAAAAGTTAATATGAAAAGGGGAATGGAATAGACACAAAAATACATAAAATGACTAAGTAAAGTGTAAAAGTAAACCGAAGCTTGTTTTTTTATCATTTCACCAATACTTAGTGTAAAGTACTTTTGAGGGTTTTTGTATGTTTCTGAATGAATGGAAGTTAATTAGATAGGTTTATATGTTTCATTAAGTAAGAATGAGTTTTTAATTATGAAAGGGGTTATAATGTATGAATGAGAGATAAAATAATGATGAATGGGGATTTAACATAAGAATTTAATATTTTCAACTAACCAGTCATCGAGCCTTAGGTCCGGTCCCAAAAAAATTCCGAGAAATACTCTGAGCCTGTTTGACTGATATTTAGAACACTAAATACCTATAGGGGAGGGGAAATTAGTAATTTTTCCCGATAATCATTTATTACATGCTTTATCCACTTCTTTCTACCTACCCAGCTTTATTCTAACATTTTTTCTTCATTTGGCAGGTGCATTTAGGCTTGCAACCTTGAAACATTTATTCTTTAAAGCATAACTATCTAAATCTACCTTATTTCATTCAAGGGCTCAGATTAAACTGTTGAGCTCCTCTTTATTCTCTACCTATCTACTAATTTATCAGGATTAAATTGTCTAAAAAATATTTATTCACTATCTAAAACATGAAATTGAAAACATGAAAAGTTTAAGATTAAACAGTTTAACTTATCATGGATTATGGCATTTACTGACACTCTACCATAATCATTTATTTTGCAAAAAAAGTAAAAGTAGTGGCATTTGGACTTGCTCACTTTCAGGTCTTATTTTCATCTTTTTTTCTTTTGGGGTATATATTTTATAAGTCCTTTGATCTTTCATTTAGGACTTTTTACCCTTTTTTTAATTTTATTATTATTATTATTATTTATTTATTTTTATTTTTATTCAAAATATGGGAAAACAACTTGTAGAAAGCAAGGTATGTACATATTTACAAGACTATCTGTTAGGTCCCTATATTACTAGTTTAGCCCCTTATTGTTATTAGTGTAGCCCCCTTATTGTTATTATTGTAGCCCCCTCTAACCCCAATATTGTTATTATTGTGCCCTTACATTGTTATTGTTAGCTCAGCTAGGATTACATTGTGGTCCCATGGACTCCTATATATAGAAAGGAGGTTTTGTCATTTGTATCATCCAAGAATGGTTCATTCATGTAATGTATTGGAGGTTTCCCCCTCGAAGTGGCTTATTTCTAAGGCGTTGATATAACTTTTCTTCTATTTTTGGAGTTGGTTTCACAAAATTTGGTATTAGAGGTTTGGATTTTAGGGTTTCGCTGCTCCAAACAGGTCATCGTGAAATTTTCGCTATAAATTTGTTTCTACAAAGGTTCAGAAGTTGAAATTTTTAGAGTACGAATCTGAAATCCAAAGGAACATCATCACAAAATTTTAGATCTTGGTTCGGAATATTTTCGGAGATATGATCTGTGGAAGTTAGGTCTTTTTGCAGGCTCCTTAATTTAACCTAAACAGGTCATCATGGAATTTTCGTAATAAAGTTTTTTCTACGAAGGCTCAAAATTGGAAATTGTTAGAGTGCGAAGCCGAACTCCTGAGGAACATCGTCGCAAAATTTCAGATCTTGGTTCACAATATTTTCGGAGATATGGTCTGTGGAAGTTAGGAATTTTCAGGCTCTCGGATTTCATCTCAAAGAGGTGGTCATGGGAAAATATTCATAACTCTCTCTCTGAGCATCGGATTGGAATTCGATAAAAATTAGATGCAAGAACACAGAATTTAGTTTCCTATCTATCAATTTTAGAGCCGAAGGAGGAAGCAGTGACACGTGGCAAGTCATGCAAGTTCACTCTACTGAACTAGTTCATAATTAGGTCATCGTAGGAGATTGGGCACAACTTTGTCTTCAAGAATCCAAATTAGGTCAGAATTGTGGCATTCGAAAGAGGATTCAGAGGGATACCTCAGTATCAAATTTCAGATATTGAAGATCTGAAATCATAGAGATAATTCAGTTTCAATATCGCACTCCTCAATAACAAGAAAAGGGTGTGTATTTTTTTCGAATTACATAAGCCTTGTTTGAAAAAAATTAGTTGGAATTTATTACAAGGGAATATTGAAGAATAGATATTAGTATTGGGTTCTAAAATTGCCCCTGAAAAGAATTCAACACCCATTAAGCCTTCAGAAGGCTCTACTATGACCCATGAAGACGAAGAAACACAACATGAGATATCAAAATTACAAGAGAAAGTGCACCAAATTTCGCTCTCGCAAAGAGCAACAAAAAATGAAATGGAAGTTTTGAAGAAAGGCGTGGAAACTAATATGCATGGTTCGAAGAAAGGCGTGGAAGCTAAGATGAATGGTTTGGAAGCTAAGATGGAAGGCATGGAAGTGGGCATGGAAGCTAAGATCGACGAAAAAATGGAAAACATAAAAGTAGACATCGAAGGTTTGGCAAAGTTGATACAAGAAATTTTTCCTAATGGTGAAAAGATAGTAGAGGAAACTCATGATGAGAACAAAATAAATGTTAATCATGATTTCATAAACTCTAATGTTGGTGGGAAGAACCATCATATTCCAAAAATGGATATGAGGAAGTTTGATGGAAAGGATCCTGTAACATGGATACTACAGATGAAGCAATATTTTGATCTCCATAATGTGCAAAACACACAAAAGGTACGCATTGCAACTTTACATTTAGAACAAAATACATTTGTATGGTATTGATGGCTTTTCTCCCATAAAAAAATTGTCACTTGGTCAATTTTTACGGAGGAAATGATAGCACATTATGAGGATACAAAGAGAAACACCTTCTTTAGCCAATTGATAAATCTCAAACAAAAGGGTTTAGTGGGGGAGCACATTGAGGACTTCCAAAAATTGAATATAAGGGTAACTGATATTCCAGAGGAACACAGGATTGATCTCTTCATAAGTACTTTAAAGGATAACATCCAACATGAAGTTCGCATTTTGGAACCTGATTCATTGGAGAAGGTATTCAGGTTGACAAGAAAAATGGAATGTAAAATTATGGCGACAATGAAGCCTACCACTCACTTCTATAAAGAGGGAAGTGTTGCTACTCCTAGATTTCCACAACCTACAAGGTTGACACCACCAAAATTGGAAGAAAAAAGAGCAAAAGGGCTTTGCTACAGTTGTGATATCAAATACACTAAAGGTCATAAGTGTGCTAAGAAGAAATTATTTTACATAGATTGTGAAGAGGAAGAAGAAAATGAACAAGAAGAGGATATACACCAGGAACCAACCCTATAAGAGGAATAAATGAGTCCGACCATATCGTATAATGCATTGGTAGGAATTAACATTCCTCAAACTCTCAAGGTAGAAGAACATATCAAGAAGAAAAAGGTAATAGTGTTGATTGATTCAGGTAGTACCCATAATTTTATTCATTGTAAAGTAGCCAAGGAATTGAATTGTTTCCTATACCGAGCACCAGAATGTCAAGTGATGGTTGAAAATGGAGGAACTATAAATTTCTCTGGAAAATTCCATAATATCAAGCTAACCATGGGGTAATATGTATTGAATAGTCCAATTCTTTCCATTCCTATGGGAGGTGCTGATGTTGTACTAGGAGTACAATGGTTACAATCTCTGGGGACGGTAGCTTTTAATTTTCAAGAACTTTTCTTGAAATTGTTTTTAGAAGGAAAGGAAGTCAAATTACGGGGTATCGCAGGGAAGCCAGGAAATATAATAAGCTCTAATGTCATGACAGAGCTTCTGAAGAAAGAACAATGAGGCGTAATTGCACAATTATGCTCACTAGAAGTTCCAACATCAAAATCATCTATTTCTGTAGATCTCAAAAAAGCCTTAGAAAATCATTCCAAGGTGTTTGAAACTCCCAAAGGACTCCCACCTATTCGTGATCATGATCATGCTATTCATTTGATTCCAGGAAGTGTTCCTCCAAACATCGGCCCTTATAGATATCCTTATGTCCAAAAGAGCGAAATTGAACGTATGATTGCAGAAATGTTAGAGGCTAGTATAATTCAACCTAGTCAAAGTTCCTTCTCTGCTCAAGTAGTATTGGTGCACAAGAAGGATGGATCATGGCGCATGTGTCCAGATTATAAGGAGCTCAATAAGCTCAACATTAAAGATAAATTTCCAATTCCTGTGATTGATGAATTATTGGATTAATTACATGGAGAAATTTATTTTACCAAGTTGGATCTTTGTTCAAGATATCATCAAATTAGAATGAAGACTGAAGATATTCCAAAAACAGCATTTCAAACTCATGAGGGTCATTATGAATTTTTGGTCATGCCTTCTGGCCTTACCAATGCACCTTCTACATTTCAAGGGTTGATGAATTCCATTTTCAAACCCTTCGTTAGAAAATTTGTGCTAGTATTTTTTGATGATATACTAATCTACAGTAGGTCTTGGAAGGATCATGTTCAACATGTTGACAGGGTGCTCAAACTATTGCAGGAGAAAAAATTATATGCAAAATCATCCAAATGTTTCTTTGGAGTACAAGAGGTGGAATATCTGGGTTATATTGTATCTCACGAGGGTGTTAAGGTACACCGTAACAAAATTAAAGCCATTAAGGAATGGAAAGTCCCCACAACTATAAAGCAGTTGCGAGGATTTCTCGGTTTAACAGGGTATTATTGCAAGTTTGTTGATAATTGTGGGAGAATAGCAGCACCTCTAACAACATTATTGAAGAAAGATGCATTTTCATGGACTCCTGAAGCAACTAAGGCCTTTGAACATCTTAAAGAGGCAATGTGCCTAGCATTGGTCTTAGCTACGCCAGACTTCACAAAAACCTTTATTGTGGAATGTGATGCCTCAGGAAATGGAATTGGTGCAATTTTAATGCAGGAAGGAAGACCCATTGCTTTTGAAAGTCATCGAACCAAAGTAAAGTATTTACAAAAACCTATTTATGAGAAGGAAATGTTAGCAATACTGCATGCACTAAAGAAATGGCGAACTTACCTAATGGGAAGACACTTTAAGGAAAAAACTGATCATGATAGTCTTAAACACTTTTGGAACAAAGACTATCTTCAGAAGAGCAGCAAAAATGGGTCACAAAGATGTTGGGTTATGACTTTGAAATAATATACAAAAAAGGAAAGCTTAATGTTGTTGCAGATGCACTCTCAAGAAAGAATGAAGAGGTGGAAGCATTTATTTGTGCCATTTCTATTATCCAACCAGATTGGATAACTGAAGCAAGAGATGAATGGAAGAAGGAAAAAGATGTATGGACACTCATTCAAAAGTTGCAGCAAGATCCTAGTACATATGATACATTTATTTGGAAAAATGATTCCTTATGGTACAAAGATCGCTTATATCTTTGTAAGAATTCCCAACTAAAACAAAAGATTCTTCTGGAATTGCACACTTCTCCTTTAGGAGGACACTCAGGATTTTTAAAACCTTACCACAGGGTGAAGAAAGAATTTTTTTGGGATGGCCTTAAATCTGATATTCAAAAGTTTGTGGCGGAATGTTTGGTTTGCCAGCAGAATAAAGTTGAGACAATTAAGACCCCGGGACTTCTACAACCTTTATCCATTCCAAGTCAACGTTGAGAGGAGATTTCAATGGATTTTATCATAGGTTTACCTAAGTCCGAAGGAAAGAGTGTCATCATGGTGGTAGTTGATAGACTTACCAAGTATGCACACTTTTGTGCATTATTTCATCCATTTAAAGCAAGTACAGTTGCTACTACATTTATGGACAGAATTCAAAAGCTACATGGAAGCCCAAGGGTTATTGTGAGCGACAGAGATCCCATTTTTACCGGAAATTTTTGGACGGAGTTATTTTCTTGTTTGGGTACTCAATTAGCTCATAGCTCATCTTATCATCCTCAATCTGATGGTCAAACTGAGATAGTAAATAAATGTTTGGAAGGATATCTTCGTTGTTTTGTATCTGATAAACAAACACGATGGGTCAAGTGGTTACCTCTCGCTGAATGGTGGTATAACACTTCCTTCCATACTGCAGCAAAAATGACCCCATTTATGGCACTTTATGGATATCATCCATCATCCATCACATCATCTTTAAGGGAAAATTCGAAGGTTCAAGCAGTGGAAGATCACATCGAGCATCAGCAAGAAGTTCTCCAACTCTTAAAGGATAACCTGAATTTGGCACAAAATCGAATGAAACAACAGGCAGATCAACATCGTAGCGAGAGAAGTTTTGATGTAGGAGATTGGGTATTTTTACGCCTACAACCATACAAACAAATGTCCCTCAAGCAAGCAAAGAAGGATAATAAATTATCGCCAAAGTACTATGGTCCTTACAAGGTGTTGCAAAAGATTGGTAATATGGCATACAAATTGGAGCTTCCTGCTTCTTCGCGAGTACATCCAGTTTTCCATGTTTCATGCTTAAAGAAGGTTATAGGTGAAAATCTTCCAGTTCAAACAATATTTCCAGAACTTGATGAGGAAGGAAAAATCATATTGGAACCTGAAGCGGTCACGGAAACAAGAACTCTATAGCTACGAAATCGATCAATTTTAGAGTATCTCATCAAGTGGAAGAACTTACCCACCGAAGATTCTACATGGGAGGATGAGAATTTTATACAGAAGCACCCAGAGCTACTCAAGCGTTGAGGACAACACTTTTTTGAAGGAGAGGGGCATGTTAGGTCCCTATATTACTAGTTTAGCCCCTTATTGTTATTAGTGTAGCCCCCTTATTGTTATTATTGTAGCCCCCTCTAACCCCAATATTGTTATTATTGTACCCTTACATTGTTATTGTTAGGTCGGCTAGGATTACATTGTGGCCTCATGGACTCCTATATATAGAAAGGAGGTTTTGTCATTTGTATCATCCAAGAATTGTTCATTCATGTAATGTATTGGAGGTTTCCCCCTCGAAGTGGCTTATTTATAAGGCGTTGATATATCTTTTCTTCTATTTTTGGAGCTAGTTTCACAACACTATCAAAGTCAATTCAAAATTATGAATCCTATATTTATAGGACCCTAAAAATGGCTTCACATGGGGATGACATTTCTTGGTTAAATGTCAAGAACATCGTTGACTAGTAGCCTTCAACTTTGACCATGCTGATCCAGTAATTTTCTTCTATTTTCTATTAAAAAAACTCATATTTATGACATTTTACCCTGCAAAGCTTAGGGCCTTCTCTCTGGGATTAAACTTTGTAAAGAAAATATCCAATCCAATCTAAAAACTTCAAGGATATTTAAAATGATGTAAAAGTAAATGGGACTAACTATTGGTTAGCTCAGATGAATAGTAGTGCTTGAGCATTATACCATTTACTGGTCCTTCTTGTATATCTATTCCATCCAAATCTTTGATAAAGAAAGCATTATTACCCCTATATCCATAAATTTCATAAGGTCCTTTCCACAGAAAGTCAAACTTTCCATGTTTTCCTTTGTCTTCTCTTCTAGAATCCCACTTTAACACTTGATCGCCAATGTAAAAATCATCCTCTTTACTTATTCTATCAAAAATTTTCTTGATTTTATCTTGAATGACTTGGGATTTCTCATAGACTTATTCCCTTGTTTGTTGTAGATGAATAGTTTGATTGATTCTCCTTTGTCTATCATTTATTTCCACTTGTGATTCTTGAATTATTTTCATTACTGGAACACCTAAGGATGATGGAAAAACTTCATCCATTCCATATACAAGTTGGTAAGGGGAAGTGCCAATGAAATTTTCGGTAGTAAGTCTATCTTCCCATAAGGCATAGACTATCTTTTTATTCCAAGTCTTTTTGTTGTCTTCAAATAACTCTTTGATGATATTTACAAGACTTTTGTTTGAGGGTTCAACTAGGCCATTACCCTGGGGGTAATATGCAGTAGAGTGACCTAGGGTAATATGATTTTTGTGACAAAAGGAAATCATCTTCTTAGACTTAAATGGTGTTGCATTATCAGTAATTATCTTTTGAGGGCATCCAAATCTTGACAAAATGTTATTTTCTATGAAAGAAATAATGACTACATCAGTGGCTTGTCTAGTAGGAATAGCTTTAATCCACTTTGTGAAGTAATTAGTGGTATTCAAAATCCACTTATGTTGGCCAGAGGATGGGGGGTGAATTTCTCCAATGAAGTCTAAACCCCATTGTTGAAATGGCATTTCAGTTAAAATAGGCTTTAAGGGTAAAGGTAACAATTTATTTTTGCCTTCAAAAATTTGACATTTGTGACATGAAGTAAAAAACTTTTTGACATCAGCAAACAAGGTAGGCCGTAAAAACCAGCTCTAAGAATCTTGTTAGTAGTAGTTTTCCAATAAAATGCCCTACACAGTCACCTGGATGAAATTCTTCAAGTATTTTATCAGCTTCTTCCTTTAGTAAACAATTCAATAATATCCCACTATGATCTCTCCAAAAAAGTACATTATCTAAGATACAAAATCTATTGCTTTAAGTTTTAGAAATCTAGCTTTAGTCCTTGACAATTCAGGAGGATCTTGTAAGTTTGTAAGTACAAAGATGATATCTGAGTACCAAGGTGAATCTAGAATGGCTTCACTGATCGTTGGAGTCGCCATCTCTTCCTGGTCATCAACCTGAGCAATAAAATTTATATCTAATGCATTGCAGTTAGATTCATCCATTAATTTGGCTAATCCTTGTCCTTTAATGAGTTTTGTTGGTTTAATTTCTATTTCATATTCTAAAATAGTGGCAATTCACTTACCTCTTCTTCCATCAGGGCCATCCTGAGTATGAATGTCTTTAACTACAGAATTTGGGAGATAGGAAATTATGTGGGAATAGAGAATATAAAATCTGAATTCTTTGATGGCTTTAACCAAAGCTAAGGATTGTTTCTCCATTATATTATATTTCAGAGGGGCATCTCTAAGGGTCTTACTGAAAAAAGCTATAGTTTGTTCAAATCCTTGATCATTCTTCTGCAGTAAAACTGCAACAATGGTATGCTCTGAAGCAAATGAAAAAATTATGAAAGCTTTTTTGAAATCTGGACTGATTAAGATTGGTGTTTTAGTTAAAGCCTACTTTATGGATTCAAATGATTGTTTGGCTTCAACATTCCATTTTATAATTGATTCTTTTTTTAGCATGTTGTTCAGTTCTCTAATGATTTCAACTAAGTTTGAAATAAATCTTCTCAAAAAATTAATCTTACCTAAGAAAGCCTGTAATTATTTGATATTTCTAGGTGGATGAATGTTCAGAGTTTCTTCTATCCTAGCAGGATCAATTCTAATTCCTTCTTTTGAAATTATATGTCCTAGTAACTTACCTTCCTCTAATCCAAAAATACTTTTCTTGGGATTTAAAGAGATGCCAAATTTCCTACATTTAATAAAGACCTATCTCAAATGATCCAAATGTTCATTATTTGATTTGGAAAATACAGTAATATCATCTAGATAAATTACTAGGAAGTCATGAATCTCCTTTGCAAAGGCTATGTCCATAGTTCTCTGAAAGGTTTCTCCTGCATTCATCAGACCAAAGGGCATTTTCACATACATGAATGTGCCCCAAGGAGTGGTGAAAGTTTTTTAGCCTGATCTTCCTTTTGGAGGATCTGGTTGTATCCTGAAAAAACCATCTAACAAAGAAATCCTAGAGGAGCCAACTACCCTTTGTAATGTATGATCCATCTTTGGTAAAGGGTAATTATCCTTTAAATACACTTTGTTATGATTTCTAAAGTCGACACATAATCTAATTTCTCCAGTTTTCTTTCTTGTTGGAACTAGGTTTGAAACCTAATCAGAGTATCTGATTGGTGCAATGATTTGGGAATCATACATTCGCTTTACTTCCTTTTCTATCAAAGGTAATAGAACAAGATTAATTATTCTCAAATTTTGTTTGAATGGTTTTTTATCCTCTTTTATTGGAATTTTGTGTTGGATTATATTTGTATCATAAGATTTGAGATCCTCATAACTCCAAGAAAAAACTTCTTGGTATTCCTTAAAAATATCAATGTATTTTTTCTTTTCTTGTAGAGGTAAAGATTTAGAAAATTTTATCATCTTTGGTTTTAATTCTGTCCCAAAATTACATTCCTCAATATCAGACCTAACTAGCTCCATTTTTGGCTTTTTAGGCACATCATTGGAGTCAAAGAGATCTTCCAAAGGGGTTAAACCTTTAGGCAAAAAACTATCTTTGAGATCTAACACGTCAATTTCTTCTTCAATGATTTCTTCAATATCTATCTTCTCTAAGCTATCTATGTTATATTGACTAAATACAGTAGGTTTATCAAATTTATGTACATCTATGTTATCTATTTCACAATTCAAATCTGAATCTATATTACAGTTGTATCTATTTTACAGTTTTGAAATTCTTCTTCATTGTTTAAGAAATGGTAAATCTGTTCATCCTGAGAGAAAATCTGCCAATACTTGAGGTTATCTGGAATAATTGGTCTATATTTAACCTCAGAAGTGTACCTGTGTGTTGGTTGGAATGGTAAATTGCATGTACTAGCAAAATTTGCTAGGAAATGTGCTTGAGTATTTTGTTTTTTAGGTATAGCAACAAATTTTCATTCCAATAAATCATCAGTTAAATCTGTCACAGTGTCTCTGTATCTGGCTAGTCTAGGGTTATAAACATAATATACTGCATTTATTTGGTTTATGATTAATTCTAAATATCCCATGATTAGTATTCTTTTTCCTCCTAAGTTTCTAATGATCTGGAGGCCTAGAATGAGTACCTCATACTCAGCCATATTGTTGGTACATTTGAAGTTGAGTCTGAAGTCATGTCCTTCTAAGTGATTAGTCTCCATGTTTGTAATCCACACTCGTGCTCCTGCTCCTAATTTGTTTACAGAACCATCAAAGTCTAAGTGCCAAAGGGATTCATGAAAGATGTTGTCATTTTTTGATGTTGGCTTTTTATCAATCAGTTCAGTTTGGATTTCATTATTCTCAGAGTTACATAAGATAAAAGATTCCATGCCAGTTGGTGTAGAATAATTAGGATAATTTATAGATCTTTCAGCACTACTGACCATGAAATTCATCAATGTTTCCCTATATAGCTTTCTATGCGGACCAAACATTGATATAGTAGCATAACTCATGTCTAATTGTAGATATCCCTGCAACTTTTCTCCCCATGAGCGAGAAAGTAGCATACCATATTTAGGTGGGATATCAGCTACTACAATGTCCATTAATATACTCTTACCAGGGTACTGAACTAATGTCACACATAAGTCTTTGATTAATCCTAAGCACTTAAATTTGCTAGAGTCAAATGAAAACAAATCTTTGTGAGGCCTGGTCATTTCTAGATTAAGAGTTTCCACTATAGCTTTAGGCGTTACATTATGGGAAGCTCCTGAATCTGGCATAGCGTTATGGAGAATTTGATCATGAATGGTAAGACTGATATAAAAGGGAGGGACTGATCCATCTGCATGTTTACCATTCACATCAGGGCCAAATATCAACTCTGGGTGATCATCATTCAAATTAATTGCATCTTCACCATCATTCATATTCAGTGTTTCAGTTATGGTTGATTTGTATAAGTCATTTTTTACCAATTCTGTTAAAGGAATGGGTATTTTTACTTAGAAATTTCATTCTGAATATTAAATGAGGGTTGAGATTTACTAATTTGAACTAATTCATCTTTAGTAACTGTAACTTGACTTGGTTTTTCTTGAGTTTCTACAGTTGTATTTCTATCTTAAATTGTTTTGACATTCTCTGTCTGCGTTTCTTTGAGATTTAATGCTTTTAAACTTCTTTTTAGGGACTGTTTGTGTAGCAGTAGAAGTTTTATCAAACTTTGAATTATCATCAGGCGTTCTTGAATTATCAGTTTTTGGTTCTGCTAATTTAGAATCGGAAAAAAGTTTCTTAGAATCTGAATTTGCTGATTTAACTGAATTAGTGGTTTTAACAGTAATGATTTTCTATGAATCTTTTGAAGATTGTGCCACTTCATCAGTAATATCAACAATTTTGGGACTTGATGATCTTTTAGGACTAGCTATGGGTTGAGAAGAATGGTAACTTTTCTTATTTTCCCTTGGGAGAATTTGCAAAACTTTTGTTTTTGGTGTTTCTACATTTTTTCTTATTTTGGTTTTGGGAATTGGTTTTGGTAGAAGACTCATTGTTTTTCTTGCGTCTAAGTTTATACTGACTATGTATTTCATTTATGGCAAAGTCATAACCCTATTTATAGTCAAAGGATTCACTGGACTCTAATTTGAGTTGTTGAAGCTCAAATAGCTCCTGATCTTCCTGAGTGAGGAAAATGGTATTGTTTTCATCTATTCCCATTAGATGATTGATGTCATCCTCATCTTCATCATTATTTTGAGAACTTTTAGCATAGTTCTCCTGGAATGGGGGCCTAATTGTTTGGTCTGGGCCTGTTTATTTTGCTTTTCCCTAATTTATGTTTTTTCTAAAGTTGGGATTTCTGATCTGCTATTGATTATCCCAATGGGATATTTTTTCTATATTATCTAGTCAATCCATCATTCTTTCTAAGGTTTTGGCTAAGCTATCTATTTTTGCATCTAAATTTCAATTTTCTTCTTTGATAGTCACCCTTCTTTCGTTTCTGAGTCTAGATTTTTTAGCTAATATGTTTATTTCTACAATAAGAACATCTAATTGCATTTTTTTAAGGTGTCTGCATCTCTTTCCCTTAATTGATAAGCCATATCTGCATCAAATCCATCAAGGAATTTGAGAAAAAAATAATAAGGAGTAGGTTTAAGAGTTGCAGGAATAGAATTATATATACTATTATACCTAGTGCAGTAATCTTGAACTGACTCGGTTGGGGATCTTTTTAATGCATCAAATTCAGATAATATTTGAAGAGGGTTCTTTTTCTTTTCCCATTTATTCAAAAATGTCCTATGAAATACAACTAAATCAATTATGCTACCAGCGGCTAGATCTTTAAACCATTTCTTTACTTCTCTAGTCAAAGTTTGAGCAAAAAGTCTCATTTGAACATTTGAGTCATCTATTTCATAAATTTCAAAGAAGTCTGTTACTTTAGTTATGTATTGCTGAGAAGTATATTGTGTAGTACCATCAAAAAATGGTATTTTGTTTTGATAATCTTGAGGCATGTTATGCAACTGTTAAGGTAAGACAAGGGGAGCATACATAGCAGCCATGGTTAAAAGCTTAGTTTGACTAGGAGGTGTAGTAGAAGAACTTGGAGCTGTGATGGAAATGATAGCTGATGAACTAAAAATTGTACTAGAAGTACTGGGAAATGATATTGGGATACGAGTGGAACTACTAGGAAATGAGAATGATGTATTTGCAAAATCAAAAGGTAAAATAGTGGGTGCAATGGATGGTGGAAAAAGTATTCTAGGCTGGACAGGTAGTCTAGGGATAAATGTATCTGTGGATGAGTTGGTAGTGGTATCTATATATGAAGTAACAACATACAGAGATGAATCTACAACTGGTATTATTGTGGTGTGTAATTGAGAAACTGGAGGTTTATTTGCATAAGTAAAAAATTGAGCTAATTTAATAGCTTCATCAATATCCTTAAGAATTGTAACATTAATTTCTTCAACTTTAGTCTGATATTCAACTTTCTTTGATTTATATCTTGCTGTAATAATTTTCTGTTTTGTATTCAAGAATGAAACAAAAGTAGGGTCTACAACAGTAGTTTTTAAATCATTTTCATATTTTCTTTTAAACAAGGAATGCTCAAATTTCAAATCAAAATCAATATCTTGCAGACTAATTAATTCTTGAGGTAATGAATCAACTCTTATTTTTGATACTTCAGCTTCTAAGTTTTCCGTTTGTTTTTTCTTTTTTCCAATTCGGTCTGGGTTATCTACTATGAAAACAAGTTTAGGATCTGGGTTAGACTTGGTATAGAAGGTTTTCCTAGAAGCCAGAATTACAATTTTTTAATACCCACAACCTATAAAAATAATCTTGAAATACAAATAAAAATAAAATAATTTTCTTTCAAGGCAATTTTATGACTGAGGATTGGTTAAGTCCCCAATATGGTCGCCAGTATGTTATCACTCTAGTAAATTCTTATGTTGTGGGATTTTGGATTTAAGTCAAATAACTCTAGAGGTAACCACAAACCTACTTCAAACTCTAGGATCTAGCCTTCCTAGGGTTCAGAGAGGTCTCTCTCTTTAAAGTTTAACTTTGTTTTGATTTATAATATTAGGCTAGTTATGAAAGTACAATTTGGTTTTGGTTTAAAGGGTTTGGTGGGAAAAAATCACTTGGAGGTAAGATAGAGAGAAATCTACTTGTCCATTGGGCTATGGAGTCTAAATCAAGCTAGCATCATTAGAAATCAAGACCAAAAAGGTACAAATATATTTAGGGCAATATAGATAACCCTCAGAGATTTGGGAAAGTGGTTTTTTGTGAGGTGGTATGATCGGAATAAATGGAACTTAAGGATCCTTTGATCTGGAAAATGGAAGTAGAAGGCAGAGGTCAAATGGGAGAAGGAGAAATTAAGGGTTTCTTGCACCGGAAATCAGAAGAAAACATTAAAATGGCAACCAGTTAAAGACAGGGAGCACTTGACTAATCCTGTAGTAATACTCCTAGTTACACATTCAGACAGAACAAACATAAAATGAATGCATGAAACTTAAAAAAGGAAACAGTGACAAGTAGGAAGTACTTCACTCATCAGCTTCTCACAAGGATCTTGAATTATGATGGTAGTCCGCTTGTCCATTTTTCTACTTCAAATTCAAACACACAATAGCCTCCAATGTTCAACAAAAATGTCTATAGTAAGTTCAGCAATTTTATTCCACACTGAATACTTCTGAAATTGAAGCATTTATACAAAAAGTATTACAAATATCCTAGAAGAGTTCTAGGAATAACTTTAGGAAAAATAAAATATCATTACATAATAAAAGGGACAGCTGCTTAACAAATCAGTAAGCTATCCTCTTTTATCCAAAATAAATAGAACTGTTTTCCTAACAAGGAGCTTTTAGCTGCCTATGTGTCCTGTTTGCTGGCTGTTAGATATTTTCGTGCATTTGAATTGCCTTCGCTAATACTATTTAACCTGATGCTCTTTAACATTGATACTCTTTGACCATTAGTTTTACTGTTTTACTGCTATAAAATTATCTTTTTAGCAATTAAAAAAAAAAAAATCAGCAAATTGTCTTTTCATTTTACCTTTCTTTTAACAGTCTGTCTCTAGGTAATCTTTTCATTGTTTTTACCTTTTATCTTTACATAAAATATGTGAAATTTTACCACTCTTCTATTGTTGGAATTTGGAAAATTTTCAGCTTCCTGAAGTTTTCATCAGCCTCTGTATATCTTACAGAAGTAGGCTTGATGAAAAAGAGGTGCTTAATTTCATGTTGTAGAAAGAATAAATCCTCAAAATACTGATGTAAAACTTTGCCTGTAGGAGTGCCTTGTGCTAGTTGCTTGTTTACTTTCTCTTTAGCAAACTCCCTAATCTTTTTGTCATAGTCCTTTTGTGGCATAAGTTTCTCATTGAAGACATGTATGTCTGGTAAGCCTTTATGTCTTAAATTTGTATACTTTACCATAAATCTAGTTATGGCAAGGTTCATTGTTCCACACTTTTCTTCAAGATTATTCATTAAGTTCTTTTTAGTGATAACCTTCTTGATTTGCAAGATTGTCCCTGTCTTGTCTAATACTTGCAATTCTTCAAGTTCCTCCCTGCTCTTGCTGTTTAGAAATTTAATGAGTTTGAAAGCCTGTGCAGGCTTATCAGTCAACTCATCCTTTGTCTTTTATATCTATGTTTGGGCTGCTAATAAAAATTCTTTCTGCTCATATATAAATTGAATTGAAGGCCATTGATTATGAATGGCTTCAATTATGTTAGTCCAGATATGATTTTTAATGTATGAGATATGCTCTGTGAAAGTCAATTATTTTTCTAAATTATTGAGCTGCTCTCCTAATCTGATTGCTTTCTTCTCATGAGTTCTGGCATTGATCTGAGTTGTCTTATTTTCCCTCTCAAGATTTTCAATCATCTTATTCAGTCTATTTATTTCATCTGTCTTTAAAGACATTTCTTCCATGGCTTTGACAATCTGGCTGGCTTCATATTTTTGCTGTACATTTGTGGTAGAAGAGTTTGTAGCTGAAATGGCAGCTGAAGTCACTGGCACTGCAGTTGTCAGTGGGCCCTTCAGTGCTAATTTCTCTCTAAAAGTAGAAGGCACTGCTGTAGTAATCACTGGGATGACTATAGGAATTGTAGGAATTTCTGGCTCTTTTACAGTCTCTCTCTCTCTTGGACAAGCTTGTCCATTTGTGTTTCCATCTCCTTGATTTGTGATGTCAATTTAAGTATGAGCTCCATAATTTATTCTTTTTCACTTTGATCATAGAGGATTTCCTTTGTTTTTGGATGCTCACTTTGAGGAAGCTTGAGCTGTTTCCTCAAAGCAACTATGTCTTCATTCTTTTACTTGACCAATAGTTTTGCTGCTTGGATATTGGAGGGATCATATCCCACTTGTAAAACTAGTTCCTCTAAGGCTTTGATCCTTAGGTCCTTGGCATAAAGTGATGCTTTATCCATATTCATCTGATCTTGCATATTAAGTATGGTATTTTTAATTTTATTGGCACTCATTCCTTTGGTTTCCACTGTAGAATACAACATTTCAGATGTCTGTCTATGGAACTCAATCTGGTCCAACTCATGAATATTCTCTGTGTCTACCTCAAGGTTCACCTTTTTATAGTCTACTACTGTTTTGGGTGCTGAGGTAGTAGGCTGTAAAAATGACATCATCATTTAATTGCTGGAATAGTCAAATGCTGATAATTACCTATTCTGATTTCCAGGCTTCTACTTCAGGAATTGAGAATATATTTCTGTCTTTATCTCCTCATTTTTCTGCTTAATTTGCTTGTACTTCTCTTTGATGTCAAAGTCCTTTTCCTCAGTTGGCTGTGAGGAAGAGGCTTCCATGTTGTGTTGCTTCTAAATAATATGTGTGTAATTATGATTTGTTGTTGTTTCCTTTTGAATTTCCATAAGTGTTTCATTGATTATGGTAGTGGCTATATCATCACTGGTCACTGGAGCATCTGTCTCATCAATATCAATTTTTACTTTCTCCTTATCAACTGAACTGAGCTTAAGCCTTTTGTTATAGATTATTTTAAATTTGGTCTCAGTTGTTGTCTCTGTTGTGTAACCTCCTCCCTCTCTGACTCTCTTTATTGATGTTTCTGGTTGTTTGAAAACTTCCAAAGTTGGTGTTGTTCCTATTTGGCTTGCTGCCTCTATCAAGGTGTTTTCACTCCATTCAATTTGATTTGCAAGCTTTTCTATTTTAGGCTTGGACTCATATATAAAGGGTGTTAATTTACACTTCACCCTTAGCTTGCTTAAGATCCCTTGTGGATCATAATTCCATGGAAAACTCTCATCAAATCTGAACTCTGATAATTTATTTGTTATTTCCTATTCTGCATCTCTGTGGTTGATTATGAATGGCCCAACTTGATTCTTTAACTTAAATTGGGTCTTCTTCTTGGCTGCCATATAGTTAATTGAATCTACATTGAGAATTTGTCTAAGATATTCAAGTGAAAAAATTCTCATACACACATTCTTGGGCAACTTGTAAGCTAACAAGTTTGACCCAAAAATCCTTAGTTTAGTGTGTTTTTCATAAAGGTACCAATCTCCAACTTTTTTCTGCTCTGAAAGCTGCAATATTATTTTCATTTCTTCATTGATCCTAGGTTGTTCTGATTTGTCTAATATGCTCATTTCTCGATGCAAAAAAAGTTATGAAAACTTTGAATAAGTGGAATCACTAGATTCTTTTCTTAGTAATGAAGTCCAAAAGATAATTGATAGAGGTTATCCCTCTACATCCATCTTTTGCAAAGAAACTGGAAATTTGTTTGCTTGAGAGAATAAAAACAAATGGAAAAGATAAGATGAATATCTAAAAACTCCTTCTGTGGGTAATTTAGTCAACTAGTAGTGGATGGTATCTGCTATGAAACCAACATAGTCAAAGATGACTGATGGAGGTTGACCAGGAGACATGGTGGACAAGAAACCAAGAATAGATTAATCAATATACTCATATGTAAAATATCCAAGGATAAAAGATAGCATAGAGATAATCTATCTACAACCTTTAGGAAATTTAGCTGTGGAGTATGGAGAATTTATCTTTGGGATATCAACATGAGAAGGCATAAAATTCTAAAAGATCATGAACCTCTCAGGGAAATGTATACCAAGGTATAACTGAGTTAATGCCTCTATAGACAAGGGGATTTCCTGGGGATCATGTTGTAATTGAAGCATTTGATTAATTGATTGGGCTGTAATGGTGAAAATCATTTCTTTTTTTGAATTTACTATAGCCCTTTGATATGGCTCATAGTATTTTTGAAAAAGTCTTATGGGTTCTTGACCAGGATGAGTCAATGGGACTATATACTTAGGCAAATGGGTCTCCCAAATTGGAATATCATCTTTGTCTAGATATTTTTCATAACACCAATTGTCTATATCTAGCAAATTAAATCCAATAACAAGGTTTGCAATTTTATAGTCAAGATTAGTCAAAGGAATGTTTTCAGTAGCAACCACAGGTGGTTAAAGGGGGTTTACTGTTGTAGCAGATTTGGCAGTGATGGCTGGGGTAGGCTTAGGGGCTTTGGATCCCTCAGATTTAGGTGTTTTGGATCCTTCATGTCTGCTTGTGCTCTGTTTCTTAGGCATTTTGGGTAACTACTACAAGATTAGACTGTTTGTAGGAGTTTTTATTTTAACATGGAGGAAACTGAGCAATTTAGGTTAAAGATGGCTTCTTTTGGGCTTTTTACTCAATTAGGTTTATCTGAGGATGTAAAACTGGCATAAAACAAAAAACAAAGGTTTTCTGAGTCGGTTTGATTGAAGAAATGGGTTTTCAAGGTAATTCAGATCTTTTTAGTTGTTTAAATCCTTAAATTTTATCTTTAGACTATGAAATTTGAGGAATTTGGCTTTAAAAAGGCTTGCAATAGAAAACAAGGTTTCCTGGGAAAATTTTGCCAGGGTTTGGCCTATTTTTTGGTATTTTTAGGAAATTAATTTTGGTAAATTCTTCAATAAAAATGGGTTGGTTCTCTTGAAGACGGTTTAAAATTGATTTACAGGTTTCAATTTTGAGAAAAATACCTTTTTGCAGGTATTCGGATCTGAAAAGGATTTCTGAGGTTTTCAGTTGAAATTATGGTTTCAACAGTTTGTTTGGAGCAGTGCACAACTTCTCAATCAGTATTCAGAGGTTTAATTATGATAATTGCAAAGGTTTCAGGTGAAAAACTGAGAATCAGGGCTTAAAGGCTTTAAACAAAGCTCTTTGACAGTCGGGAGACAATGCGAAATGGTTTTAATCGTGAAATAATGAAATAAAATGTATGTTTCAAAGGTTTTAATCATACAATTTAATCTTCATTAATTGTCATTGAATGCAGGTCTCGTCAATGGCGGGAGGCGGTTTCGAATTTTAAAAGAAAAACCATACAATGGTTATCGCGCAATGTTCAAGTGGTTAGTTGTTTTAATTGAAATGTTGTAAGTGGTAAGTTGAGTAGTCGATACATTTTCTACGTGATATTGCATATAGGCCGTCAGATTTGAAGCTTGGATGCGAAGGGTCCAGATTAAATGGGAAGTTGCGGCCAAAAATAATGGTGGGTCCAGGGATCATATGCATGCGGGCGGTTAATATATGCTTTAAACCTTTATATTTATCAGTGGATAAAGGCTTTAAAGTTTATAGAGGCGGGGCTTATACATGATTAACCTTTATGTTTAGCTTTGTGAAAAGGCTTTAATATAGGCGTGGGGTGCGGGGTTTTATGCGCAGGGCTAAAGCTTTTTGAACCTTATAAAAATAATTAATTTGATTCAAAAACTTTGGATTTATTGTTTATGAACAGGGTTAATATGTTTTCCAAAGCTTTTGCAATATGTCTTAATTAAAACATAATGGGAGCGGTATTTACTTTTTTTAAATAGTTTTTAAACCTTTTTTGAATGGTTTAACAACCATAGGGGCGGGATACTTGTTTACCGATAGTTTTAGACAAAAGGGATTTTAATTGGGGTTTTTGATTTAGCACATGGTTAATAAACTTTTGTCTAAAACATAGTAATAGTGGGTTTTTGGGGATATTTAAACATAGGGAATTAATAAGTAGGATAAGGTATTTTTAGGGATTTAATAAACTAGGTTAAAAGTTAATATGAAAAGGGGAATGGAATACACACAAAAATACGTAAAATGACTAAGTAAAGTGTAAAAGTAAAGCAAATCTCGTCTTTTTATCATTTCACCAATACTTAGTATAAAGTACTTTTAAGGGTTTTTGTATGTTTCTGAATGAATGGAAGTTAATTAGATGGGTTTATATGTTTCATTAAGTAAGAATGAGTCTTTACTTATGAAAGGAGTTATAATGTATGAATGAGAGATGAAATAATGATGAATGGGGATTTAATGTAAGAATTTAATATTTTCAACTAACCAGTCATCGAGCCTTGGGTCCGGTCCCAAAAAAAGTCATAGAAATGCTCTGAGCCTATTTGACTAATAGTTTAGAACACTAAATACCTATAGGGGAGGGGAAATTAGTAATTTTTCCCGATAATCATTTATTACATGCTTTCTCCACTTCTTTCTACCTACCCAGCTTTATTCTGACATTTTTTCTTCATTTGGTAGGTGCATTTAGGCTTGCAACCTTGAAACATTTATTCTTTAAAGCATAACTATCTAAATCTACCTTATTTCATGCGAGGGCTCAAATTAAACAATTGATCTCCTCATTATTCTCTACCTATCTACTGATTTATCAGGATTAACTGTCTGACAAATCTTTATTCACTATCTAAAACATGAAATTGAAAACATGACAGGTTTAAGAATAAACAGTTTAACTTATCATGGATTATGGCATTTATTGACACTCTACCATAATCATTTATTTTGCAAAAAAAATTAAAAGTAGTGGCACTTGGAATTTCTCACTTTCAGGTCTTTTTTTCATCTTTTTTTCTTTTGGGGTATATATTTTTTAAGTCCTTTGATCTTTCTTTTAGGAATTTTTACCCTTTTTTTTATTTTACTATTATTATTATTATTATTATTATTATTTTCAAAATATGGGAAAACAACTTGCGGAAAGCAAGGTATGTACATATTTACAAGACTACCAAATTCAATTCAAAATTATGAATCCTATATTTATAGGACCCTAAAACTCTGTTGGGTGAGCCAAATTATGGCACCCTTGATGTATTTGGAACCTGTTGCTTAATAATAAACCCTCAGATCTGCTACACTGGTTGTCCCACATTGGGTTTTTCCAGGGACATTTTTCCGAAAAATTTGTGTGTCCTTTGTCATATGTGCGTGATGTTCAGTAAATGATCTATATTTATTTAGGCTTCTATTTGTGTTTACTTCAAATTTTTTCTGAATATTTCAGTTAAATAACTTGTGTATAATAAAACAAGTAGGAGAATTAAATCAATATTTAGCAATAGGATTTATATGCTTAGAAATTTTCACATGGTATCAGAGAATTGCAGATCAAGCCAAATCATTAGCAAAGGGGCTGAAGATATTTGGTGCAGGAAGGGCAGCTGAAGAAGCACGTATCCGGGAGAAGGCAACGCAACACCAAAGGGACATCATGGACCTTGCAAGGGTGACACAAAGTCAGACTGCTCACGCATAGGTTGATGTAGCTCAAGAAAGGTGACGTAGAGCCAGTCTGCTCACGCAGAGGCTGACGCAACACCAGGAGAGGGACATTGAGATATTTTGCTCACACGGAGGCTGACGCAGCACCAGGAGGGTGGCGCAGTCCAAGAGGGAGTGACGTTGTGTAATTTTCCGGGTGTGGAAGTGCAGTTTCCGATCTTCATAAGTTTCTAATGGGGCATCAGTTTGGTTGGTGCAAAATAGTGCCTAGAAAATGTTACAAAGTGAGGAGAAACAGTTCCTCAACATACTTTTTCCAAGAAGTCTAAGATTCGATCAAGAATGTGATCGTTCAGGGTTGATTCAGTAGAATTTGCGAGGGATTTCTGGGAGGGAAATCAGTTGTCAGAGGGAGTAGTATCTCTAGAGGGTTTCTATTGCCAAGAAACACAAATCTGGTCTTCTGTTGAGTGTAGCAACAGTAGAATGGATAAGAGTACCCGCTTCGATATTTTTTTAGCAGAGATGGAACCATATAGACTGATAGATCAGGATAGGTTGGATGGTGTGTCCAAATTTGCGATCTAGAAGGCCATAATCCTGACATCACTGGAGGAGTAATGTACTAGAGACCACACGGAAAATTTCCTAGTTGTGCCGACCGATGAAAATGCTCTGAAGAAGTTCAACGAAAATTAGACACGGGAAAAGTTCTTGATCATGGATGGGGGAAGGATCACGTGGTCTCACACAATGATGAGAAGAGGATGACACATGAGATGTGGAAAACTTTGACCTCGTGGTATCAAGGCAGCTCCGTCCAATGGAAGATGCTTTTAGATAACCAGATGAGGATGTTATAGATGCATAAGGGATAGGATATCAATCCCTTCCTTTCCAAATTGCAGAAGATCCGAGATCAGCTGATTTCCATGGGGGAAACTGCGGAAGAAGGGATCTTGGTGAGGACTTCCCTAAATGCAGTCACTGATGAGTGGGAGATGTTTTTCCAAAGCATCTTGGGCAGAGAACAACTCCCAAATTGGGGTGAAATGTGGGCTATCCTTCGACAGGAGGAGATTCGAAAGGTGACCAAGAAGGAATTCAACAGTGAAGGTGTCAAGGTGAAGAAGGAGGAGGAGGATGATCTAGCCGTAGCATCAAAGGGACAACGACAGTAAGGGAAGAAGAAGAAGGACCTATCCAAGGTTCGGTGCTTCAGATGTGCTGAACTTGGAAACTTCGCCAACACTTGTCCTAAGAAGAAGGACAAGGAATATTCAGATTCCAAGGTAGTAGCAGCTAGAGCCTGGGACAGTGGTAGTGAGGATGATGTGGCCATGAGTACTCATGTGACTTGAGAGAAGAGATGGGGCGTTATATATATATATATATATATATATATATATATATATATATATATATATATATATATATATATATATATATATATATATTAGCTATAGATGATGGAGGCAGGATCCTTGAGGTGCCTAGACTCTTGGATCACATACGAGCTATGGGAGCCTTAAGACAGTAGCAGGATGACTGGAGCAGTGGGTGCAGAATATCATGGAGAAGCAGATGCAATGCTGGGACGATGGAGAGTAGAGAAGTGCAGTGCAGAGGCAAAAATAACGTGGAAGTAGCAATGCAGAGGATAATGGGACTTCAACAACACAGAGGGGCAGTGCTAACGCAATGCACAACAAGAATAGTGTAGAGGCTCTAGAGAGACAACACAACGCAGTAGTAGAGGATGCTTCAGTGACGAGATGCAACTTGACTGACTTATTTTTCAGTGATTGGGTGGAGGTCCTTCAGTTTCATATTTTTCAGCAACTAAGTTGCAATGCAGCAGTTGGCAGCATGGTGCAACAATTTTAGAGGAAGTTGCAGTACAAATGTTGCAGTGTCAGTGACAGTGACATGGGAAGTAGTGAAAAGAGCAGCATCGCAGTTGATGAAGGGAAGCAGGCCAAGGATCAGCGCAGAGACCGATGCTAGAGATCAGGGAAATGGTTCAGTGTGGAAGTATTGCTAGAGCACACTCCTCGCTAAGAGGGAGTGTTGAGATATTGGGGTATCATCGTATGTGCTCTAGCTCTGAAACTTTGTGGAGGCGCTGGAACACATGAGATATCCAAGACCCAAAAAGAATTTGGAGAAATTACATCTGGATTAAAAGTTATTCAAACAGTTAAATTTTTTAATGAGGACCCTAATTCTAACTTAGGGAAATTAAAAAATTAAAGTGAATTAATTTACACATGTGATGAGAACATTCTAAGTGACGTGGAACAAGCTACTTCTAATCTTAGCCATTGATTAGAGATTATATCATGGCCATTGATGTGTCAACGAGAAAAGTATAAAGGAAGGGATTTGGTTTAGTTGGACGACACACACAGAGTCTAATAGATTGAATTATTCTGACGAAGAAATGTTCGGATGAAGACCATATCTGAGTGACTCATAGACGCAGTGAGGGGCAGATGTAGTGATTGGTCGGAGGAACAAGAGTAAAATGCAGATCAAGGGTAACATAGATGCATTAGACGTAACGCAACCATCAGAGGGTGTGACGCAGTCCCTAGAGAGGGTGATGCAGGCCCACGCAAGGGAAGCGTAGAGCCTCCAAGGAAAAGTCTAAAATTCACTAGAAGCTAGGGTTTTCAAGCCGTCAGGGTTGAAACCATATCTAGGAGAAGTTGATTAGCACATATCTAGGGTGACACAGTCCCTCAGCCAAGGCCACACGACCTTACACAGTGGCAGTGTAGAGACTGCACAAAGCTATCTGGGGTTTCACTAGTTGCTCATTCGGATCAGTCGAGACTTGCAAGAGTGAGGTATTTATCACATTTTTTCTCTGTAGCCAATATTTCCTCTGTTGGTTGATTCAGATTATGGCACCCTAGATGTACTCAGAAACTGCTGCTAAATAATATTAAACCCTCAGATTTGTTGCACCGGTTTTCCCACATTGGGTTTTTCAGGGGACATTTGTCTGAAAATTTTGTGTGTCCTTTGTCATATGTGTGTGATGTTCAGTAAATGATATGTATTTGCGTAAGATGCTAGTTGTGTTTACTTTGAAGTTTTTCTTAATATTTCAGTTAAATAACTTGTGTATATTAAAACAAGTAGGAGAAGTAAATCAATATTTAGTAGTAGGATTTATGTGCTCAGAAATTTTCACACTTAAGTTTCTAGAAAATATTGTATATTCTCGCATAGACTCTATTTCAACCTCCCATGTGGATTTGGTTGAGCCCTTAGGAGGATTCATATCAGATCTAGGACCTCAGTCATTACCTAAATCCCCTTGTTATCCGCAACATGTATCTCTTGATGATATGTGTGTGCCTGGTCGGGGTGGGACATAGATTTGTCTGATTTCAGTCAGAAGGATTGGGATGTCAAGATGGGTGGTGATATGTCCCTAGGTCATACTGTTATCCTTCTATAAAATCCATCTGATTTTCATCTACTTCCTATACATTCAGAATATTTTACCCCCCCATAGGTCACGTCTCTTGATAGGGAGTTGGAGGTACTAGTCTCATCCTCGAAATCCATGGAATCGTTCATGATTAAAAGGAATTTTTTTGGACAATCTGGGGAGCCTTATAAACCCTATAATAATGTTACTCAACATAGGAAGAGACCTCAAAAATATAAAAACGTGTTGACATTCCATATGCATGAGCTCATAGATGATATGGCAGATGGGTCAGAGGTACCCATTTTTTACAATAAACCAACAATTACCTCTTGAAATGTATCTATTTTGAATTTCTATGGAACCCGGGCCCTTTGAGTGGAATCACCTATGACAGAGGTTCCCCCATGAATATTATCTCAATGAACATCTGGGGTCTGGGAGCGGCCCTAAAAATTTTCTCCCTTAGGGGTATGGTACAGATACACAAGCCAAATATGATTTTAATTCAAGAAAAGATGATGTCCAGGGATAAAACGTGGGAGGTACTATTGTCCATTTGTCATGACTGACATGTTTATGCAACTAGTGAGAATGGAAATTCTCGTGGTTTGGGGATTATTTGGAATCCTCAGATTTTTGAAATGTAGGCCTTTGATTCAAGTTAAGGTATTATTCTTACAAGACATTTGGTGGGAACTAGTCAAAGGTTTCACATAATTAATTCATATGATCCATATATTGGATGTAGATTCTTCTGGGATAAATTGGTCGGATCTAGAATTTTAAGGATGAGTTCTTTGATAGTTGTAGGTGATCTGAATTTATCAGTGGGTAACGAAGAAGTATGGGGATATAAATAAAACATAGATTAATTATCTACATATTTTAAGGATATATTGGAGGAACAGGCATTGGTTGATATAATGTCGACTCCCTTTGGACCAACATGGAGAAATAATCACATAGATTTTGAAGGGATTTCTAATAGGTTGGATATATTCCTTATAAACATGTTTATGTATAATATTTATGCGGGTCTTAGATCTTGTACTATTCAAGTATAGATCATATGCCTATTACACTTACTTGGGAAGGAGAGATAAGGAGGAGAAATTGTCCTTTTAAGTTTAATCCAAAATGGTTGCTGTCAGAGGATTTTTGGAAATTGGTTAATGATGTGTGGAATCGGGAGGATTTCCCTACAAAAAATAACCAGATGTCTTCTATTTTCCAGAAACTCAAATCTATGATAATGGAAATCAGGCATTGGATTAAGGAGAAGGAGGACGATGAGACTAAAGACATCATAGAGATTGAGGCCATCCTTCAATACTACAATGATCTTGTTGTTGATGTTTGGAAATTTCATGGCTCAACACGTGAGAAACTTCTCAGTCATAGTACTGATTAAACTCTTTTCCATTGTGATGGAAATCCTGACTGGTTTGAATGGTTTTCCAGTTACTTGTGTCCTAGAACTAGCCTAAGTTAACCTAGCCTAACTAGTATGTACAATATGCACAAGGAAAATCTTCAATTTGTTCATGAGGTATGGTTATCAAGGTTAATAAACTGAAGAGAAAAAAAAATCATCACTATGATATCATTTAGGTGAGATGATCCTTGATGATTTGACTGAAACTTGGGTTGAGTCAAGCCACTGTGAGGCTTGCTCCTAAGTAAGGATACTTAAAGAATAAAATAGTCAAATGCAACTAGTTTTATGATGCAAACGAACATAAAATTAAACCTATCTTGACTAAGCACAAGATAGTTGTGTCCCTAGTCAAGAGCTAAATTGTTCTAATTGGAAGGGGAAGAACTGCATTTTCTCTTAGGATGAAGATTCACTCGCAATCCCAAAGTAATTCGAAGAACTACGAATATATTTAGCGCAAACATAAACAAAATAACCCTGATAAGAAACTATGAAGATGACCTTACTTACATACCTGAGATCAATTGTATAATGAGCTCATTATAAAGTTTACATAAAGTAGAGTGAATAATATTCTCAACTTGATGCAAGATAATGTAAAAAAAAAATGTATAAATATAAATAAACAATTACTTATCTTTACAGACAAATCCCATGAGCTCATTTCTTGTTCTAATTCAAAACTGCTAATTCATGAAAATAAGTTAATAAATTAACATAATTTCGCATATTTACAAGAAACATACAAATGTCACGTCAATATTAATAATAACAAGGTAAAAAATTAATCATTAGGGAAATTTTGAGGTCTAAAATGGGCCTCCCAAGAAAAATGTACAACTAAAATAAACTTTATAAGAACCAATAGGATTCAAGTTGATGATGTCAACCATGAGGGATGATTCACCATTTTTTAAGTAAACAGGTAAAAACATTAAAAATTAATAAAATAATAAAACTACTTTTTTCAACTTGTATTTTAAACTTAGCTCCCAAATTTTTTACTCAAATTTCGAGCGGGAGTACTCATTGGATGAAAAATTTAATTCCTCGTCCAAGGAGTAGCCATGTTGCATACTTTCGATGGACCCTACTACACGAAAAATGAGAAATACACGCAATCACATTTTTCTTGTATTTCTCATTTTTCACGTAGTAGATTCCATCGAAAGTATGCAATATGGGTACTCCTTGGATGAGGAATTAAATTTTTCATCCAACGAGTACTCTTGCTCGAAATTTGAGTAAAAAACTTTGGGAGATAATTTGAAAATACGAGTTGAAAAAATAGTTTTTCTTTTTTCCTTCTAAAATTTGATGATGTCATCAAATTTTATTTTATTATTTCCACTATTATTTTATAATTTCCTTAGGAGGCCCATATTAGACCTCAAAATTCCTCTAATGTTCCCTTTTCCTTTCATTGATCATATATATAGTATTATAATATGTCACTGTTTTGCAAAAAGTTATATACCAAAACTCATATAAATAGAAACACCATATATTAAATTGTTGTAATATAAATGTCAATATATTTTATATATAATGCATATTACATACAAAGTATATATGATGGAGGAGAAATGTTAAGTAAATGATATTATATAATGCATATTACATACAAAGTATATATAATGGAGGAGAAATGTTAAGTAAATGATATTAATGTTACAACCTTTGAATAAAGTATATCCTTGATATTTGCATATGAAGCTTGATATATATTATTTGAAAACAAAACCCAAAAAGGAAATATTAATTCACAAAAACATTATTACCTCTGTGTTGGCTTTAAAGTATGCTAAATAATAAAATATGAAACTGAGGGATACCAATTCTACAAAATAGGCTGACATTGATGATCATTGCAAATACTTCTCAGTCTTTAAACAAACAAAGCATTGGCATGTGAATTTACAAATACTTTGTGAAAGATGGTTGTACGAGGTTCACAGATAATAGCAAAAGAAGTGGATTGTACAAGAGTGTCAATACAAACTTCTACTATCATGAGTTCAATTCCCCAACAAGGAAATTCGAAATCAACCAGCCAATTCAACTCCCCATTCTTTGCGTTCCTCACCCTCATTCCATCCATATCTATGTGCTACTCTCACTCTCTGCATTATGCCTTCAAAAAATTTCTCTCCCATCAATTCCTCTGCCCCTTTCAGTGATAGCCATTTGTTTTAAATAGATATCCACTGGAGAGCTCAACGCTTTGCCTCAAAATCCATCAAACAAATTGAATTTAATTTTGAACTGTTAAGAGGGCCTCGTTTAAACAAAATCCATCAAATTGTAACTGAATTGGACGTTTCTAGAATGAAATTTAAGTTAATTGAAATGGTGTGTCTATCTCTGTCTGTTGAGGATGTTGGATTATAAGTCAAATTTTCCAAGTTGTCTAGGTATGTTGGGATCCTCTTGTACTAAAGGAATGTGCCATTCACGTGAAGCATCAAATTGTTTGAAAACCCCATTCTTCATCTGAGGGGTATGGGTGATACCTAAAAACTCTATCGCCTGAAGGATCTGCTGAATGCAGAGGGTCCTATTATTGTTCTTTTTCAAGAGACTCTATGTAGTAGACTATAAGAAATTGAGAATATTCTTAAAATCAGACCGGGTTGGCATGCGGCTGCTGTGGATGCAGTTGGACATGCGGGAGGCTTACTTACCTTGTGGAATCCAACATATGCCAAGTTTAAGGCTTTTAGCTTCTTTGGCGGTATTTTATTATCTGGGAATTTAAGCGGGGTACAGGGCACTTTCAACATAGTTAATTTATATGCTCCATGCCATAACAGAAATGTTTTTTGGAATCGTCTGTATAAAGCAAACATTCTCTTATTGGATAATCTGTTTGTCATCGGGGATTTCAACTCCACCTTGTGTGCTGATGAATCATGGGGTCTTAAAGCTAGACTCGGCCCTTTGGCGGACTACATTGGTAAGATTTTTGAAGTGTCCCAGATTATTGATGTGAAACCTAATCCTATAATTCCAACATGGACAAACAGAAGATCAGAAGGAGATTTTATTGGTAAGATACTCGATAGGGAAATGGTGGCTGGAACTCTGTTTGAACGGTTGGGTAATATGAGATCCACTGCACATGTGGCGGACTTATCGGATCACATGGAAATAATTCTTTCTTGGTGCTCGGAGAGTAAGAGAACAGGAGTGTCGTTCAAATTCAATCGAGCCTGGTTGAATGATGGTGACTACAATAGGATTATCCAGGAGTGCTGGCGAGATAATTCTCCATATGAGGGTATATATGGCTAGGAAATATTCCACGCAAAACTCCAGAGGATCAAAGCCATTACGAAGGATTGGGAAATTAAGAAGAAAAAAATGCTCAAAGATGAATTCAATGCTATAACAAAAATTCTCAATGACATGCATATTGAATTTGTCAACAAGGCTCCTGATGAAGAGACTTATAAACAAATGGACAATCTACAACAGAGAAGAATGGAGATTCAAAAGATTGAAGAAATAATGTGGAAATTAAAGAGCATGATTAATTGGCTCAAGGAAGGGGATATGAACACAATTTTTTTTCACAAAAGAACAAATGGGCATAAAAATAAAAATGCAATATGGTATATTCAGAAAAGTGATGGAAGCTGTGTCTATGCCACGGAAGAAATAATGGGAGAGGCCTTCAGACAATTATCAGCCTTCTACCAAGAAAATAGGAATATTTCCCTTGAATTTCAGACATGAGTCCTTCAAAATATTCCTCATATGTTTGATGACGAGGCTCTACGGGAACTAAATGCTACAATCACAGAGGAGGAAGTGGAGCAAACTCTTAATTCTTTTGCTCACGATAAATGCCCAGGGCTAGACGACTGGCCGATGGAATTTTATGTGCACTTATTTGACATTATGGTGGAGGAGATAACTGTTGTTGTGGAACAAGGGCGGATTATGGGGCACATACCAGCAAACATGAATGCCACCTTCTTGGCGCTTATCCCCAAATCGTCTGAACCCAAGACATTTTCAGACTTCAGACCAAATTCTCCATGCAACCTTATATATAAAGTATCCTCCAAGATCATTGAAAACAGGTTCAGGATGACATTATCAAAGTTTATCTCAAAGGAGCAGTATGGATTTTTGAAGGGTCGGTCTATTCATGATGCCATAGCCATTGCTGAGGAGGCTATGAATTCTATGGATTCAGGAATATTGGAAGCTCTCATTCTGAACATTGATTTTTTTAAAGCGTATGACACAGTGGATTGGTCATACATCAGATTAGTACTTCTTAAGATTGGGAACCTGGTACACTCAATCAGATGGATTATGGCATGTATCACGTCCACCAGGTTTGTAGTGATTATTAATGGTTTTTCGACAAAATGTTTTGGGGCCGAGCATGGATTAAGGCAGGGATGTGCACTATCCCCTCTCATATTCATATTGATCATGGATGGATTTAGCAAGCTTATGGAGATGGTGAGGAGTTTGGGCTATATTTCTGGGCTCTCTTTCTCAAATGCTGTAAGTATCACTCATTCTCTCTTTGTGGATTGTTATAGGTCAATTTGGGCATCATTCCCAATGACCTGGTTGACTGGACATCATCTCTAGGACTAATCAATAGGGTCTATCATCCCCTATCATTTTAGTTGCTACATGCCCTAAGACAAAGAACAAGACAAATCATTCATGACTTTCTTCTGCAAAGGTTTCCAAGATTTGAAGTTTATAATATATCATATTAGAGCTCATCAATGGTGCCTCTAAAGGGACTAAGTGCGTTGCATATGCAGGTAGCCCCATTCAAGGCTGCGCTGCAAAGCACTTCCTGACACTCATAGGTGCGTTGGTCACATTGGGAGAAAAATTCTAATTGTTCTGGAATCTCCACTTGGTCAGTGCCTTCTAGAAGAGTTCACATGTGTCAAACTTCGAATCCATGTGTCCATTTGACATCTAAAAGATTGGGAACATGTCTTGCCTATTATTGGAAAGTCATTGATTGTAAAACTACCTTAAGCTCCTCTATAAATTGAGCACAAATATTAGTGTTTGATAAGGAAGAATTTGAGTAGAGAAATGCTGGTGGAATTTCAATTAAGGAATTGATTTGAGTGACATGATACTAGGGATATGTGCATTGTGATGAGGCTGGGCTGCTGCTGGAGATGGTGACACTAAATCAATCACTGGGTTGTAACCTTCCCTTCTATCCATTAATAAATATTTCTGCTTACTTTCCCACCTATGTATCTGTATAAGCTCATGTATTTCATATTATGAATTCTTATTTGATGCATATGGTTCATGTTTTATTGATTTAACTGAATAAATTGAATAGAGATATGCATTATTGCTATCTTTTTTTGTTTAGTGTTCATCTTTGCAAGAAATATTTTCGGACATCTAGCTTGGATTTGAAGCTATAGCAAGAGCGACAGAAGGATAATATGAAACGATTGGACTCCAAGTAAGTTATTTGATCTATTATGTGTGTCTATTTACAGTTAGGAAAAGTAGTCGCAAAGTCTTTAATTTGTTGTTCTAGATAAGCACCTGTCTAGGGAAGAATGTTTTATCCGTAATTCATAATTCCACATAAAAAATTGGCGACTCCACCGGGGAGTTTACCCTTCATCCTAGGTGTATTTGCCCTTGATTTTCTCTGTTTATTCACCCAATAGCTTTTACTCAGAAATATTAGGTTTTTTTAAATCCAAATTTTCATTAGAAGTGTGTTAAACAACTGTGTTTTTCATTGTACACTGCACCCAACGCACTATTGGATAAGACACAGTGCTTTGCATAGCATTGTCTCCCTTTCAGGCCTGCGTTGCAAATCATTGTCTCTCTTTAGAGATTGTGTTGCCTCTTGAAACCATCCAAATTCCATTGAGTTAGTCATTGCATTTTGTTTTCAGTTTGTTCTCTACTATGTTTTGAAAAGTGTGAGCCTCACATTCACCAGTGAACTTATCTACCTCTTCCTCCTTTGAAAGAATAGTTTTTTCAATGTTTTTTTAAAGCATTTTCTTTATCATTGACGAATTAATTTCAAAGTATTTTCATCTTCACATTATATCCATTTGCTTTTGAAAAGGAAATTGTCGTAAATTCTTTGTTTACTAATAGGAGAAATTGTTGTTTAATTCCTCAGTTTTCCTTCAAAAGAGAAATTGTTGTTTATATTCTTCATTTCTCAAAATTAAAAGGCATTTGTTTTTATTGATTTAGTGCACTTAGTTTCTTTTCTGCATTCATAACATTAAAGGAACTGAAAATAAAAACCTGTATTTGCATGTAATGGATTGTGTGTTTTGCAAAAGGAACAATTAGGAAACATGCATTTAGTTTGTGTTATTTGATTTGTTTGCTCTCAAATTGATTGCTCTTTCCCTCTAGTAGCTAGGATTTTCATTGAAAAACTAAAAGTGAAAGATTTCTTATCATTCTTAGTTTGAATTTTAGGAATTTCAAATACATCATCGTGGTGAACCTTTGAAAGGAAAATTGATAAACAAGATCAACTTCAAATTTATCTCAATTTACCTAACAAAGCATTGGAACCATAACGATAACATTTACAAGGTCTAGGCTAGAGACGTGTTCTGGAGTCATAAAACATAGTAGCTATCGTTAAATTGTCTGCGATAAATTCTGAGTGTGATACCTCACTCCACATACATAAGTATATCGTAGCTCGTCCATGTACTTTCGGGTATATCGAGCGGTGTTACAATACGAAAAGTATAAAGGGGTGCTCTCACTATGTGGTTTCGTATCAGACAGCACTAATACAGACTAGGGACTCCACGTACCTTCAAGTATATTTGGGAGGACAACTTTAGGTTGCTATCCATCCATAGTGAACCAAGTCGGTTGCCTTGAAAATTTTGGTACACCGAACACAACATTCGGGGAGATTTCCTGCCTGTACTTCTTGGTTTGCTAGGAGGCATTCTGCAGTTCATAATTTCTTGGTAAACATTTTGCCTAGCAATACCCTTTTATTTTGTTTTTTTTTTTTTGGTTAAAATAAATCAGTCATCATGGAAGAACAATTCTTTTCCGCGTCATTCGCGTAGACTAGCATTGAAACCACCTTTACCACCAGAAGTTACTTCTGGACGGCGAAGGCGACAACACTCTTCCGAAACAAGTACTATCAGTACCTCTGGTGAAGCATCATCTTCCCATATACCAGAGTCGAAACAATTTGTTTCTACAAATACTGGTTTTTCTACTATTGTCGAGATGGATTCCTCACAACTACCCGTGGTCACGATTCATCCAATTAGTGAGACCATACCTCACGAACCTGATGTTGTTCAACTAGAAGTTGATTCAGATCCCATTGTGCTTTAGGGGGCAGCTGTTATTGGTCAAACTAGACATCATCCCCAGGTCCAATGAAATAGAGTCTATCATCCCCTTATATTTCAGTTTCTATATTCCCTAAGTGGAGAAAATATTGATCCCGAAGTCGAACAAATGGAAGTTGTTTCTGTATTGGTCACTCCACAATCTATTGTAGCCATTGAGCCTCCCATATCACGCAGTCAACCACCTAGAATATACTTTGGGCCTAACGGCGAAGTTCTTCCACCTGGTTTGATTTCGATTGAAGAAATATCACAAGACGAGACATCTTTAACTCCAACTCATTTTCAGTAGGAGCTTTACCTATACGAGTCTTTTCCTCAATCACCTTCCTATGATTTTGTTGATCCTGTTTCACTTCAAGTTTCCATAGATTCTATAGGGTATACATTGGGTCATTTGACCATGACTGAAATAACATCCCATACTGAACCATCTATTTTAGCTGCGAAAACATATACTGTTGCTTCATCTTCGATGTTCTGTCCATTGAATTCACCCATGTCATCATGTGGAATCCTATCTGGTTCCTCCCTTATGATTACTGAATGGCTTGATCCTTTATTCACATCTTCAGTGCAATATCAAGCTGGTCCCATCAGTTATTCGCCTTGGTGGCTAGTGATTTCACAGAAATTACCCTCTGAAATTACAAAATTCAATGAAAACCCTCGAGAAGACCCGTCAATGCATGTTATAACTTATCATTTGTGGTGCTCATCAAGCTCCTTAAATGATGACTCCGTTAGACTGTCTTTTCTAGCGCACACTCACTAGTACAAATGAATTATGAGGATGGTTCTTTTACTGTGTCAACCTCGTTAAAAAATGAAACAAATTATGAGGATGGTTCTTTTACTGTGTCAACCTCGTTAAAAAATGAAACAAATTATGAGGATAGTTCTTTTTTCTTGTGTCAACCTCATTAAAAAATGAAACAAGTGCCTATGAGGATGGTTCTTTTACTGTGTCAACCTCATTAAAAAATGAAACATGTCATGAGAAAAGTTATTTTCCTGTGTCAAGCTCGTTAAAAAATGAAACAAATTCTCTCCTAATTATGACGAGTCTTCCATCTGATCTCGTAAATGAACCTTCATTCCATCCAGCTATTAGTAACCAATATTTTACTTAGGTGAATGAAATGAAGCTTGGGGGTCATCTTCTCTTGTAGGGGGCATTCTACATGTGCTCTTTCAAGGGGAATTCAAAACATTCTTACGAATTACATGCAATTGACCGCTGAAGTTTGGGGGAAAAACAGGTTTTGAGCTCCAAAATGCAAATGGTAACTATGGAATGGTAAAAATGAATAGTAAAACTACTTTTAATAGTCATTTACTTATTTGAAAATTGTATTTATTGCTATGACTATGGTTTTATTATGTTTTTATCATGAAACAGGTATTTTTAATCCATTTGATGTTGTTCTGAACATGTCTTACAACTGATGAACAGATTAGTTGTGCAGATTTATTTCAAGAATGATTTCACCACAAAGCATACTTTTTCTCCTTATTTTTTGAGCTTTGTTAAAAATGAAAAAGGATTTGAAGCACACTTTTATCTATTTTTCGAGCTTCGATAACAGTGAAAAGGAACCCTAGGAGTCTTCTTTCAGTTCTTTTCTAACTCTGATAATGTGAAAATATTTCTGAGCACTTATATTTTCGAGCTCGTAAAAGTAAATGAATTGATATCTACTCAGTATAAGTTTAACCCTTTTCTGGACTGAGATAGATTATTTACGAGAAAGGAATACCTTGGTCGAACATGACTAAAGAGGTTCTCTCAGATATTATCTTACGCTTTTTCAGATATGAGCGACAGCTTTACGAAAAAGTACTTATGGAGTTTTCTTTCGTTTTCTTTTTCAAGATCTCTAAATATGAAAAAGGACTGGGTTATCACTATCGTTAAGCTTGTTAAAACATAAAATAGCGACGGGCTTGTCGATCATGGCAAGAATCGAGTTTCATTCATCGCTAGACTCGTTAAATTATTAAATAGTGATACATTATTCGCTCGAAGGGTTGAATTATAGATCAATAAAATGTTATCCTCCTAAAGCTTGTTAAAAAATAAAGAGGTACTGGTCGAAAAATGACCGGGGAAAATTTGGGAAAGTGAATAGAATTTTTTACAGTAGCAGGTCGCTTTTGAACATGACACTTCACTCCATCACCGCGACTGTTTGGGTTGGGTAATCTTCTTGACGGTTCATTCATACCTATGGTTCATCATACCTTTACTTTGGTTTTGGGTCAATGCTTCCAAATCATCTCAGTGTCACCGATATGTTCAAGAGAAGTCATCCAGTGAATACTCATCCTTCTACAATACTCATAAACCTTCATTCTCATGAGCATCATCCCTTAAAATTGCTATATCAAGTCATACCTTTGTCTCCGAAATCGGTAACTACCGTTTCGCAATAAGGTGGCTTCTTGTCGACAACAAATCATTATCTAGGAAGTTCACTTGGAAACATTATGTTCTAGTACCATGAGGCTTGTTACAACATCGACAAGATCCTTGCATTTGGACTTTTGACCAAAATAATTTGTTTGGCATTCAACATCAAATCATCTATTCACACCTTACGAAATGTACTGCAGTACCTTGAGGGCCATTGACATCAATGGTGCTTCTCTCATGTTTGTTAATAGCTCACATCATTGGTTGGTAATCAAACGATGTCTTTCCATGTTTGACTACAAATCATATATTCACATGGCTAGACTTGTACCCAAATGATCGAGTGAATGAGATAAGAAGGCCCTAGATCTATTTTCATCCATTCAGGCTGTGATTTCAGGATTGTTGTACACATCATCTATATGGTGACCTTACATACAAATCGTCATCCGAACATGGGCCTATATCTATAGGCATGTCTGCATTGGGAAACATTCCAATGTAGAAGACTTTCTGAATTATGTACATGTTATTAGATTGTTTATGTGCTAAACATGTGAATTTCTACCCTCAACAATTATGATCAAGAGGATATATCATGATGTAATGTATTGTAATATTGATGCAGGTCGCCACTCCGCTTCATCTCCATCCCATCACAGTGTAAATAATGTCAATCAAAACATTGTTATTATTCTTCTGACTTCATGCTTTAGGGGGCAATTTGTTATAGGTCAATTTGGGCATCATTCCCAATGACCTGGTTAACTGGACATCTTCTCTAGGACCAATGAATAAGGTCTATCATCCCCTATCATTTCAGTTGCTACATGCCCTAAGACAAAGAACAAGACAAATCATTCATGACTTCCACCTGCAAAGGTTTCCAAGATTTGAAGTTTATAATATATCATATGAGAGCTCATCAACACTACCTATAAAGGGAATAAGTGCGTTGCATATGCAGGTAGCCCCATTCAAGGCTACTCTGCAAAGCACTTCCCGACACTCATAGGTGCGTTGGTCACATTGGGAGCGAAATTCTCATTGTTCTGGAATCTCCACTTGGCCAGTGCCTTCTAGAAGAGTTCACATGTGTCAAACTTCAAATCCATGTGTCCATTTGACATATACAATATTGGGAACATGTATTGCCAATTATTGGAAAGTCATTGATTGTAAAACTACCTTCAGATCCTCTATAAATTGAGCATAAATCTTAGTGCTTGATAAGGAAGAATTTGAGTAGAGAAATGCCAGTGGAAATTCAATTGAGGAATTGATTTGAGTGACATGCTGCTAGAGAGGTCTGCATTGTGATGAGGCTGGGATGTTGTTGGAGATGGTGACACTAAATCAATAATTGGGTTGTAACCACCCCTTCTATCCATTAATAAATGTTGCTGCTTACTTTCCCACATATGTACATGTATAAGCTCATGTATTTCATATTATGAATTATTATTTGGTGCATATGGTTCATGTTTTATTGATTTAACTGAATAACTTGAATAGACATTTGTATTGTTGCTATCATTTGTTGTTTAGTGTTCATATTTGCAGGAAATATTTTCGGACATCTAGCTTGGATTTGAAGCTACATCAAGAGTGACAGAAGGAGAATAGGAAGCGCTTGGACTCCAAGTAAGTTCTTTGATCTATTATATGTTTCTATGTACAGTTAGGAAAAGTAGTCACAAAGTCTTTAATCTGTTGTTCTAGATAAGCACCTATCTAGGGAAGAATGTTTTATCCGTAATTCATAATTCCACATAACATGGATGATCTTCTTATATTTTTCCAAATTATTAGGAATCATTGGTTCTACATACATTTCTTCCTGTATCATTTTGGAAATGCATCGTGGCTATGCATTAACAAAGAGAAATCATTCCTTATTTGTGAATTTGGTGATGAGGAAGAGATAAAATTCATTGCTAATTTTCTTGGTGTCCATATTAAGAAGGCAAATGAAGGCTTCCTATATTTGGGATTTAGAATCAAAACATGTGGGTATAGGGTGAAGGATTGGATGTGGTTAGTTGAGAAATTCAAAAACAAGATCAGCAAATGGACTCACAAGTGGCTCTCACTGGGTTGTAGATTAATCATGATCCAAGCAGTCCTTACACAATTTATTGTGTATTGGGGACACCTTTTTTATATTCCAGAACAAATAGTTCATCGTATCAATAAAATCTTGTCACAATTCTTATGGGGAGGCACAGGTATGAACAAAAAACAACATCTTTGCAAGCTTGAACTGTTATGTGTCTCAAAAAAGCAAGGTGGTTGGGGCATTCTAAACACAAGAGCTTTTAACTCTGCCCTCCTCATCAAATCTCCATGGAGGGCCATCAAGGGCAACAAATATGGATTGATATCATCAATGTTAAGTACTTATCTGGAGATACCCTCCATAGTATATATTGCCATCAATTTATCTGTCCATGGAGCATCTCGGCTATATGGCAAGGTTTCAGGAAAATTATTCCTTTATTTGCTGAAAGGTTGGTATGGAGGTTTGGAAATGGCCAGAAGATCATCCTGGGTTGTAATCATATATTTGGTATGCCTATTGATTCACTCCCAAGCTAGCTTGTCGCTCACCGACTTGCGCACAGAGGTGTCATACATTTCTATCAGGTCATACACTACTGGGTCCACGGAGCCCCTATCTTGAAATCTGTTGAGCAACTCGGCCTCATCGGACGGGATGTGGTGGACTGGAGGACGTATATGATGGGTATCCAATAAGTTGGATTACGTTACAGGAATGAAGGTGATATAATTGCATGGGATGGGAATATGAAGCAGGGCTCGATGGTGGTACAGGATGTGTATTCCTACATTAATGTACAATATTTCTAGGGGAATATGTCCATGGATTTTTGGTCCTTTTGGCATCGAAGTATACCAACCAAGATTTTATTATTTGGTTGGTTGGTATTGAAGAATAAAATCCTTAGATGGGACTCTCTCATCAAACGTGGCTTCTATGGACCAGGTAGATGCGCTCTGTGTCTACTACAGAAGGAAATAGTTGATCATATTTTCTTTTCATGTCCAAGGGTTCTTGTTATTTGGAAGCTTTTCAGTAGCTATCTTATCGACCCATCATGGAATCTGCTCAAAGATGGGACAAGATCTCAGGTAAATTTCAATATTTGCCTTTTTTCCTCATTTGGGAAGTTTGGCTTGCTAGGAACAAGATTTTAATTGAAGGGATACGGTTTTCCACCTCCCATATTCATTCAGCCATCATGAAGTGGATCAATGACTAGGAACCTGTTCAGGACTGCATAACTGACTGCCTCATCCCATTGGTATTCCTGTGATTTATTTCTATGGAGCATGTCAGGATGGAATAATGGGATGTGGTTCTTGGATTAAGTTTTCACAGGATGAGCGGATTCATATATGCTGGAATGGAGGCTTGGGATCCAATAATCTGGCGGAACTGATGGCTCTATGGTGTGGTCTTCTTGCCTCCCATAACATGGGTATAAACGAGGTCAGTATCTATGGCGATTCTAAAAACATCATTGATGCCATGGTTAGGAATGTTTCCCTATCTTCTCCAAGGGCACAGGGTTGGATTTTGAGAGCTCAACAGTTATCGACTAAAATGAACAAGCCGACTATAAATCACATTTTCAGAGAAAATAACACCAGAGCTTACGGACTCTCTAAAAAGGGTCTCAGTATGAAATTTGGCATTATACATGTAAATCAATTCAAAAATGGACAGATTATATGGGCTACCGAAATCCCCATCCCATGAATATCAAGGGTTGGAATAATATGGCGTGCAACATCAAGCGAGCCTGCTAGTGTTTTTTATATGTGTTATCTTTGCAGGCTTTTCGTGGAAGGACTCGACTGCAAGCGAGCCTGGAATATATGGGCTACGTCCTTTGGTTTCTATTGGACCAATTCCTGGTTTACAGGGGATGCGCAGAATCGTTGATTCTGTTTCGTAATTTTTTTTTGGTCATATTTTGATGCATTCTCTAGCATTGTACATGTGGTTTATGTTGGATAATTGGATAAAGGAACATCACTTTTGTTTATCTCTGTCTACAGACAGAGATACTAGCATGATGATCTCATTCCTGAGATAATTCAGACAATGGTTTTTGATGCAAAATGATATGTGTTGTTAATAATTTTAATAGACAACGTTTTTTTCCTTCTAAAAAAAAAAGATGGCGATTACTGGAATATACCTCCACAGAAACAAAATGCCAGTTATAAAATAAATATCATAACCAAATCTATTAAATACTAGTAGTGGCTCCTAAAGGTGCAAAGATACCGAAGGAATAGAAGATTTGGAAAAATCATTTTGTCAAAAAATAGAGCTCACTCTTAAATGCATGCTCATGAATAAATTCTAAGTTGATAACTAAATTTTAAAATTGGAAATCAATTACATAATTTTGAAAATTCTTTTAATAACACAAATACTCATAATTTTTTATTTATAAAATTTTCGATTCAATAAATTTTATTACATTCAAAGTAATGACTTACAAAAAATTATTCATTTTTAATGCACAAAATTTGTAATAAAAAAAAATCTAAATCTTAAACCAAAAATTCTTCATGTTAGCTTAATTTGGGAAACAAAACATAAATTCTTCATGATAGCTTAATCTGGGAAACAAATAAAAGTTGAACCCTATCTTTAATTTGGTTCTACAACTTAGCAACACAAACTGTAGACTTTTCAACGAAAGATTCATTGTCTTCTGCATGAAAGATTCATTGTTTTTTCATGGTTTAAAAGCTGGAGCTCATCTCTGCCAATACCCATGTGAAGGGGAAGGTAATTGAACCTGTGATGAGTGTCATAACAACCCGCCTTATCACCATTTAACCAAGACCCCATGGACAATATTGAAGAGATTTTTAAAAACTTGAGTTTAATTTTTTTAACATGTTGAATTCTAGTGGCCCCGGGTTTTTGAGGTTCTCAATCCATTTATCTATTCAAAATATATTTTAGACAACAAAAAATCATAATCCACCTTGAAATTATATCCTAGGATTCTAGTGAAAAAGAATATTTTATCTATAAATTAGACTAAACTTTTCATTTATATAACTCCACTTGTTTTAAAATCAATTATTATTATTTTATAATTTCAAATAAATAATATACTTATTAAAATTTGATTTAATTTTAAAAATATAATTTGTTAGAAAATATTAACATACTCACCATTAAAAACTTTTTATTATAATTTTTAACACTTCATACAAGGCGGATACTTGGAACTTTCAAAATAATTATGAAGTAAAACTTGACTATTTATTTTTGGTTGACGTAAGGTAGAACCTGACTATTTATTTAAACATGATATAAAAAGTATTCATATTTTTTATTTATTTAATAAAAACTGCTTTTAAATTTAATAGCATTGTTTAGAAAATTAAAGCTTCAACTAAAATATTTAATTTTTAGTGAAAATTTCACTTTAATGCGGAGAATTTTAATCATAAAATTTTATACTTAAAAATTTAAATCTATTTTGAAATAGATTAAATTATTTAAAAAAAAACCAAAACCATTCCTCAAAAACTGAAAAATCACCTAAAATTATATCAATTCTCATGCAAATATAAAACAATTTAAATATATGAATGATATAGATTACATTCATACTACTACTTTTTTATTTAATAAAAATACTTTTAAATACAATATACACTTCATAAAAAATTAAAATTTAATGCTGAGAATTTTAATAATAATCTATTTTAGAATAACTCAAATTTTTAGTTTGAATGAATGCATAAATTTATCTCATCCTCCTTATTGACAGAAAGAAACCAGTCTCGCGCCCCAAAAAAACCACACTCCCCTGAAGCAATTTGAAAATTCTAGCTGTGATGGTGTATACTCGAAAAAAGAGTGTTTAGAAAGAAACCACCCTCCCCTAACATAAGAAATTTGAAAATTCTAGTTGTGACGGTGTCTACTCGAGAAAAAAGTGTTTAAAAAGCAACCACCCTCCCCTAACGCTATGCTTGGGATAATGATCGTGGAGCGATCGTGGAGGGTTTTATGAGTTTAAAGTCGTTACATTGAATATTACATCAAGCCACCACGTTGAGCCAAACAATTGAAATTGATTCTTCACGTTAAAATAGTTTTAATTCTTTTGTCATTTAATGATTTGGAATGGTTCTTTACGTTGAATGGTTATGTGAAATAACAAGCCATTGTATATAGAACCAAATGCACAAGAAATGCAATGTTTAATAAATGAAATATATATACAATGCAATGTTTAATAAATGTTAGTGCCAATATAATGAAACGTTAATACCAATGGAACGTTAATACAAATAAACTTTAGTATTTATTTACAATAAATATAAACCAACATTAAAATAAAAGAAATGGATTTTTTAATGATTTGTACCATAAAAGAAGTTAGGTGATAAATTTTGATTATAATGAAAAATATCTTATTATGATTAATTATAAATATCGATTATACATTTTTCACTATCACTAAATTTTAATTTATATTTATAATATGTTAATGATCTGCATTTATTTTGATGTAGAGATATCAAGGAATGTAACAGGAACAAGCAACTAATTCGATCATTCTTCAAATGTGATGTGATGTGACAAGTTATTTAAAGAAAATGTTATCAAGCAAATCAAATGCAAAATGTGACACAATATGGTAATATGAGACCAATGATGCAAGTGTCGCTATGAGGAAAGGAATGATAACATGAAGTGACATAAGTGTCATCATGTGAGAACAGGGTCATAAAGCGGAAAATGACACTTTACACAAACATAATCAAAACCAAAAGGAAAAATGAAGCCAGATGAGAAACACATTACATGAACGATCCCCATATCTTATTAGAAAAAATATGGGGGAGTTGTGGCTACAACAACTGGCGACACACGAGAGAGAAACATTTATCTTTGGAAAGGATTAGATAGAAGATGTCCCAAAAGAGTTATATCTTATACCATTCCCAAGGGTCCCACACAAGAATGGAAGAAAGTAGAGTGAGCATAAAAGGATAAGACTACTTGAACTCCCAATTAAAAAATAATGAATCCAAAGAAAGGGGGTATTATTTACTTTAAATTAGGACTCTACTAATGGATAGTTAAAATAGATAGGAATTCACCTAAACATTAGCAAACATCTTATATAACGTTATCCATTTACATTGTAGAAATGATACAACAAGCATGTATATCTTGGATTCACCCAATCTAACAATGTACTAAAGTTAAATACGTAATCTCTTCTACACATATTTTGCAGAATTAAAAAGACAATCGTTAATCACATGAACATGAAGAAAGATCAATCACACACAACACATATAATTCCCGAGGAAAGTTTACAACTAAAAACCCCACTATCTTCTATTGTATATTAAGCATGGATCATGAAACAATTACATACAAAACTCTTCTCGCAAGAGCCCTCAGTACATCAGCTAATTGTCTCACACTGTCATATGCAAATTGACCAACACATAGCCAATTCTCAGCCTCCAGACAACCTGCCTTGCTTGCACAATCCCTGATGGTAAAGATCCCTAAAAGATAGGAATTCTTTCTTGCCTTGACTACACAAGTATCATGGGAACCCCAATGGGTTTTTGCATGCATGTGTGTAAGCAGATAATCCTACAACTGATAGTCAACCTCCCTTTCACCTAGAACTCAACTGGGTCTCCACTGGATCTGACATGCATGCAGCTAATAATAGTAAATCCTTAGTTGCATGAGAGATCATTGATTGTTATTTAATTAATATTTAATTCACTAGATCTCTCACTAGTGTATCTTTAGTTACAATTAGCACAACTGAGTTTAACTCACTTAACTGATTTAAACTGTTTACAAATTGCACCAAATCATGCACCACTGCACTTTGAACTCTATTACAACTAGAATTACTCTGCATGTCCCACCAACCAACCTCTAACTTGAAATCCACTAGATAACTGAATTTAACACTTTCAGTCAACTCATTCAAGTCCATATTGAGAACAGATTACAATTTAATGTCCATCTAAATTAAGGGATAATAAAAATAGTCATGCACCCAAAAATAGCACTGTGGGCCCCACCCTAGTTTGGGTGCTTAATGCACTAGGTGTGGGTGTTGAATCTCAACACTCCCTCTCAACAAGAAAGGGATTATCCTTCACCCCAATCCTGTCTCTATGGTATTTGAATTTGCTCCTGGTGAGTGCCTTCATCATAATATCTGCATCTTGATTGATCAAGAGATCAAGTCATATGCTAAAAAATGAAAGGGCTCAAAACAGGTTAGACCCTGAGCGGCCAGAAAGGTCTTGTCGTTGCTATTTTGGCGTCGCGAACGGTTTGAAAAACCGATGTCCTATGAAGGAGTTATTGTAGTTTGAAAAGTCTAGTAAACTGCAAAAACTGGACTTTGACCAAGTTTGACTTGGCATTTTGGGAAATTAAAAAAAAAAAAATCCAAGGAATATTCCTCAAAATATTCCCTAAAATATTCCCCAGAATATTTCGTTGTGACCAATCAGGTCTTGACAAGTGGCAATCTCAAATTTGACAGCTGGTTGACTTTTTATTTTTTAGGCCAATGAAACACTACCATGTGGCAGGCCCAGAGGCTGCCACATGGCCCAAGTCTGGTTTTTTAAAATTTGTGGAGCCGGCAGGAATCAAACAGCCAACACTCTTCATAACAACCCCACGCTTTACCATCTGATCTACATGTTAGTTCTTAACATGTTATGTTATCGGCATGTGTTTGTTGTTGAACAGGTTAAGCAATGGGGAAGCGGAGGGGCCAACCCCTCCCATAAGACCATAGCCGCAAAAACAAGAGCCAACTCGACCGCAACAGTTAAATGTCACAGTTTTCTCTCTAGAAGAGATGACACATAGCGGGGTTAAGCAATAGTTAACGGTTACAGTTTGGATGACCGCACGGGTTCTGTGGAGACATGTGACCCAATATATTCGCGTGGTTTAATTAAAACCATGACCTCCCACCAAACAACGGATAGACCATGTGGCCACCCCCGATAGTTAGCATTAACGCTAACAACTAATTTGGTCGACTTTATGTAGCAGGCGCGCCAATTTTGGCAAAAGCACCAGTTTAACTACAGTTAACTGCCAGTCTCCACATTTAGTGGAGCTTTTCTAGCTGTCATTGGAAAAAATGCATTGAGAGGTCAATTTTCGACCAATTTTGGTGAATCAAGAGTCTACCTAGACTAATTTGAGCATTCTGGAGCCATTGGTGTAGAAAAAAAAATCCATTAGAGGCCTGTAAACATATGTAATTTACAATTTTGAGGATAATGACAAAGAGGGACATGCCATTGGGAGTTGGACCAGCAGATGTAACCCAGGAGGGGTGAACTGCTTCATCATGCCTATTGTGTAAAACTTATGTGTGAATGTTTTTCTCTATTTTTCATTGTTGTTCAGTGTTTTTAAGGCTTATTTGCATGCTTAAAGTTCACTAATTCATCAATATTTCATGGTTAAATCTCTCATTCCTTAAGAAAACACATGAAGACAAATTGTACATTTTTAATTAACTAAAAGGACACTTAGCACGGCAAAACTAATGCACTCCTTTCAGATCAAGTTGGTATCAGAGCTAGAGCTTTATCTCTGGTGTTTTTATGTGCAAGGATTTGTTAACTATTTGCAAGGGTTTTCATGCTTACTAGGCTCAAGCTTAAGGGAGGAGAAGGCAAATTGGTGGAAGCAAGAGGTTCTCAAAGTGAGCCACAGCAAAGGAGGGCAAGATTTCCACTTTCTCCACCTCCAAGCTCACCTCCAAGAGAAGCAAAAGCAGCATCAAGCATGCCTCCAGGAGAAGAACAAATCCATGAAGAGATGGATCCTAAAGAGGAAGAAAGAGTGGCATTTCTTGACTTAACTGAAATGGTGAGAGTCCTTTTTCAAGAAAGGAATGATAAACTAGAAGAGGAAAGGTCTAAACTTCACAAGGAAGGAAAAGGATCATCAGGAGGCCATAAGTATGAAGATAAATCCAAGAAGGGAAATGGAGGAAATGGAGACAATGAAAATTTGTCATCATCACCCTCATCTTCATCTTCATCATCCTCTAGTTCATCTTCAGTACATCAGCCATACAAGTCAAAGAACATGGGTAAAATTCCTTTTCTAAAACTTGATGTTAAGTTTGAATTGCCAATGTTTGATGGTGAAGTTAATGTAGAAAAGCTAGATAATTGGATTAGACAATTGGAGGTCTATTTGAGGATTCAAAATTTTCATGATGATGATACCAAAACCCAACTAGCTTCATTGAGAATGGAAGTTGCAACACTTGTTTGGTGGGAAGCCAGAGAAAGGAGGAAGTCAATAAATATGGTAAGATTATTTTATCATGGACTGATTTCGTTTTTGCAATAAAATAATAGTTTTATCCATTAGCTCACATGTAGAAAGCCATAATGGACTAGAAAAATTTTAAACAATTGAAAGGACAAAATGTTCAAGTGTATACTCAAGAATTTAGGAGAAGAGCTCTTTTAATAGGAGTAGATTTGCATAGCCAAGACACTTTGCTCAAGTTTATAGGAGGTTTACATAACTACCTAAGACATACAATCCTCATGTTTAACCCTACAAGCCTAAATGAGGTTTGTGTTCAAGCCACACATTTAGAGGCAAGGGGAAAACAAAACTTAGATAGGAATGATGAAAGTGAGTTTAAAGGAAAATGGAACAAAAAGAGAAATGAAAATACTAGAAAAGAGAAGGAAAAATTCTTTTGCAAACATTGTTCTAAAACTAGCCGTGATGAGGACCATTGTTGGAAACTTCATCCAGAGTTGAAACCCGAAAGTTTTAAAGCCAAAGAGAAAGCCAAGGAGAAAGGCAAGACAGTTGCAATAGCTTAACAAGGCCTAGGGTCAGATTCAGGAGATGAAACAAAAATCATAGCTATGGCACTAAAGAACTTGAAGGGGAAAGATATTGAAACAAAACCCAGTCCTATTATTTCTAACTGTCATATAGAAGCTCCAAGTGAAGAAAAGAGAATTGAACTGTTTCATGTGAGGGTAATTTCCAAACATACCAAGGTTGACACAGTTTTTGACAGTGGGTCACAAGAAAATTTAATCTCTGAAGACTTGGTCAAGAAACTTAATCTTGAGACCATTCCACATTCGAAACCATATCCAGTTGGTTAGATTTGTAAGGATGCAAATTTACAGGTTTCAAAGAAGTGCATTTTGCGCTTTGGAATAACTGCACATTTCATTGACATGGTTTAATTAGATGTTGTTCCACTTGATATTACAAGTATGGTGTTGGGAAATCCTTACTTGTATGACAAGAAATAAATTTTTCATCTCCATGAGAACAAATATCATTATTCAAAGATGGCAAGGAGTACATTGTGAGAGCACACCATAAAAAAACTAGACTCTTCATTAGTTAATGTAGGGAAGATGAAGAGGCTCGTCAATGCAAGTCAAAACTTGACACTGATGATGATTAAACAAAGAGAATTTTTACATAATCCTTTTCATGTAAATGCTGATATATGTTATGAGTTGTTTCGGTTTGAAAGCAAGTTTTCTTTGAAAGAAGATGCCAAACAGTTGCAGTAGTTGATATTAGTGTCGAACAGTGCTTAAAACAATGTGTCAGTGCAAGAAGTTGCAAAGGTCCAAGAGAGGACAAAGAAACTTGACAAAGAAGGCACAACATTCAGAAATGATCATTGCTAGTTTCAGAAAGGCATGGTACAATGGCGAAGAAACTTGGTCGGGAATCAACATAAGTTCAAAGCAAATTTAGCAAAAAATTTCCATAAGGACAAGATGCACAGTGAGAGTAAATTTGAGTTTCCTTTGATTATAGACCAATGTATAAACATGATGTTTACTACAAAGATAGGTTGTTGTACTGCATGTTTAGAAAATGTGCAACATGAAAATGTCAAAAACAACAATGGTTGGTCAATGGAATCAAGGAAAAAAATTTTGTTTCATTAAAAGCTCTAATTAATGAAATTAGGGAAATTTCAGTGGATAAATATTGGAAGAGTGGGGACATAGTCTCCTCATCTTCATGTTCAGTAGTCCAGAGATATTTTGGGGTCCAAAATCTTGCCAGTGGGGAGGTGTGATCAGGAGATCAAGTCATATGCTCAAAAATAAAAGTGCTCGAAATAGGTCCAAACCTGAGCGACCGAAAAGGTCTCGTCGTTGCAATTCCGCCACCGAAACGGTTCGAAAAATCTTATTCCTTATGAAGGAGTTATTGTAGTTTGAAAAGTATATTAAACTGCAAAAACTGGACTTTGACCAAGTTTGACTTGGAATTTTGGGAAATTAAAAAAGAATATTCCAGGGAATATTCCTTTAATATTCCTAGAAATATTCCCCAAAATATTCCCTAGAATATTCCATTGTGACCAATCAGGTCTTGACAAGTGGAAATCTGAGATTTGACAGCTGGTTGACTTTTTATTTTTTAAGCCAATGAAACACTGCCACGTGGTAGGCCCGCAGGCCGCCTCGTGGTAGGCCCGTAGGCTGCCACGTGGCCCAGGTCTGGTTTTATAAAATTTGTGGAGTCGGCAGGAATCGAACATCCAACACTCTGCGTAACAAACCCACGCTTTACCGTTTGATCTACATGTTATGTTATCAGCATATGTTTGTTGTTGAACGGGTTAAGCAATGGGGAAGTGGAGGGGCCAACCCTTCGGGCCAGCCCCTCCCATAAGACCACGGCTGAAAAACCAAGAGCCAACCCGACCACAACAGTTAAACATCACGGTTTTCGCTCCAGAAGAGATGGCACATGGCAGGGTTAAGCAAAAGTTGACGGTTACAGTTTGGATGACCGCACGGGTTCTGTGGAGACATGTGACCCAATATAGTCATGTGGTTTAATTAAATAACCTCCCACCAAACAACGGGTAGACCACGGGGTTAGCGACCATGAGGCCACCCCTGACGGTTAGCATTAACGATAATAACTACTTTGGCAGACTTTATGGAGCGGACGTGCCAATTTTGGCAAAAGCTCCAGTTTAACTGCAGTTAACTGCCACTCTCCACATTTAGTGGAGCTTTTCTAGTTGTCATTGGAAAAAATGCATTAAGAGGTCAATTTTTGACCAATATTGGTGAAACAGGAGTCTACCTAGACTAATTTAAGCATTCTGGAGCCATTGGTGCAGAGAAAACAACCATTAGAGGCCTGTAAACATATGTAATTTACAATTTTTAACATAATGACAAAGAGGGACATGCCATTGGGAGCTAGACTAGCGAATGTAGCCCAGGAGGGGTAAACTGCTTCATCATGCCTACTATGTAAAACTTATGTGTGAATGTTTTTCTCTATTTTTCACTGTTTTTCAGTGTTTTTAAGGCTTATTTACATGCTTAAAGTTCACTAATTCATCAATATTTCATGGTTAAATCTCTCGTTCCTTAAGCAAACACATGAAGACAAATTGTACATGTTTAATTAACTGAAAGGACACTTAGCATAGCAGAACTAACACACTCCTTTCAGATCATTGATCTTCTGTGGGAATGTACTGAAGCAACATGATCCTCCTCTGCATACAATCTTTGAGATGATGGTACCGGATATCTATATGATTGGACCTATCATGAAACATAGGATTAATCAAGAGTTTAATGCAACTCTGATTATCACAATGAACCACTATTGGATCCATCTGAGAATTAAAAAAACCAACCAAGATCTTTCTCATCCAGATAGCCTCACATGCAGCTTGACTTGCTTCCATGTATTCCGCTTCCGCTGAAATTAGTGCCACGGATCATTGTTTCCTGCTGTACCGGGAAACTATTGTCGATCCAACTCTAAAGACCCCCCCTGATGTGCTCTTTGTGTCTGATGGAATTCCAGCCTAATATGCATCCGTGAATCCATGCAACTTCACTCCATACGTCCATCTGTACCATATACCATACTCTGATGTGCCCCTCAGGTATCTCAGGACATGCTTCCCCGCCTTCCAAAAGAGCTTGGTAGGCTTAACCATAGCTTGACTCAGCTGGTTAAATACGTAGAAAATGTAAGGTCTCGTGTTCAATAGATACATTAGCGAACCCACTAATTGTCAATAGATAGTAGCATCCACTACCTCTCCAGAAGTAGCATCCTTTTTCCTCCAGTTTCCTGGAAGAGGAATATCCATGGGTTTGCAGCTCTCCATGTTAAAATTACCCAGTATCTCCTTTGCATACTTTCTTTGAGACACAAAAATTTCACCATCCTGCTGCCATATTTCCAATCCAAGGAAATAATGAAGGAGTCCCATATCCTACATTTCGAACTCCCTTGCAAGATCCTCCTAGCATGAGTGTATCAACTGCTCATCACCAGTCAAAATTGGATCATCAACATAAAGAACAATGATCAATAGCTTACCCTCAACCACAATCTAGTACAGGTTTGCATTTGCTTCACTTTCGGTGAAGCCCAATCCAGTGAAATAATTGTCTATCTGAGTGTATCAAGCATGGGGTTCTTGCTTCAGCTCATACAACTCTCTTTTGGGTCTGCACACATGCGACTCACTGTTGAAGATCTTGAAACCTTCAGGCTGCTATATGTACACCTCTTCCTCAATTATCCCATTGAGAAACGTAGTTTTCACTTCCATCTGATGAATGCGCCATCCCATCTATGTTGAGAGTGCAAGGATGGATCTTATGGAAGAGTACCTCGCGACAGGTGCAAAAGTATCACCATAATCTTTCCCCTCGATATGTGAGAAACCCCATGCCACAAATTTGGCCTGATATTTCTCCACACTCCCATCAATAGCTTGCTTTACCTTGTAGATCCATCTCGAACCTACCACTGATTTGTTGACCAGTCTTGGGACTATCTCCCATGAACTGTTCATGACAATGGAGTCATACTCCTCCACCATTGCATCAACCCAAGTAGGCTATTTCATTGCTTCCTGAAAGGAAGATGGTTCAGTCACAATACATTTGCTCATAAGAGCCATGTATCCATTAAATCGGTTGGGAGGTTTTCTCTGTCTTCACTGTAAAGTATGTAGGTTTTAACCCTGTATAAAAATTATCTGCAAATGAATCTTAAAGACAGAAAATAAAAAATAGCGAGAGCATAAAACATAAAATAGATAAACACAGAGATTTTCCCCTGGATTTTTCATTATATTCCTTTTAGTGTTACAACACATATATATACATGTCGAAGCATACATAAACCCCAATCCATTAACCCTGGATTATATCATAATCGTAGTTCCCTTGATCGGATCTACAAAATACCAGGGGCCGAAAACCATCGTACCACAAAACCATGTGCAAACCCATGCAAAAAACCATGGGTGGATCCGCCCACCGGAAAATAAGGACCAAAAAAAATTTCTGGAGCGCTGCCCTGGACCCCAACAGGGGGGGCTATCACCCCCCCCCCCCCTGTGACCCCCCCACGCGTGATTAGTAGTGGAAATAATATAACACAAACCCAACATTCTCCCACTTGTTGTTTTCTTTCTGCAGGGGGCCACAGGAGAGCTGAGTCATTAGCCCAGCTTTGAAATGCCCATTGTTTCTCTACACCAAGAGAAATTTTGAGTGCTCACAGACTTTGTTAATGCATCTGCAACATTCTTCAAAGTGTCCACCTTTACCAACAACACCCTTTTAGCCTCAACCATATATCTCACAAAGTGATATTGAACATCAATGTGCTTTGTCTTTGAATGATGAGCAGGGTTCTTAGCCAAGAAAATTGCACTTTGGCTATCATAGTCTATCCTTATAGCTTGCTGCACCAACCCCATACTTGAACAAAATATCTGCAACCAGACTGCTTCCTTACTTTCATGAGTGGCTGCCATGTATTCTGCCTCTATAGTTGAAAGATCCACTATAGACTGTCTTTTACTCATCCAACTGGCTGCACCTCCAAATAGGCTAAACACATACCCACTTGTAGATCTTCTTTGGTCCAGATCTCCAACCCAGTTTGCATAAAAAAAACCACGAATATCCAACACTCTTTCCAATCCTAGTCTTCCTTGGTAGCATAAGCCATAATCACTAGTACCACGTAAATATCTGAAAACCCGCTTCACTGCTATCCAATGCTCCTTCCCTGGGTTTGACATAAACCTGCTCAATACTCCCACTGCATGTGCAATGTCTGGTCTAGTACAGACCATTACATACATCAGGCTACCCATTGCACTTGCATATGGAACACGAGACATATCCTCCTCTTCTTCTTGTGTCTTGGGACACCATTCAGCATACAGCTTCGTACCTATAGGAATCGGAACATTCACCAGTTTACTGTCCTGCATATTGAACCTCTGCAATATAGTCTCGACATACTTCCTCTGGTTTAACTAGAGCTTCCTATTTGCCCGATCTCTCTTAATTTCCATGCCCAAAATATAGTTTGTAGCACCAAGATCCTTCATGTTGAATTTGGAGAACAGTTGGGTCTTCAAATCTTGGATAATTTCTTTGTCGTTTCCAATACAACATATCATCCACATACAAGACCAAATAAATAACACAATCACCAATTAATTTAAAATAAACACAGTGATCCTCCTTGCTTTTGGTGAAGCCAAGTCCCCATATATAGGTATCAAAATTTTGATACCAGATCCTTGGTGACTGTTTTAACCCATACAGAGACTTCTTTAACCTGCATACTAGTTCTTTCTTCCCCTTCACAATAAAGCCTTTAGGTTGTTTCATGTAGATCTCCTCTTCAAGATCCCCGTGAATAAATTTTGTCTTCACATCCATCTGTTCTACCTCAAAATAAAATGCAGCTGCAACAGATAAAATTAATCTAATAGAAGTAACTTTTGCAACAAGAGAATAAATATCACCAAAATCAATTCTCGACACCTGGAAATAACCTTTTGCTACCAACCGAGCTTTGTATTTCTCCACCTTGCATTCTACATTTGTCTTCTTCTTAAACACCCATTTGCTCCTGATGGGCTTCCTTCCAGCCGGCAACTCCACTAGATCCCATGCCTCATTTTTATGCAAGGATGCCATTTCATCAACCATGGCCTCCTTCCGGAGTTTTCCATCGTTTGAATCTACTGCCTCCCTAAAGGTTCTGGGATCATCATCAGTTATAGTTAAAGAAAAATTTGAACAGAAAGTAGATGGACTATACCTTTCTGGTTGTCTTCTTTCCCGAACTGATCTTCTCACAGCTGGAGTTTGTGGCTCTTCCTCTTCTGAGTCTTCTTCTGTTGTACAGTCTGATTCATCCTCCTTTAGCTCAAACTCTATCTTTTTAGGTTCCTTTGGTAGGAATTCATGTTTAAAAACATCTTTCACCTATCTAAACACCACATCTCGGCTGTACACAACCTTCCTTTTTTCTGGGTTCCAAAGCTTGTGTTGTGGATGATTTTGTCACCCTCCTAGAGACAGTCTAGAGTTGCCATAGACCAGTGCCTAGGACATCTTAATATAGCAAGGAGCCCTTTATAGTTTGGGTTGTCAGTCCAAGAACTCACTTACTATCTCTTGTTTGAACAAGGAAATTAGTTTTGAATGGGACCAATCTCTCTCAGAAGCTGGTACAAAGATAAGAACAATGTAGGGACATCATGTAAAACTCCAATACAAAGGCATCAGACAGTTAAGAGACCGCTTACTGTAAAGAGGGCCAGTTCAAATAATATATCACAGAAATCAAATATCAGGAAGTGAGTGCAGTGAGGAAACATAAAGAAGATATTAGTTAACATGAGACTGATACCCAGATACACAACAAAACCACATAAGGGCATACCAATTTATGAATCCTTATATGACAATGGCGTTTTAAAAGCACCCTCCTCATGCAACTAATATAGCAGAAAATATGGAAAAGATGAACATGGAACAGTATATCATGACTAGTCCTATTTAAAGCACTTGACTAATTCCAGAAAGGGCACCAACAAAGATGAATCCTTACTGCAAACTAGTGAGCCACTCGCATTCTAGAACATGATACAAGAAGATAAATAGCATGAAATGAGAAATATTGTATTAACACATAAGATAAATTACATACTGTGAGATACAAAAGACCAGAATCCTCATTACAGCTATAACTCCTCCTCACTGAGACCCTATTGGCTCTGAACCTTCATACAGAAATATTACATAATGTATACAAAAGCCTTTTCGCTGCATAGTTCGCTGATAGAAATCTGGAACCCTTACAATGTCTTCTTTTCGGGCCTTTATAGGGAATATAGAGAATTCTAGAGGAGGAGGTAGATGAAGCACAATTAATGACTCAATTTGAAAAATGGCGGAAAACATTCGCGCCCACTCTATGAATGATTAACTATAAATGACTGTACTTTACAAACTGTCTATAGAAATAAATGCTGGGAGATGAAAATCTCCTTATATACAAGACACAAATAATAAAATATATACAATGCCCGGCCTTTTGTTGAGGAAAAATCTGCTGCCGTAAGAGCCCTGAGATAATCTGCAATTCTGTACTGTACTTTCGGCTCTTAACTTTGGATTCGAATCTTGGATATTTAATGTAGGGCGAATTTCTCTGGAGGGTTCTGTGAATCCATATCATTGTCGTCTTTAATGGCGATTATTTCTCACACCTACCTTCAGCTTCTTCATTAAATTTCACCCACAAAAAATCGTCTTTCATGGGCTCTAAACCTTTGCAACAGAGGCGGTGAATTAAAACGCCCTTCTGTTATATTGAAACCTGCAAAACCCACAAAATATTAGAGAAATACGACACAGATGGAGGTGGGGACGATGGATACATGGTTGACAGGGAGAAATACACAGGGTGGCGGAAGAAAAACAGTGGAGGTTTTGACAAATAGACGAAATGCGAGCTTTTTATATAACACAGTCTGGACGTGAGGAAGGAATAACGACAAATACGAACAAAAACATATAAACACACAAATATATATATATATATATATATATAGCGTGGAGGAATCTTACGGATGTACGAGACCAAAACACGTGGACGTACGGGGGACAGGTGGATGGGTGACGTGGCGGAGTCAACGGGTGAGGGGACTGAACTCTGGACCGTCGGATTACAAACGCAGATCAACGGTTAGAAATGGACGGAAGAGACACAATGGTAGGCCACAAGACACAGCGGAGACGAAATAATGGGCGAGAAACTTCAGAGAAAAACCGCCGTCAGATCGGGGTCAGCAGATCCAACGACTCAAACAAATTCCGCTGCCCGGCGATTGTACTGGCTTTAACGCACGGGGAAAGTGGTTTTAGGGCCCGTACCAAGGACATGCGGCGCCTGCCTAGTGGAATCGCTGGCCCGATGGATAATACCGCCAGCCTGGGGTAAGCGGTGCAGGAGTTTACCTCTGGTTTGTTGCGCGCGGGGCCCTCCATATGAAACGTTCACCGCTCCGTTGATCTAATCTTGATCGGACGGCCATGATCACGCCCGGAATATGAACGATAAGCCCCCTTTCTTTTGGCCTGTGGTTCTTGGGCTCGGGTTATATGGTGACAACAGGAAAGGAGCTGAGGCCCTAGGGCTTGGGTCGATAAATTTAAATTACGGGTTTTTATCATTTGGACAGTGCATTTCGGAGCGGAAAAGGTGGTGATGAGCACGACGTGGAGGTTTTTGATCATGAAATTTGTTTGCAACAAATTTAAAATGGGCCAGTGGTCAAAATTTAAATGGAGGGGGGAACTATGTACAACATCGGCTCCATCTGGGGACGGCATGGTCGTCCTCGGGCATGTTGAGAACACGCAGACCATTGGATATTTCACTCCGTTCTTCAATTCCCCTGCGCTTCTTCTTCAGGTAATTGTCAGCATTGTTTCCTTAATGAAAATAAAAACCAAAACAACTTATATACAGTATATACAATCAGGCATTCCCATCTTGAGTCAGAATTGGAAATATGGCTTGAGGAATTGGCCATTCACAGGGGCATCCAACAAATCACCTTGTAGATTTTCTAAAGAAAAAGTGTTGTTCCTTCCTAGCCTCACTATTTTGAACGGCTCGAACCACAGCGGATCAAATTTGGCATGCTTGCCCTTTTCTGCTCTGCGAACATCCCATCTGAGAACCAGGTCTCCGACTTGAAGATTTCTATCCTTTGCATGCTGATCAAAGACATTTTTCATTTTCTCCTGATATTCTATCAATCTCTGATCTACCTGGTTCCGTGTTTCTTCCAACTCTACCAATTGATTAATCCTTCTGATCATATCATCTGGTTCCTCCTGATTCTCTTGCATAAAACGTGCCACTGGCAATGCCAATTGCACAGGAAACACAACAGCTCTCCCATATATCAGCTCATAGGGAGACTTTCCTGTTGCTCTTTTGTTGGTTATCCTATTTGCCCATAGAGCAAACTTTAATTGAGAATCCCAGTTCTTCTGATTTTCACTGATTGTTTTCTTCAGGGCTCTCACTAGGGTTTTATTAGATGATTCTGCTAAACCATTTCCCTGCGGATAATATGCTGTGGAATGAGTCAGGATGATGTTATACCTTTGGCAGAAATTCACAAATCTGGCAGATTTGAAAGCTTGTGCATTATCAGTTACAATTCTTGCGGGACAGCCAAACCTAGATATGATATTTTCCTCCATAAATTTCATTATCACAGCATCTGTAGCATTTCTTGTAGGTATGGCTTCCACCCATTTCGTGAAGTAATCTGTGGCTGTTAGTATCCATTTATATTGGCCACTTGATGGGGGATGTATTTCCCCTATAAAATCTAATCCCCATTTCTGAAATGGTTCATTTACATGAATAGGAATCAAGGGCATGGCTGCTAATTTCTGTCTTTCTGCAAATCTTTGGCACTTGTCACATGCTCTAACCCAAGCAAAAGTATCTGTATACAATTTTGGCCAGTAAAAACCAGCCTTCAGTATCTTATGAGCTGTTGCCCTCCAGTTGTAATGTCCTCCACATATTCCCTCATGGAATTCTGTCAATATGTTCTCTATTTCATTTTCTGTGAGGCATAACAGTAATATACCTGAAGGGTCTCTCCAATATAGCTGTCCATTGGCAATTATATATTTCTGAGATTTCATTCTCACAGCCCTGTATTTTATCTTATCACAACTTGGAGGACAGCTAAGTGTTAAAAGATATTCAACAATTTCTTTGTACCAAGGACTAGTTAGATATTTCACGTGTACCTTTTGAGTGGCCATCTCCAGTCCTTGCTGCTCCTCTTCTTTTTCAGATTCTTCATTTGCTAACATAGATAGATTAATGCCCAAAGCTTGATGATTTGATTCAGATAACATCTTGGCAAGTCCCTGTCCTTTAATCAGCTTAGTAGGCCTTATGTCCATATCATACTCCTAAATCTTTGCAATCCATCTTCCTCTTCTACCCTTGTTGTCTCCCTGAACTAGAATGTCTTTGACAGTTGCTGTGGGGACATATACAGTAATATGAGATTGCAAAACATATACTCTAAAGGCTTTAAGCGACTTTACCAGGGCGTATGCCTGCTTCTCCAATATATTATATTTTAATTCAGCATCATAAAGCACTTGACTGAAGAAAGCTATGGGCTGTTCATATCCCTCTTCATTTTTCTGCAATAACACTCCAGCAATTGTGTGGGGGGAAGAGAATGAGAAAATCATAAATGGCTTTTTGTAATCTGGCCCTGCTAGGACAAGAGCTTCAGCAAATGCCTGTTTTATCCTTGTGAATGCATCTCTAGACTCCTGGGACCATTTTACTTCATTCTCCTTTCTCAGCATATTAGTTATATGCCTAACTATCTCAGCATAGTTAGGAATAAACCTTCTCAAAAAATTGATTCGGCCTAAGAACACCTGTACCTCTTTCTTATTTCTTGGTAAAGGAATGTTGTTTATTACTTCCACTTTCTTAGGGTCTATTATCACACCATCCTTAGTTACAATGTGCCCTAAGAGTTTTCCCTCATCTAATGCAAATAACGATTTTTGAGGATTGAGGGAAAGGCCGTACCTTCTGCATTTTTTAAAAGTTCTTCTTAAATGCTCAATATGCTCATCATCATTCTTTGAAAAAACTGTGATATCATTGAGGTATACCACCAAAAACTTGTCCTGCTCTCCCACAAAGGCTATGCCCATTGCCCTTTGAAAAGTAGCACCTGCATTAATTAATCCAAATGGCATCCTAGCATACATAAATGTGCCCCATGGTGTAGTAAATGCAGTTTTCTTCTGGTCTTCTGGAAATACAGCTACCTGATTATAACCAGAAAATCCATCCATCGTTGACATTCTGGATGCTCCCACTACTTTCTGCAGGATGTGATCCATTTTAGGCAGTGGATAATTATCTTTCAATGATGCTCTATTCAGATTCCTGAAATCTACACATAGCCTTATTTCTCCATTCTTTTTCCGAATAGGAACAAGATTTGCTATCCATTCTGAGTATCTTAATGGCACAATTATCTTGGCCTTCAGTAATTTCTCAATTTCTTTTTCAATGGAGGGAAGCAGCAGAGGATTGATCTGTCTGAGTTTCTGCTTGTAAGGCTTTGCATCTTCCCTCAGTGGAATCTTATGCTGCATTATATTTACATCAAAAGTTTTCAGGTCCTGATAGGACCAAGAAAAAACATCTTTGTAAGATTGAAACAACTTCAAATATTTTTCTTTGTATTCTTCTGGGATTCTTTTAGATAATTTAACAATTTTGGGATCAGCAGGAGTACCCAGATTCAAATCTCCTACTTGATCTTCTTCTGTCATTTTATTTGGCTGCAATGGAATATCATTTTTATCAAATAATCTTTCTAGAGGCACCAGCCCTCTAGGTATAACATTTCCTTTCAGCTGCAGCACTTTGTTTCCTGCTATTCTTTCTTCCCACTTGTTTTCTACAATATTTTCAGCTTCTTCCTCTCTCTCATCATCAATTTCTATATTTGTGAATTCTCCCACTGTCTCCATGAATCTCTTCATTTGTTCATCATCTTCGAATACCTGCCAGTGCTTTATATTATCTTGAATGGATGGTCTGTACCGTACCTCCACTTCATATCTTAAAAGTGGGTTCTGAGGAGGACGGAATGTGCTGGCAGCTACAGCAAGAGAATCTACTATTCGGTTTTGCTCCCGGGGCATGAACTGTATGTTAAATGCTGAGAAGAATTTTTCTATCATGTCCCATGCTTCGTTCCTATATGCTCTGAGCCGAGGGTGTTTGGTTTGGCATTCATTTTTGATCTGCCTTACTACCAGCTCAGAGTCTCCCAAGACTTTTAAACATTGGATGCCCATGTTTCTAGCTGTTTGCAGTCCCAATAATAGTGCTTCATATTCAGCTACATTATTTGTAGCCTCATACTCCAATTTAAAAGACAAAGGCACCCATTTACCTGTAGGAGAGATCAACAATACCCCAGCTCCATTGCCTTCTCTTGAGTTTGCCCCATCAAAATGCAAAGTCCATATTTCTGATTCCTGATCTCCTTTAGGCTGCTCAGCTTGAATTTGACCAAAAAGGGGTTCATGAGCATAATTTTGATTTTCTTCTAACATCAAACATGAGAATTCTCCCTCTTTGTTATAAACTAGAGAATTCTCTGAGCAGTCAGCCTTGGTTACCATTTTAACAAATCTAGTCTCCCTGTACAACCTCCTTTCCTGTCCTCCAAAGACTGGGACAATAGCATATGTTAAATCCAGTTTTATTGACCCCCCAATCTTTGTACCCCAGGACCTTGACAGCAGCATGCCAAAGCGAGCTGGGATATCGGCAACCACAATGTCCATGACCACACTCTTTGCTGGAATTTGGGCCAAATTGACCACTAAATCTTTAATCATTCCCAAGCATTTCACCCTTTTGGAATCAAATGAATATAAATATTTGTATGGTCTTGTAATTTGCAGTCCTAGTTGTTCCATGACAGACAAAGGCATAAGATTATGGGAGGCCCCAGAATCTAACATACAATTATGTAACAACAGGTCATGTATAACTAGGGATACGTAAAAAGGAGGAGTAGAAGGGTCTATCTCCTCGACATGTGGGCCAAAGACTACCATGGGTATCTCTTCTTGAAGATTTAGACTATCAGGTGTAATTGGTATTTCAGGAGGAAGTATAAAAGAGGTAACTTGAGACTGATATACAGGCTGTTTTAATAACTCAGTCAGAGGGACAAGAATCTTAATCTTCTCAAGTTCTTTTTGCAGATTGAAAGAAGATGTGGGATTTTCTATCACTACTTCTTTTGATTCCTTATTCTCAACTAAAGATTTGACTTCTTTTGACACTGGCTCAGCATTAGGGGAACTGACTATTTTAGAAGAGGAAGGAATCTGATCACTTGACTGCAAGGGAGTATTTAAAGGATTCTTACCTTTGTCTGCGTTCTTCTTTGTTGCTGATTCCTTCTGAGCAAATGCTTCTTTCTGAGGTGGTTCTTCTTCTTGGTCTTGAGTTCTGGTCCTCTTTCTTGAAGATCTGAGATCATATTTGACATTGAATTGTGCTTGCATGAAATCAGCAAATTTCTTGCAATAATGATCAATCTCTGCTTCTTAGTCTTCGTCTTGCAATGGGCATTCCATATCATCATTATTTGAAAAAGCCATGTTTGAATCTTCTAATCCATAAGCCGCATCTCCAGTGGAGTCATCTGCTGGCCCTTCCAGGTACAAGGGATGAGGTACCTGGTCTTTTTGTTCCTTTGTTTCTCTTGGAAATATCTGCAATGGTGGTCTTCTATACTGGGGATTGTATCCTCTGTTTGGAGCATTATAATAGTTCTTGGGAGCTGCATTTTTTGCTTCCAGTTCAAGCTTGACCATATTCTTTATCATTTTACTTATTTCATCCATTTTATCTGAATATTTTTCCTGATTAGAGGTGGAGACCTCTTCTTTGCCTCTCCTCTTAGTATCTTGTTCAATTTTCCCTTTTAACTTCCCAGTAGAGGCAAAGTTCTCTTCTAATTCCAGAGCATCTGACTGTGCATCATCCAAGGTGGCAGGTTTTCTTTCTCTCAAGGCGAAGCCAAAATCAAACTCAAAGGCTGCTATAAAAATTATCTTGGCAGTAGCTTCATGGGGCTTCATTTCAGAAGGCAGGCTCAAATACAACTTATTGAATCTTTTAATAAATTCTGCCACTCCTTCATTCTGTTTCTTCTTCATTGTATTAAATTCAGTGAGACACTGACCATGATCTTTCTTCTCTCCCCATTTCCCGAGGAAAACATTCTCCATGACGTCCCAGGTGGTCACAGAACGATTTCCCAATGTTTTGAACCATTTTCTGGCTTCCCCTTCCAAATATTGCACAAATAGTCTCAAGACCACATCCAGATGTTCAACATTTAAGTTCTCTGCAAAAGAGCAGAAGGTCTCAAGATGTTTCTGAGCATCAATTTCATTTTCTCCATTAAATCTCGGCAGAATCTTCAAATAATCCTGTGGCATATCATTCAGCACTTGGGGTAAGGCCAGAGGAGCATATTTGTTCAATAGAAAAGTAGGAACATTGGCCATTGGAGGAGGTGGGGGTTGTACAACAGTCTGAGTAACAAATGAAGGGAGAGGAGTAGGAGGAAGTGGAGTATGAATGACAATGGGAATATATTGCACAGAAGCCTGAGGTGTGGATGGGAATAACTCACGGTTAACAGCAACTACTTCTGTGACCTCTTTAATTTCTTCAGCCTCAAAAGCAGGATGAGATTCTTCTTCAATCCAGGCACTTCCTCTACGTGGAGTTTCTGAGTGAAACTCGGGATTTTCTGTTCTAACTTCTTGAGAAGAAGAGGGCGGATAATCTTCAACAGAATATTCAGGGTTTTCAGCACAGGCTGACTTCCTCTCCTTCCAAACTCTTTTACGAATAATCTTCTCTGGGTCAGACACGTAGGGTGTTTTCAGTTGAGCTGTATCTGACCTCAAATGTGGCTTACGAGGAGCCAGGACTACCAATAAGATTTATCAAATAAAGACCAGTGGAGTCGCCAAGGTGAGAGATATGCAACTCTTCAACTCTCTGTGCTCACCTGATTAGAGAGTGAAAACAACTTGTTGAGACCCAGGGAAACTGATATTCTTGAATTCGACCCCCGGCAATGGCGCCAGAAAGATGTTGTGGATGATTTTGTCACCCTCCTAGAGACAGTCTAGAGTTGCCATAGAACAGTGCCTAGGACATCTTAATATAGCAAGGAGCCCTTTATAGTTTGGGTTGTCAGTCCAAGAACTCACTTACTATCTCTTGTTTGAACAAGGAAGTTAGTTTTGAATGGGACCAATCTCTCTCAGAAGCTGGTACAAAGATAAGAACAGTGTAGGGACATCATGTAAAACTCCAATACAAAGGTATCAGACAGTTAAGAGACCGCTTACTGTAAAGAGGGCCAGTTCAAATAATACATCACAAAAATAAAATATCAAGAGTGAGTGCAGTGAGGAAACATAAAGAAGATATTAGCTAACATGAGACTGATACCCAGATACACAACAGAACCACATAAGGGCATACCAATTTATGAATCCTTATATGAAAATGGCGTTTTAAAAGCACCCTCCTCATGCAACTAATATAGCAGAAAATATGGAAGAGATGATCATGGAACAATATATCATGACTAGGCCTATTTAAAGCGCTTGACTAATTCCAGAAAGGGCACCAACAAAGATGAATCCTTACTGCAAACTAGTGAGCCACTCGCATTCTAGAACATGATACAAGAAGATAAATAGCATGAAAGAAGATATTGTATTAACACATAAGAGAAATTACATACTGTGAGATATCAAAGACCAGAATCCTCATTACAGTTATAACCCCTCCTCACTGAGACCCTACGGGCTCAAAACCTTCATACATAAATATTACAGAATGTATACAGACGCCTTTTCACTGCACAGTTTGCTGATAGAAATCTGGAACCTTTTCAATCTCCTCTTTTCGGGCCTTTATAGGGAAGATAGAGAATTCTAGAGGAGGAGGTAGATGAAGCACAATTAATGACTCAATTTGAATAAAATGGCGGAAAACATTCGCGCCCACTATGACAATGTGCTTATAAATATTTGTACTTTATATTGTCTAAAGAAATAAATGTTGAGATGAAAATCTCCTTATATATCCTGAACACAAATAGAAAATATACGATACTCGGCCTTTTGTATGAGAAAAATCTCTTCTTAGTGGAGGCACGAGATCTGCCCGATTACATCTTTGCACACTTTCGGCTCTTAACCTTGGATCCGAATCCTGGATCTTTAATGTAGGGTGAATTTCTCTGGAGGGTTCTGCGAATCCATATCGTTGTCTTCTTTAATGGCGATTATTTCTCACACCTACCCTCAGCTTCTTCATTAAATTTCACCCACAGAAAATCGTCTTTCATGGACTCTAAACCTTTGCAACAGAGGCGTCGAATTAAAACGCCCTCCTGTTATATTGAAACCTGCAAAACCCACAAAATATTAGAGAAATTCAACACAGATGGAGGCAGGGACGATGGATACGTGGTCGACAGGGAGAAATACACAGGGTGGCGGAAGAAAAACAGTGGAGGTTTTGACAAATAGACGAAATGCGGGCTTTTTATATAACACAGTCTGGACGCGAGGAAGGAATAACGACAAATACGAACAAAAACATATAAACACACAAATATATATATATATATATATATATATATATATATATATATATATCGTGGAGGAATCTTACGGATGTACGAGACCAAAACACGTGGACGTACGGGGGACAGGTGGATGGGTGACGTGGCGGAGTCAACGGGTGAGGGGACTGAACTCTGGACCGTCGGATTACAAACGCAGATCAACGGTTAGAAATGGACAGAAGAGACACAATGGTAGGCCACAGGACACGGCGAAGATGAAATAATGGGCGAGCAACTTCAGAGAAAAACTGCCGTCAGATCGGGGTCAGCAGATCCAACGGCTCAAACGAATTCCGCTGCCCGGCGATTGTACTGGCTTTAACGCGCGGGGAAAGTGGTTTTAGGGCCCGTACCAAGGACACGCGGTGCCTGCCTAGTGGAATCGCTGGCCCGATGGATAATACCGCCAGCCTGGGGTAAGCGGTGTAGATCATGAGTCAATCAACCATGACTCATGATCTACATGTGTATTTGAGGAAGAAGCCAAATACACATCCCCACCTTCATCCGAGGTGGTTTTTGCCTCTGTAGAAGGAGCATAATCAGATCCCTTTCCTTTCTCAGGAGCTTTAGATCTGCAGTCCTTTTTTTAGTGCCCTTCCTTTCCGCATTTCCAGCACACCTTTACAAAATTTCCAGGAAATTTAGATCTCCCTCTAGATTTAGATCTCCCACTCGAAACCTTATTCTTGTTTCTGTTTTGGGACCTTCCTCGTATAGATAAGGCATCTCCATTCTGACCCTCCATATTTCTTCGTCTCATTTCCTCCGACAGCAAGGCTAAGACAATGTCATCAAAATTCAAGGTAGTTGTATTGCTACCTATTGAAATAACCAGACTTTCCCACGAGTCTGGTAGAGAACACAAAAAACTGATGCACTTATCTTCATCTGAGATTTTAATATCAACAGATGACAGTTGACTTACCACAGATGTCTATGTAAACTCTCTCAAAGATCCCGAAAGCTCAGTTCTCCTTCTCATGAAAGGTGATATTTACATACTTCCCCATGGTGAAACCTTTGCATGGATATAAATGATCAAGTGTTCCCATTGGAAGTCCAGTATAAATTTTTTGCATGACTTTCAAGGCTCCATGATGAAGATGGCCCAATCGCCTGTGCCATAATTCTCCCTCGTCCCATCTCACCACTTTTTCCGCCTTGCCCATCATGGCAGCGCAACCATATACCTCCAGCTTGTAGAGATTCTTAACTCGAATACCTACCCTCTTGGCTTGACCCATTATTTTATGTCGCGGGAAGGCTTTTCCATCACTAAAAACAACGTCATAGCCTCTGTCCTCCAACATTGCGACTGAGACCAAATTTTTCTTCACACCTGGTACATGCATTACATATTTTATTGAAATGGTTTACCTGACTGCCTCTGAAAGGTAATGGTACCAATCTCAGTAGCATTGTATTTTCCTTCGTCATCCATCTCAATATGCATCTGGATATCTTTCTCCTCCAAGTCACTGAAAATTTCCTTATCTCTTGTTATGTGAAAGGAAGCACCACTATCCAAATACCACACATATCCCAATGCACTGGACACCATGCATGTGATCAATGAGAAGTCAAGATCAAATTGTGAGGCAAGGGCCTCACCAGCTGCAGATCCAACAACCTTCTTGTTCTTCTTCTTTTATGGACAATTAGTAGAAAAATGCCCATGTTCGTGATAGTGAAAACACTCCACCTTGGACATGTCCCGCTTCTTGTCATTCTTGGACTCGTGTTTTGAAAGGAATTTCTTCCCCTTCCCCTTCCTCACCTTGGTAGCCAAAGCACAATCCTCTTCATCCTCATTCTTAGATGAAGATCCATCGCCGGTGTTCCGTCTGAACTCCTCCTGCACCAAATCCGACCACAGTCGTTCCCAATCTAGCAATTTTTCCCTTCCATTGACAGAGTCTTGATAAGTGTGCCAACTCTTGGGAAGTCCTAGGAGAGCCAAGCTCACAAAATCATCATCAGTGACTATTATTACCACACTCCCCAGTTCATCCTGACATTGGACAAACTTCGTGAGATATTTTGGAATGGTGTCACCATTTTCCATCTTGATCTTCCTGAGTTTATCTTTGAGCGCCAATTTCCTATGGTCGTTGCTGCTTTGGAATAGATCCGTCAAAGCCTTCGACATATCATATGGTGTGGTTTTCTTATGGAAGCTTGAGACAATGTTGTCTCGTACTCCCTCCAACAGGATCATCCTCGCCTTTTCCACTTTATTTTGCCATGCATCAAGACTGGCAGCATTTGCAGCGTTTGGCTTAAGAACATATTTGTCAATGAATTCCTTCAAGCCATTTTCTTCGAGTACTGCCTCCATCCTATCATTCCAAGAAATTTAGTTTGAGAAACCCTAGAGTGCATACTCTAACCTCAATCCATTGAAAGCCATTTCGATCTTGAATCAGCTGTAGTACCAAGAAAGTCTTTCTGCAGTTTGAATTCTATCCAGTCACAAACTCAGCTCTTGCTTCACTTCTGCAATTTCATGTGCTCTAATACCATGTATAAATTATACAAAAAGCATGTATATCTTGGATTCACCCGATCTAACAATGTACTAGATTTAAATACTGAATCTCTTCTACAAATATTTTTCAGAATTAAAAACACAATCACTAATCACATGAACATGAAGAAAGATCAATCTCACACAACACAGATAATTTCCTAGGAAAAGCTTGCAGCTAAAAACCCCACTATCTTCTATTGTATATTAAGCATGGATCATGAAACAATTACATACAAAACTCTTCTCTAGGAGTCCTTAGTACATCAGCTAATTGTCTCACACTGTCATATGCAAAATTTACCAACACATAGCCAATTCTCAGCCTCCAGAGAGCCTACCTTGCTTGCGCAATCCCTAGTGGTAAAGATACCTAAAAGATAGGAATTTTTGCTTTCCTTGACTGCATAAGTATCATGGGCACTCCAATGGGTGTTTGTCTACATGTGTGCAATCAGATAATGCGACAACTAATAGTCAACCTCCCTTTCACTTAACACTCAACTGGGTCTCCACTGGATCTGACATGCATGCAACTAATAATAGTAAATCCTCAGTTGCACGTGAGATCATTGATTGTGAATTAATTAATATTTAATTCACTAGATCTATAACTAGTGTATCTTCAATTACAACTAGCATAATTGAGTTTAACCCACTTAATTGAGTTAAATTGTTTACAACTTGCATCAACTCATGCACCATTGCACTTCGACTCTATTACAACTAGAATTACTCTGCATGTCCCACCAACCAACCTCTAACTCAAAATCTACTAGCTAACTAAATTTATCACTTTTATTTAACTCATTCAAGTCCTCATTGAGAATATATTACAATTTAATGTCCATCTAAATTAAGGGATGATAAAAATTAGCATGCACCAAAAGATAGCATTGTGGGCCCCACCCTAGTCTGGGTGCTTAATGCACTAGGTGTGGGTGTTGAATCTTCTTGTTGAATCTCAACATACATGACATTGATTCATTGCCAGCGAGCCTCGACAATACCTCAGTGAAGTTGTCATGGTACCATACAAGTATGGCCCTGCTACCAGCAAGAATCCATAGCCTCGACAGGTTTATTTGTACTTCCCACACATGTGTGATTTCAACTTTATTTTGACCACAAATTTTGATCATACTTTATAAAATTTATTTTAGTGTTTTTTTTGTTTTACAAATGGGTGAAGAAAGCAGGGTGGTACATGAGGATGTGTATTAAAAAATAGATGGAAGGTTATTAAAGATTGACATCTCTAGACCTATATTTCACATCTACCAAATTATAGTATCTTATATATGTGTAAGGGGATGGGAGGGATTCAAAGTTTGTAGTATGAAAAATTGTTCATCTATTTAAGTGGGTTCAAACTACTTAAACTGGGACTCTATGTTCCCCATGATAAATTATTAAGATATCTGAAGTAGGAAACTTATATCTAGTTATAAATAGAGAGTGAGAATTTTCTCGTGCGGACCCACCAGTGTTTCCATTTGAAATAGTGTTCCTCCATATAAAAAGTTAAAAAAAAACATAAAAGGAAATGAACATAAGTTAAAAGAGATTCAAGAACAAAAGAAACAAAACTAATAAAAAATCAAAACCAAATGGTTAAGCTTAAAAGGTCAACAAGACAAGATAAAGAAACAAGAATCTGAAAATCATGTTTGGATAGATTGAGATGGCGATACAGGTATCTTGTTGACTTGTGATGAGTAAGGATATCCAAAATGTTGACTATGGTGCAATCACGTTTACAAACTTTTTTATGATGTTATGATCAAGATATTTATATTCATTCGAAATGAGCTTTAAAGAGAAAAACTAAAGATAAAGCTTAAAATGAAATATTTATCTTTATGATGATTAAAGTCCTAAGTCGCCATGATTTATTTATTAAAAACATGAAACTGAATCAAATCAAAATTCTAGTCCTACTATATACACACTATACAAAATTTTCATCAAGGAAATTGATCAAGTATATGTATGTTTCCAATGCAACCATCGCATGAGTTTTGTCCCCGCAATCAAAGATATAACATGCATTAGTAAAGGCAGAAGGAAAAATTATAAGAAACAAAAATACAACTATGTACATATAACCTTAGGAAGTTATAAAAATATAAATTATGTATAACATACTTCTCTTGAAATAACTCCTCTAATAAAATCTCAAAAGGATCATAGAAGTAATGGTGAATACTTGATACCTCTTGAAGATCATTCCAAGAAGAAACCAACAGGATTAGTTGAGATGATATACCTTTAGATGTTTCATCCTATTGAAAGATGTTAGTAGTATATACATGATTATGTACTCTATTGTTATAGAAATCACAAGGAGAACTAGAAGACCAAACACTAGGAAGATAAGATATTTTATAATGACAAGCTTCCATAAGATTATGAATACAAAGATCATGGGAAACCTAATGATCAAGTACATCAAAAGATACAGTGTTGCTTTTATCCACAGGAGAAAGTGAAATAGTAGAAAATTAATCGATCAACAGATTTAAATCAGGATCTCTTTGTGACGAAGGTATTTTAACAATATCATCATCAAAAAAATTGTCATATATGGCCTCTCTTTCCTAAAATTGGTGTAAGTGATATGATTTAGAAGAATAAAAAAAAGGAGAGAAATGTGATTGAAAATTATCAAGGATGCATAAGGATTCCTTCTCATAAGAAAAATGGTCCTCAAAGAAAATTGAATCTGTTGAAGGCAATTTTTCGACAGAAATATATATGATATCATTATGGTTTGTACTCTGATCTGTGAAAAGGTTTGGGTACAAGAAATAATGAAATCCAAAGTATATCATATTATGCACATCCATATGATTTTCATCATCATGGATATGTTGATTAGTGTGAATTGAATATAGATCTTATGTTAGAATTGAGTCTGATTTCAAAGGAAGATCATCACATTGTTCATTATTCAGTTCTTAAGGTGTAATAGTTCATGCTAAAATTGAATGTGATTCATTAGAATGTTCAATGGGATTAAGAAAGAGATCGATAACATATTGTTCTTTTGTGTATGATCTATTATATTTACTGGACGAAGAAACAAGAGACTGAAAACATTGTAATAAATCATCTTGAGAAGGAAGATATTTTAGAGGAAATCTAAAACATTGTAAAAGTTCCTATGTCAAAACACAACTTGTCATAATCATAAAACTGATGTGTTGAAAGGAAATTTTCAACTAAGTTTTCCCAAGGATGTATAGATTTGTCTGGAAGTGTAGTATATCATCATCTAATACAACCTTTAAATGTGAGAGTGAATAACCTGTGTGGCTCGCTGTCATTAGTGATATTAAAATAATTACAATTGATCAAATACTGTGAAACATGATCTACAAGAGTAATGTCACCCTTACCATAATATGTTGATCTAATCAAGGATAGTATAGTTTTCTTGAGAATTTTTTTGGTAGGTTCAGGCATACTGAATGCATGAGCCAAAGGATGAGTCATGGTTAACAATTGAAATTGATCCTTCACGTTAAAATATTTTTAATTCTTTTTTCATTTAATGATTTAGAATGGTCCTTTATGTTGAATGGTTATGAGAAATAACAAGCCATTGTAAATGCACAATAAATGAAATGTTTAATAAATGAAATATATATACAATGAAACATTTAATACAATGAACATCTATACAATGCAATGTTTAATAAGTGCTAGTACCAATGTAATGAAACATTAATACCAATGGAACGTTAACACAAATAAACTTTAGTATTTATTTACAATAAATAGAAACCAACATTAAAATAAAAGAAATGGATTTTTTAATGATTTGTAGAATAAAAGAAGTTAGGTGATAAATTTTGATTATGATAGAAAATGTGTCATTATGATTATTTATAAATATCGATTATACATTTTTCACTATTATTTAATCACTAAACTTTAATTTATATTTACAATGTGTTAATGACGTGCATTTATTTCGATGTAGATATATCAAGGAATGTGACAGGAACAAGCAACTAATTCTACCATTCTTCAAATGTGACGTGATGTGACAAGTTACTTAAAGAAAATGTTATCAAGCAAACCAAATGCAAAATGTGAGACAATATGGCAATATGAGACCAATGATGCAAGTGTTGCTTGAGGAAAGGAATGATAACATGACGTGACATAAGTGTCATCGTGTGAGAATATGGTCATAAAGTGGAAAATGACGCTTTACACAAAAATAATCAAAACCAAAAGGAAACCTGAAGCGAAATGAGAAACACATTACATGAAGGATCCCCATATCTTAATAGAAAAAATATGGGGGTGTTGTGGCTACAACGACTGGTGACACATGGTAGAGAAACATTTATCTCTAGAAATTATTAGATAGAAGATGTCCCAAAAGAGTTATATCTTATACCATTCCCAAGGGTCCTGCACAAGATTGGAAGAAAGGAGAGTGAGCATAAAATGATAAGATTACTTGAACTCCCAATTACAAAATAATGAATCCAAAGAAAGGGGGTATTATTTACTTTAAATTAGGACTCTACTAATGGATAGTGAAAATAGCTAGGAATTCACCTAAACATTAGCAAACATCTTAAATAATGTTATCCATTTACATGACTTTGATTCGCTGCCAGCGAGCCTCGACAGTACCTCAGCGAAGTTGTTATGGTACCATACAAGTATGGCCCCGCTACTAGCAAGCGTCCATAGCCTCGATGGGTTTACTTGTACTTCCCACACATGTGTACTTTCAGCTTTATTTTGACCACACCTTTTGATCATACTTTATAAAATTGCTTTTAGTATTTTTTTGTTTGGCAATTGGGTGAAGAAAGCAGGGTGGTACATGAGGATGTGTATTAAAAAATAGATGGAAGGTTATTAAAGACTAACATCTCTAGATCTATTCACATCTACAAAAGCATAATATGTTATATATGTGTAAGGGGATGGGAGGGATTAAAAGTTTATAGTATGACAATGTGTTCATATATTGAAGTGGGATCAAACTACTTAAATCATGACTCTATGTTCCCCGTGATAAATGATTAAGATATGAGAATTAGTAATAATGTTGTCATTTGAAATAATGTTCGTCCATATAACAGGTTGAAAACAAAACATAAAAGCAAATGAACATAAGTTAAAAGAGAATAAAGAACAAAAGAAGCAAAACTAATAAAAAATCAAAACCAAATGGTTAAGCTTAAAAGGTCAACAAGACAAGATAAAGCAACAATAATCTGAAAATCATGTTTGGATAGATTGAGATGGTGATACAGGTATCTTGTCGGGTTGTGATGAATAAATATGTTCCAAATGTTTACTATGGTGAAATCATGTTTACAAACTTGTTTATGATGTTATCATTGAGATATTTATATTCATTTGAAACAAGTTGTAAAGAGAAAAAAATAAAGATAAAGCTTAAAATGAAATATTTATCTTTATGATGATTAAAGTCCTAATTCACCATGATTTCCTTATTCAAACGTGAAATTAAATCAAATCAAAATTCCATTCCTACTATATACACACTATACAAAATTTTCATCAGGAAAATTGATCAATTATACGTATATTTCCAATGCAATCATCGCATGAGTTTTGTCCCTACAATCACAGATATAAAATGCATTAGTAAAGGAAGAATGACAAAATTATAAGAAACAAAAATACAACTATGTACATCTAACATTAAGAAGTTATAAAAAGACAAATTATGTATAATAGTCTTCTCTTGAAATAAATCCTCTAAGAAAATCTCAAAATGATCATAAAAGTATGGGTGAATACTTGATACCTCTTGAAGATCATTCCAAGAAGAAACCGACAAGCTTAGTTGAGATGATATACCTTTAGATGTTGTAGTCTGTTGAAATACGTTAGTATATACATGATTATCTACTCTATTGTTATATAAATCACAAGGAGAACTCGAATACCAAACACTAGGAATACAAGAGATTTTATCATGACAAGCTTCCATAAGATTATGAATACAAAGATCATAGGAAACATGATGATAAAGTACATAAAAAGATACAGTGTTGTTTTTATCCACGGGAGAAAGTGAAATAGTATAAAATGAATCTATCAACATATTTAAATCAATCTCTCTTTGTGATGAAGGTATTTTAACAATCTCATCATCAAAATATTTTTCATATATGGCCTCTCTTTCCTGAAATTGGTGTAAGTGATCTGATTCAGAAGAATAAAAAAAAGGAGAGAAAGGTGATTGAAAATTATCAAGGATGGATAAAGATTCCTTCTCACAAGAAAAATGGTCCTTAAAGAAAATTGAATTTGTTGAACGCAGGTTTTCATCATAAATATCTATGATATCATTGTGGTTTGTACTCTGATCTTTGAAAAGGTCTGGGTACAAGAAATAATGAACTCCAGAGTATATCATATTATGAACATCCATATGTTTTTCCTCATCATGGATATGTTGATCATTGTGGATTGAATATAGATATTTTGTTAGAATTGAGTTTGCTTTCAAAGGAAGATCATCACATTGCTCATTATTCAGTTCTTGAGGTGTAATAGTTCATGCTGAAATTGAATGAGATTTATTATAATGTTGAATAAGTTTAAAAAATAGATCTATAACATCTTGTTCTTTTGTGTATGATCTATTTTATTTACTAGACGAAGAAATAAGAGATTAAAAACTTTGTAATAAATCATCTTGAGAAGGAAGAGATTTGAGAGGAAATCTAAAACAGAGATATTTATATATATCATAAAATTCATCAATTGATTAATTTTCTTACATTGTAAAATTTCCTATGTCGAAACACAACTTGTCACAATAAAAAACTGATGTGATGAATGGAAATTTTCAACCAAGTGTTCCCAAGAATGTATAGATTTTTCTATAAGTGTAGTATATCATCAACTAATACAACCTTTAAATGTGAGAGTGAATAACCCATGTAGCTCATTGTTATTAGTGATATTAAAAGAATTACAATTGATCAAATATTGTGAAACATTATCTACAACAGTAATGTCACTCTCACCATCATATGTTGATCTAATCAAGGATAGTATAGGTTTCTTGAGAAATTTTATGGTAGATTCAGGTGTACTGAATGCATGAATCAAAAGATGAGTCATGATTAACAAGAAAATTTCCACATAGATATAAATATGTGGCCCTCCTTCTAGCGCAAAAAATGTTGATGCCTGGAAATGTTCTTGCTCAACACATGATAAATTTCCCGGTCAGAGTCCCAATTAAACTCTTTTCCATTGTGATGGAAATCCTGACTAGTTTCAATGGGTTTCTAGTAACCCATTTCCTAGAACTAGCCTAAGGGAAACCTAGCCTAACTATTATGTACAATATGAACAGGGAAAATCTTCAGTTTGTGTATGAGTGATGGTTATCAATGTTAACAAACTGAAGGGAAAAAGGAGTCATCAGTATGATATCATTTAGGTGAGATGATATTTGATGTTTTGACTGAAACCAGGGCTCATTCAAGCCATTGTGGGGCTTTCTCCTACGTAAGGAGACTTAAAGAATAAAATAATCAAATACAACTAGTTTTATGATGCAAACAACATAAAAGGAAACCTATCTTGACTAAGCACATGATAGCCTTTTCCCTAGTCAAGAGTTAAAGTGTTCTAATTACAAGGGGAAGAACTATGTTTGATCTTAGGATGAAGATTCACCCACAATCCCAAAGTAATTTGAAGATCTACGAATGTCTTTAGCACAAATGTAAACAAAATAACCCTGATAAGAAACTATGAAGATGACCTTACTTACATACCTACGATCAATTGTATGATGGGATCATTATAAATTTTACATAAAGAGGAGTGAATAATCTTCTCAACTTGATGCAAGTTAGCGTAAGAAAAATCTGTATAAAGATAAATAAAAAATTATTGATCTTTACAGACAAGTCCCATGAGCTCATTTCTGGTTCTAATTCAAAGCTACAAATTCATGAAAATGGGTTAATAAATTAACCTAATTTCACAGACTTACAAGGCACATACAAATGTCACATGAATATTAATAATAACAAGGTTAAAAATTAATTTCCCTTTTCCTTTTATCGAATATATATATAGTATTATAAAATGTCACAATTGTTTTGTAAAAATTTATATACTGAAATTCATGTAAATAAAAACACCATATTTTAAATTGTTGTAATATAAATATAGATATATTTTATATATAATGCAAAGTTACATACAAAATATATATAATGGAGGAGCAATGTTAAGTAAATGATATTTACATTATAACCTTTGAGTAAAGTATATCCATGATATTTGCATATGAAGCTTGATATATATTATTTGAAAACAAAACTCGAAAAGGAAATATTAATTCACAAAAACCTTATTACCTCTATGTGTTGGCTTTAAAATATGCTCAATAATAAAATATGGGATTTAGGGATACCAGTTCTATAAAACATTTTGATAATGATGACAATGATGATCAGTGCAAAGACTTATAGTCTTTAAACATACAAAGCATCAACATGCGAATGTAGAGATACTTTGAAAGATGGTTTTAAAAGGTTCACAAATAATAGCAAATGAAGAGGATTGTACATGAGTGCAAATCCAAAATTATTCTATCATGAGTTCAATTCGCTAGCAAGTCAATTTGAAATAAACCAGCCATTTTGACTCCCCATTCTCTGTGTTCCTCACTCTCAGCCCATCCCCATCCGTGTGTTGCCCTCACTCTCTGTGTTCTGCCTTCACACAAAATTTCTTTCCCATCAATTCCGTTGCCCCTTTCAGCAATAGCCATTCGTTTTAAATAGAAATCCACTGGAGAGCTCAACGCTCTACCTAAAAATCCATCAAACAAATTGAATTCAATTTTGAATTATTTAGAGAGTGAATTTTAAACATAAGCCATCAAATTGTAACTGAATTGGACATTTCCAGAATGAAATTAAAGTTGATTGAAATGTTAGGTCTCTCTCTGGTCAGTGAGGATGTTGGATTATAAGTTTAATTTTCCAATTTGTCCAGGGATGTCGAGATCCTCTTCTGTTTGTAGAATGTTGTTGAAAATGGCAACAAGAAATATTGAAAATGACACCCCAAAGGGGGCTTCTGATTTAATTTTCCCTTAAAAGAGAAAATTTAATTTCATATCATAACAACTTGTAAGTCTTAATCGAGTCAGGAATATTTAGTTAGCTCTGGAAATTTGATTTGTAGGTCAAACTAGAGGCATGTAGGGTGTCTCCTACTTTTTGGCAGCCCTAGTTGAGTTATTTGTGAGTTGTAATTAGATAACTCAAGTATTTGAGTTAAAATCAGTTTAACTAGTCTAACTTAGCGATGAGCTAGTGATAGGTCCAATGAATTAAATCTCATTTAATTTACAGCTAGTGGTCAATCAGTTAATTGATAATTCACTAAATAGTTGTTCCATGTCAGTTCTAAGGAAGGCTCAGTTGAGATTGACATTAAAGGGAAGATAAATATTATTTGTATAATTAGGAAATTGTACAAGTGATGCATGAGGTTATAAGGATGCCTTGAAGGAATTGTGTAATCAATTATTGGTAATTTACTTATTAATAGGGACACAATTCCTCCAGGAATGCATAAGCAAGGTTGGCTAGATCAGAGAGGATCAGAGTGAGACAGTCAATGGAGTGTAGAGGTTTCTCAAGATGGGAAATAGCATTGTATTGTTTCATGGTCTTGACTTTATGAAATATACATATAGTGGGGTTTTTATCATTTTCTTTCCCCAGATACATCTTGTGTTGTGTGATTGATAATTTATTTCTCTTACTTGTTTATATGATTGTGCGATCGTAATTTGTAGAATTGATTCAGTATTTTTTTTTGGTGCATTACATGATCAGATTGAATCCCTTTAGATAATTTCTACATGGTATCAAATAAGGAATCAAAATTGAAGAGAAGAACCAAAGTGTTTTTTAACCGGTACATCAAATTTTCATATTTATTCTTTGGGACCAGCAGCAGATCAAGATGTCTTTCAATGGATTGAGGCTCGAATATGAACTCGAGGGAAATTCGAATTACATAGCATGGAAGGACAATATGGAGGCAGTGCTAGAGGACAACAGACTGAAGGAATTCATTGACAATGATATTCCCCAGCCCACGTTAACAGATGCTCAACTTCTTGATGCATGGAAGAAGAAGGTAACAAAGACGAGAAGGATCTTGTTAGAAGAAGTTAGAGATCATATTGTCTCTGACCTCCATCGAAAGGAAAATCCATATGCTATGTGGAAGGCCTTAACATATCTGTTTCAGAATAGCAGCAACCACAGGAAGTTGGCATTGAAATACAAGCTTAGAAAGATCAAGATGGAGGAGGGCAAGACAATGCCAAAATACTTGATGAAGTTCACTCAATGTCGATATGAGCTTGGAAGTTTTGGTGTGATAATAGCCCATGATAATTTGGTGTGCCTACCACTTCTAGGCCTTCCCAAGAGTTAGAATAGAAATCAGGACTCGGTGAATGGGATGAAGAATCTACCAAAGTGGGAGAGATTATGGTCTGACTTAGTACAAGAGGATATAAGGTGGAGCACCAGAGATAGGACCTCCTACAAAGACAAAGTAGAAGATTTATCATTAGTCGTAAAAGGAAAGAAAGCGAAGGGAAATAATCCCCAAGGCAAATAGGGCAAGAGATACTTGTCCAAGATAAATTGTTTTCATTGTCACAAGTACGGGCACTATGCCACGAAATGTCCACAGAAGCCAAGAAAGAAGGCGTTTTCAGTTGTAGCAACAGGTGAAGCTTTAGCTTCACATTTCGATCTTGATTTTACTCTCATTGCATGCATGGATATCATTGTAATGGGATGCATGTGGTATATCGATAGTGGTGCCTCATTCCATATGACGAGGAATAGAGATATATTCAGTGACTAGGAGGAGAAGGACCTCCAAAAGAACATAGAGTTTGGAGATGACGAGATGTATAACGCGTTTGACATAAGTACAGTTACCTTCCAGTGGGAGACTCTCTCCCCTCTCATACTTAAATATGTTTTGTTTGTTCCAGGACTAAAGAAGAATCTTGTTTTTGTAGTAGTATTGGAAGACCATGGTTATGATGTGATATTTAGAAAAGGAAAGGTTTTCCTTATACACATCACCACAGGACAGAGAAAAGGATCGGTGTACGAGTCAAGAACCTGTATTCTCTCGAGGTAGAAAATGAATTAAAAGCTTTGAGGAGAAAAGTAGAGGTAAGAGACTTGGTGGTTGAGAGGGAGCATAAATTACCTCTCAACATGCAGCCTCAGAAGAAGCCTCAGAAGGTTTTGGAGCAGCCATAATTGGAGAAGTAGAGAGGAGGCCGAGTTGAGCCATCCACTCAAACTGAGACCTCCAATAGGGGGGAATTTCAAGCTAGGTGGGTAGAGGGAGCACATGCAGCCATACCTCCAAGTGAGAGGTGGGGAAATGTGAATTCATAATCCCAAGAGAAGAAATTTGAGCAAGTTCCATTGAGATGGTGTATCTCATGGATGCGACCTGGCTACGAGGGGGCCACAATACATATTAGTAGGATGGATCATTATAAATTTATTTAGTCAATTATTAGAGTAACATATGTCAGATACTGGAGCGCAGATCAAAGTTTCCAGCAGTGCAGATGGCACAGATGCAGAGTCAGCAACAATGAAGAGTTTCTAGTAGACAACGCAGTAACTAGTAGTAGTCAGAGACTCTAATGACAAATACATAATACTAATTTAGTTTGGATGGTTTTTTTTTTCAGTTTCAAAATTTGCAGGAGAAAAAATCACTAGAGAAGTATTGCATGCAGAACATTCCAAAAGTACCGGATTGAGATAGTTTGAATTCCTTTCTTGCTGAGAGGGAGTGTTGAAAATGGCACCCCAAAGGGGGGTTAGGATTTAATTTTCCCTTAATTAAATTGGAAAAGTAATTGTAATTTCATCGCATAACAACTTTTAAGTGTTAACTGAGTCAGAAAGACTTAGTTAGCTTAGGAAATATGAGTGGGAGGTCAAACTAGAGGCATGTAGGGTGTATCCTAGTTTTTAGGAGCCCTGGTTGAGTTATTTGTGAGTTGTAATTAGTTAAACCAAATATTTGAGTTGAAATAAGTTTAACTAGTTCTAACTAAGAGATGATCTAGTGATAGGTCCAGTGAATTAAATCACAAGTAGTGGTCAATCAGTTAATTGATAATTTTCTATAAATATTCGTTGGATGTCAATTCTAAGAAAGGCCCAATTGAGACCGATTTTAAAGCGAATATAACTATTAGTTGTATAATTAGGAAATTTTACAAGTCATGTATGAGGTCATTAGGATGCCTTAAAAGGAATTGTGCAATCAATTCTTGGGAATTTCCTTATTAATAGGGACACAATTCCTCCAGGAATGCATAAGCAATACTGGATGGATCTCAGAGGATCAAAGTGAGACAATCAACAGAGTGCAGAGGTTTCTTAGGAAGGGAAATAGCATTGTATTGTTTCATGGTCTTGACTTTATGCAATATACAGATAGCGAGTTTTTGAGCAATTTTTTTCTCTAGATACATATTGTGTTGTATGATTGATAATTTCTTTCTCTTACTTGTTTATGTAATTGTGTGATCGTACTTGGTTTCCACAATTTGTAAAATTGATTTAGTATTTTGTTTTAGTACATTACAAAATCAGATTGAATCACTTTAGATAATTTCTACAAATGTGTCATTCAGGTGAAGCATCAAATTGTTTGAAAACCCATTCTGCATTTGAGCAACTATCCCCATTCATATCTGTAACGTTTTCAGAAACAAAATGTCAGTAAATACCATAACCAAACCTATTAAATAAAACATCACACATGAATTACTGAGGAAGGCTACACGTACGGCAGCAATGGTGGAGGCTGAGAAATGCCAGGCCTGTCAAAAAATGTAGGAAAATTGTTTGAACGAGAGTGGATGGTGGCATTATGACACTGGAATCTCGTGCAATGAGGTTTGTTTCACCAACGTTATGCTTGGACAAAGGATAGGGACAATGACAGTGGGCTAACAAAGGACAGGGAAAGTGGTCTAACAGAGGACAGGGACAGGGACAGTGGGCAGAGCAGTAAGTTTTTAGTGGTCATACAAACATATATTGAAGGGTTAAGCATAAAACAGAGGGTCAGTTTGGGGAAGAGACTTTGATTTCCCTTAATATCAGCATGATAATGGGACAAGAAACTTTAGAACCCATGGAAACAAATGATATAGGGCAAGTGAAAATTTCCTCATCAGCCAAAACTGGGAAGTGGGCTTGGGTTAATGCCAAACAGTATCGGGGCATTTTAAAATGGATACTAGCTCATCTAAAATAGGAGTAAACAAGGAAAAAAAGGTCTCGAACGGAAAGTACTCAGGTCCTTTGTAAGAAACAACATTCAAACAAGTCCTCTTTGCAAGCATGTGGAAACAAGTCCAAAGGAAAAGGAAAATTCATTGATGATTATGCCTTATATAGCCCCACATCCACACCTCTCACTTGGTCATCTGATCTTTATGTGAAAGAAATGTTAAAAGTAAAAGAGAGGTTGGAAATAGTAGAATCTAAAGAGCTGGAAAGAGATTGTAAAATCCATATAATAACAACTGAAAACTAGGCCTTAGCAGAAAGCAACAAAGTTCTTAAGGAGAAAGGTCATTTCTACAAGAAGCTCTTCGAATAGGGAAAACAGAATGGAAATGCATGAGAGCAGAGGTGCAAAACATGAAGAAATTTGTAGTGGAGAATACAGAGGTGATGAATGTGAAACCATCCTAGGATAAGGGGAAAGTAGTTGTCCAAATATACAACAATGAAGAGACATCAAGAGAAGAGAGGAAAGGAGATTCTACAAAACTCTCCAAAACCTAGGCTCAAGTTATTAGCAATTCTGCTAAGAGGGAAGGAGAAAAAAAAATTTAGGTTGAAAACATGCAAGATAGAGAAAGCAAGGAAAGACAAGATAGAGTAACAAACATAATTATTAAAGGGGTGAAAGATTATGGGAAAAATGAATGTACTCTTGACCTTACAAGAGACTTCTTGAAAGACAAGCTCCAATGACAAGGACAAATATGTCAAGTGGAGAGTAGGTAAGCCTAACGGTGAGAGAGCCAGGCCCATAAAAGTCATCATGCCCAACTTGCATGATAAAGATATCATTATAAGCATGAAACAGTTCTTGAGGGGTTCTCGGTTTTTTCTAGAAGAAGACTTAACTGTAATACAACAAGAGAAAAGGAGGGACAAAATGAAAAAAGTTAGGGCAGTAAGAGATGAGGGAAAAAGAGCATGGATTTATAAAGGTAAATCTGTGATAGTGCAATTTGGACCTCCTTCCAAAACAAGGCAGCAAAACAATAACAAAGAAGAGGCAACAAACTCTTCAGCAAGAAATGAGGAAGCAAGGTCAGTATGGGCAAGCAGGGATAAAGACTCAACTGTGAGTCTTGCATGTCAAAACACATAGCAATAAAGTCATACCCAGGTTTCCTTAAAATTATTTTGTTGGAACTACAGGGGTTAACCATGGAGACGAGGACATGGGTCAGGGCCTATTGCGAAAGATAGAGACATAATTTGCCTCATAGAAACACATGAGCATGAAGGGTGCAAGACACCTTTGTTTGAAGGGTATTGGAAGATAGCAGTATGGAAAAAGGCAATACAGAATGGAAAAGGGCATGGGGGTATCATGGTATTAGTAAGAGAAAAATAAGGTCGTTTCATTTAGCTAGAAAAAGAATACCCAAATAAGCAATTTGTCTGGCTTAAAATATTAGAAAATGGAAATCACATCAGAATTGCAGCATGCTATTTTGCGCCACAAGTTTCAAAAATATACAAAAGTAGAGGGCTTGACCACAAATATCCCTTTGCAGCCCTAAAAACAGATATTGCAATATATTCTCAGCTAGTTGAAGTCCTTATAGTGGGGGATTTCAATGTTAGTACTGCAGGTGAACAAGCCAGCATTCTTTGTTGCAAAGAAGACGGTGACCCTATCTGGCTCATAGAAAAGAGTAAAAATCATTGGGAACGAATTTCAGAGGATAAATGCTGCAATCTCTTTGGAGAAAAATTGCTTACGCTATGTGGGGCTTTCGATTTAGTCATTTGTAATGGTTTGACTAGATGGGAAAAGTCCGGTAATTTCACTTGCAATACTTACAATGGAGCAAGTGTAGTAGATTATGCAATTTCATCACATAGTTTGTGTGAGAAAATGCAGGAAGTGTTGATTGGAGATCAAATTTGGGACTTAAAATTAGATCACAAGCCAATTTATTTAAGTTTCTCTTGGACTAGAAAGAAGCAATTAGGGTCAAAAACTCGGTGTGTTCAACAAAATCCCCCAAATGGCAGAATTATTTTGACTCTAGAGAATTGTAATACCTTCAAAAAAACGTTAGAGAGGCTCTTCGAGAAGGAGGAAATCTCATTTCATGGCCTTCATAGTCACGGATTAACACATTTAATTCAAAGAGCACTTGCTAAGTGCAAAAGAGCAAAAATTAAGAAGTCTGAAACAAATTGTTTTCCGGTTAATGCTTGGTTTGACGAAGAATGAAAAAAGGCAAGGAGAAGGTGGAAGGAATCAGACAAGGATAACATAAAGCTCAAAGCTTATAAGCAGATGGTAAGAAAGAAAAAGGTTGATTTCATGGTTTCGAGGAGAGAAGAACTAATATTCCTTGGGAAAAATAACCCCAAACTATGCTGGAAGGAGCTCCAACCGAAAAAGGTACAAACTGAAAACAAAATTACAGCTTCTAAATGGTTCGACTATGCAAGACAATTTTATGAGCAGGATCCCAAGGTTGACCCTCCTCCCTTGGTCAACGCAAACACAAAACTCTTCACGGTGCAAGAGGTAGAGATGGGTATCAAGAGGTTGGGCGTTGGAAAAGAAAAAGACTTAGATGAACTCCAAGCAGAGTATCTAAAGTGGGGCTTAAAAATTCTTTCACCTCACATCACAAAATTTTTCAATAACATCATACAGCAGGGGTTCCCCACAAATTGGACAAATAGTATGGCAATACCTCTTTTTAAGAGTGGTGACGTGAATAATCCTTGCAATTATAGAACCATAATGATAAAATATATGTTTGCAAAGTTATTGGAAGCATGTTAGAAAACAAAATCAGCAAGTGGGCAGAAGAAAGAGATAAACGTGCTAAAGGGAAAGCATGTTTTAGACCTAAACATTCCACAGTTGATCATTGCATAAGTTTAAGGCACATCATTGAAAAAGTTTGGGAAAAAAAGGAGGAATTTTTTTGTTGCTTTGTTGATTTCAGAAAAGCCTTTGACACGGTTCCTAGGGATAAGCTTTGGGGCAGAATGGAGGAACTCGGGGTTCCCAGGCATTTGAGAGTAGCTGTGCATAGGCTGTATGAAGAGGTGAAAGTCAAAATTAGAACTTCAGCAGGCATTTCTGAAAGTTTTAGACGCGATATTGGGGTCAAGCAAGGTTGCCCATTGTCTCCTACCCTTTTTGGGTTATATATTGACAAGCTTGAAGAGTGGCTAAATTCGCAAAGGGGTGACGGTATCAATTTGGAAAATTTTGTTATAAGGCTTCTTTTGTACGCAGATGACCTTATATTGATTGCTAAATCAACTCTTGGTTTGCAATATCACTTATGTTCCCTTGAGAATTTTTGTAGAAGGGTGGGGATGCAAGTCAATATTAGTAAAACGAAAGTAGTGGTTTTCTCTAACAAAAGAAAGCATAACCAGCATAAGTTCTACTTTTAAGGTAGCATTCTGGAAGAAGTTGCAGACTAAAAATACCTCGAAATTGACTTCAACAGAAATTTAAGTTGGGATGTTTGTAGAAAGAAAAGAACTTTAGGGGGTTGGTAAGAATTTTATGCTCTTCAAAACAAGTGTAGAGAGGTAGACCTGTGGGACTAAAAAACTGTTAGGTCCCTATATTACTAGTATAGTCCCTTATTGTTGTTAGTGTAACCCCCTTATTGTTAATATTGTACCCTTGTAACCCCCATATTGTTGTTATTGTGTCCTTAAATTATTATTGTTAGGTCGGCTAGGATTACATTGTGGCCCTACTAGGATTACATTATGGCCCCATGGACTCCTATATATAGAAAGGAGGTTTTGTAAATTGTATCATCCAAGAATTTTTCATTTATGTAATGTATTGGAGGTTTCCCCCTCAAAGTGGTTTATTTATAAGGCATTGATATCTCTTTTCTTCTATTTTTGGAGCTGGTTACACAACATTTGGTATCAGAGCTTTGGATTCTAGGTTTTCGCTGCTCTAAACAAGTGATCGTGGAATTTTCAATATAAATTTTTTTCTACGAAGGTTAAGAATCTGAAATTTTTAGGTGCGAAGCTGAAATCCCGAGGAAACTCGTCAAAAAATTTCTGAGCTTGGTTTTCAATATTTTGAGATATGATCTCGTGGAAGGTAGTGATTTTTCAGTTCCCAATTTCATCCCAAGAGGATCTAAACATTCTAAATTTCTCTGAGTGATTGGATTCTAGCAATAGAAAAAAAATTTCGCAAGTTCAGACTGTAGTTTCTTGGCTATCAATTTCAGAGATAAAAGACAAAAAAAATGACACGTGGCAAGTCGTACAAGTTCGCTCTATTGAACCAGTCCATAATTAGGTCATTGTGGGAGATTGGACACAACTTTGTCTTGGAGAATCCAAATCAGGTCAGACCTGTGGCATTCAAAAGATAATTCAGAGGGCTATTTCATTTCTGAATTTTAGACATTGAAGAGTTGCAATCACATAGATAATCCAATTCCAATATAGAGCTCCTCAAAGCAAGTAAATGGTGTGTGTTTCTAAAATCAGATAAGTCTTGTTTGAAGAATCAATTTGAATTGATTCCAAGGGCATATTGTAGAATATATATCAGTATTGGGTTCTAAAAAATGCCCCGTAAAAATAATTCAACACCCATTAAGCCTTCAGAAGGCTCTACTATGACTTATGAAGATGAATAATTGCAACATGATCTATCAAAATTACAAGAGCAAGTGCACCAAATTTCGCTCTCGCAAAGAGCAACAAAAAATGAAATGGAAGTTTTAAAGAAAGGCGTGGAAGCTAAGATGGATGGCATGGAAGATGGCATGGAAGCTAAGATGGATGTATGCAGAAGCTGGCATGTGGGATAAGAAGATGGATGGCATGGAAGGACATGGAGCATGGAAGCTAAGATGGATGACATGAAGCTAAGATCAATGAAAAAATGAAAGACAAAATGGAAAACATGAAGAATGGTCTAAAAGTAGATATCGAAGGTTTGGAAAAGTTGATCCAATAAATGTTTCCTAATGGAGAAAGAGAGAAGAAACTAAGATGAGAACAAAATAAATGTTAATCGTGATTTCATAAACTCTAATGTTGGCAGGAAGAACCACCATATTCCAAAAATGGATATGAGGAAGTTTGATGGAAAGGATCATGTAACATGGATACTACAAATGGAGTAATATTTTGATGTCCATAATGTGCAAAACACACAAAAGGTACGCATTGCAACTTTACATTTAAAACAAAATACATTTTTATGGTATCGATGGCTTTGCTCCCGTAAAAAAATTGTCACTTGGTCAGTTTTTACAGAGGAAATGATAGCACATTATGAGGATACAAAGAGCAACACCTTCTTTAGCCAATTGATAAATCTCAAACAAAAGGGTTTAGTGGGGCAGCACATTGAGGACTTCGAAAAATTGAATATAAGGGTAACTGATATTCCAGAGGAACACAGGATTGATCTCTTCATAGGCACTTTAAAGGATAACATCCAACATGAAGTTCGCGTTTTGGAACATGATTCATTGGAGAAGGCATTCAGGTTGGCAAGAAAAGTTGAATGTAAAATTATGGCGACAAGGAAGCCTACCACTCAATTCTATAAAGAAGGAAGTGTTGCTACGCCTAGATTCCCACAACCTACAAGGTTGACACCACAAAAATTGGAAGAAAAAAGAGCAAAAGGGCTTTGCTACAGTTGTGATAGCAAATACACTAAAGGTCATAAGTGTGCTGAGAAGAAATTATTTTACATAGATTGTGAAGAAGAAGAAGAAAATGAACAAGAAGAGGATATACACTAGGAACCATCCCTAGAAGAGGAAGAAATGAATCCGACCATATCGTGTAATGCACTAGCAGGAATTACCACTCCACAAACTCTCAAGATAGAAGGACATATCAAGAAGAAAAGGGTAATAGTGTTGATTGATTCAGGTAGCACCCATAATTTTATTCATTGTAAGGTAGCCAAGGAATTAAATTGTTTCCTATACCAGCACCAGAATGTCAAGTGATGGTTGCAAATGGAGGAACTATAAATTGCTCTGGAAAATGCCATAATATCAAGCTAACCATGGGGGAATATGTATTGACTAGTCCAATGCTTGCCATTCCTATGGGAGGTGCTGACGTTGTACTAGGAGTACAATGGTTACAATCTTTGGGGGCGGTAGCTTTTAATTTTCAAGAACTTTTCTTGAAATTTTTTTCAGAAGGAAAGGAAGTCGAATTACGGGGTATTTAAGGGAAGCCGGGAAGGATAATAAGCTCTAATGTTATGACAATGCTTCTAAATAAAGAACAACGAGGCGTAATTGCACAATTATGCTCACTAGAAGTTCCGACATCAAAATCATCTATTTCTGCAGATCTCCAACAAGTCTTGGACAATCATTCCAAGGTGTTTGAAACTCCCCAAGGACTCCCACCTATTCGTGATCATGATCATGCTATTCATTTGATTCCAGGAAGTGTTCCTCCAAACATCAGGCCTTATAGATATCCTTACTTCCAAAAGAGAGAAATTGAACGTATGATTGCAGAAATGTTAGAGGCGGGTATAATTCAACCTAGTCAAGTTCTTTCTCTGCTCCTATAGTTTTGGTACACAAGAAGGATGGATCATGGCGAATGTGTCCGGATTATAGGGAGCTCAATAAGCTCACCATTAAAGACAAATTTCCCATTCCTGTGATTGATGAATTATTGGATGAATTACGTGGAGCAATTTATTTTACCAAGTTGGATCTTCGTTCAGGATATCATCAAATTAGAATGAAGACTGAAGATATTCCAAAAACAGCATTTCGAACTCATGAGGGTCATTATGAATTTTTGGTCATGCCTTTTGGCCTTACCAATGCACCTTCTACATTTCAAGGGTTGATGAATTCCATTTCAAACCCTTCCTTAGAAAATTTGTGCTAGTATTTTTTGATGATATACTAATCTACAACAAGTCTTGGAAGGATCATGTTGAACATGTTGACAGGGTGCTCAAACTATTGCAGGAGAAACAATTATATGAAAAAAACATCCAAATGTTTCTTTGGAGTACAAGAGGTGGAATATCTGGGTCATATTGTATCTCACGAGGGTGTTAAGGTAGACCCTAACAAAATTAAAGCCATTAAGGAATGGAAAGTCCCCACAACCATAAAGCAGTTGTGAGGATTTCTCGGGTTAAGAGGGTATTATCGCAAGTTTGTTAAGAATTATGGGAGAATAGCAACACCTCTAACAACATTATTGAAGAAAGATGCATTTTCATGGACTCCTAAAGTAACTAAGGCCTTTGAACATCTTAAAGAGGCAATGTGCCTAGCACCGGTCTTAGCTACGCCAGACTTCACAAAAACCTTTATTGTGGAATGTGATGCCTCGAGAAATGGAATTGGTGCATTTTTAATGCAGGAAGGAAGACCCATTGCTTTTGAAAGTCGTCCAATCAAAGGAAAGTATTTACAAAAACCTATTTATGAGAAGGAAATGTTAGCAATACGACATGCACTAAAGAAATGGCGAACTTACCTAATGGGAAGACACTTCAAGGTAAAAACTGATCATGATAGTCTTAAACACTTTTTGGAACAAAGACTATCGTCAGAAGAGCGACAAAAATGGGTCACAAAGATGTTGGGTTATGACTTTGAAATAATCTACAAAAAAGGAAAGCTTAATGTTGTTGCAGATGCACTCTCAAGAAAGAATGAAGAGGTGGAAGCATTGCTTTGTGCCATCTCTATTATCCAACCAGATTGGATAACCGAAGCAAGAGATGAATGGAAGAAGGACAAAGATGTATGGACACTCATTCAAAATTTGCAACAAGATCCTAGTACATCTGATACATTTAGTTGGAAAAATGATTCCTTATGGTACAAAGATCGCTTATATCTTTGTAAGAATTCCCAACTAAAACAAAAGATTCTTTTGGAATTGCACACTTCTCCTTTAGGAGGACACTCAGGATTTTTAAAAACTTACCATGGGGTGAAGAAAGAATTTTTTTGGGATGGCCTTAAATCTGATATTCAAAATTTTGTGGCAGAATGTTTCGTTTGCCAGCAGAATAAAGTGGAAACAATTAAGACCCCGGGACTTCTACAACCTTTATCCATTCCAAGTCAACGTTGGGAGGAGATTTCAATGGATTTTATCACAGGTTTACCTAAGTCCGAAGGAAAGAGTGTCATCATGGTGGTAGTTGATAGACTTACCAAGTATACACACTTTTGTGCATTATCTTATCCATTTAAAGCAAGTACGGTTGCTACTACATTTATGGATAGAATTCAAAAGCTACATGGAAGCCCAAGGGTTATTGTGAGCGACAGAGATCCCATTTTTACTGGAAATTTTTGGACGGAGTTATTTTCTTGTTTGGGTACTCAATTAGCCCATAGCTCATCTTATCATCCTCAATCTGATGGTCAAACAGAGATAGTAAATAAATGTTTGGAAGGATATCTTCGTTGTTTTGTATCTGATAAACAAACACAATGGGTCAAGTGGTTACCTCTCGCTGAATGGTGGTATAACACTTCCTTCCATACTGCAGCAAAAATAACCCCATTTATGGCACTTTATGGATATCATCCACCATCGATCACATCATCTTTAAGGGAAAATTCGAAGGTTCAAGCAGTGGAAGATCACGTCGAGCATCAGCAAGAAGTTCTCCAACTCTTAAACGATAACCTGAATTTGGCACAAAATCGAATGAAACAACAGGCAGATCAACATCGCAGCGAGAGAAGTTTTGATATAGGAGATTGGGTATTTTTACGGCTACAACCATATAAACAAATGTCCCTCAAGCAAGCTAAGAAAGATAATAAATTATCGCCAAAGTACTATGGTCCTTACAAGGTGTTGCAAAAGATTGGTACTATGGCATACAAATTGGAGCTTCCTGCTTCTTCGCGAGTACATCCAGTTTTCCATGTTTCATGCTTAAAGAAGGTTATAGGTGAAAATCTTCCAGTTCAAACAATATTGCCGGAACTTGATGAGGAAGGAAAAATAATATTGGAACCTGAAGTGGTCATGGAAACAAGAACTCGACAGCTACGGAATCGATCAATTTCAGAGTATCTCATCAAGTGGAAGAACTTACCCACTGAAGATTCTACATGGAAGGATGAGAATTTTATATAGAAGCACCCAGAGCTACTCAAGCATTGAGGACAACACTTTTTTGAAGGAGAGGGGCATGTTAGGTCCCTATATTACTAGTATAGTCCCTTATTGTTGTTAGTGTAACCCCTTATTGTTATTATTGTACCCTTGTAACCCCCATATTGTTATTATTGTGCCCTTAAATTATCATTGTTAGGTCGGCTAGGATTACATTGTGGCCCCACTAGGATTACATTATGGCCCCATGGACTCCTATATATAGAAAGGAGGTTTTGTAAATTGTATCATCCAAGAATTTTTCATTTATGTAATGTATTGGAGGTTTCCCCTTCGAAGTGGATTATTTCTAAGGTGTTGATATCTCTTTTCTTCTATTTTTGGAGCTGGTTACACAACAAAAACCACTCTAACTCTTTTTGGGCTTCTAGTGATTCCGGTGATTCTCTACGGTTTTGAATTGTGGGACAATAGCACAACCGAGATGCAGTGGAAACAAATTGAGAAGATTTAGAAGCTTTTGATTGCAAACAAATTCAAAATTAAAAGTGCAGTTCCTTATGCTATCTTGTTAAGTGAAACAGGGGCTGCTCCTATTGAAGCAATTGCTATGGTGCAAGTCATAAAGTATTTGAAAAAAATCGAGCAAATGGAAGAGGGTAGATGGCCTAAGGTTGTGTTTATTGACAGATTGTGCAAAAGAAAGAAGACTTGGATGCAGCAAAATAACAAATGGTTTAGTAAATGGGGCATTTGCTTGAGCATGTGTCCTACAAACAATAAAGAGATAATTTTTTTTGTTATGGATAAGTTCCACAAATGTACTTGGGAGAAAGAGCTAGGGAGAAAGAAGAAGTACTACATTGAAGAGTTTAACCCCACTCATAATCATCAGCAAAAGGCGTACATAGGGGCCAATATTTCGTGGAGATCTAAAATTCTTATTTCTCAATTAAGGACTAATTATCATCAACTCCGTTGTCAAACAAGGTGTTGGAAAAGGCCAAAAGAAATGTGGGAGGAAAGAGTATGTATTTTTTGCTCTTCCGAAAAAGTGGAAAAAGAAAATCATTTCATTTTAGAATGTGAGGCCTTCAAAGATAGCAAGGAAAATTATGCACGTATTCCGGCACCTAGTTCTTGGGATAATCTATTCATCGAAGAGTTTGTCGAGAAGCTGGGAGCGGTAATTGTAAAACTTCACAGGAAAAAGGGTGAATACAAAAGCCAGATGAAAAAACAATCTGTCCCATAGGCTATTTTTAGCCTCGTGGACGTTAAAATACTTTCTTTCTTTCTTTCTAATGATCGTGGAGCTATCGTGGAGGGTTTGTTGAGTTTAAATTCGTTACATTTAATATTACATCGAGCCACCACGTTGAGCCAAACAATTGAAATTGATATACATCCTTCACGTTAAAATAGTTTTAATGCTTTTGTCATTTAATGATTTGGAATGGTACTTTACATTGAATGGTTATGAGAAATAGTAAGCCACTATCTATAGAACCAAATGCACAAAATATGAAATGTTTACTAAATGAAATATATATACATTGAAACATTTAATACAATGAACGTATATGGAGTGCAATTTTTAATAAATGTTAGTACCAATATAGTAAAACATTGATACCGATGGAATGTTAATACAAATAAAATTTATGTATTTATTTACAATAAATATAACCCAGATTAAAATAAAAGAAATGAAGTGTTTAATGATTTTGTACAATAAAAAGAATTTAGGTGAAATTTTTTTATTATAATGGAAAATATGTTATTATGATTAATTATAAATATAGATTATATATTTGTCACTATTATTTATATGTAATCACTAAACTTTAATTTATATTTACAATGTGTTAATGATCGACCTTTATTTCAATGTAGATATATCAAGGAATGTGATGGGAACAAGCAACCAATTCGATCATTTTTCGAATGTGACAAGTTACTTGAAGAAAATGCTATCAAGAAAACCAAATGCAAAATGTGAAGCGATATGGAAATATGAGACCAATGATCCAAGCGTTTCTCTAAGGAGAGGAACGATAACATGAAGTGACATAAGTGTCATCATGTGAGAATACAGTTATAAATCAGAAAATGACACTTTACACGAACATAATCAAAAGAAAAAGGAAACCTGAAGTGAAATGAGAAAAAAATTATATGAAGGATTCCCATATATTATTAGAAAAAATATGGGGGTGTTGTGGCTACAACACCTGTGGATCCTCTTTCCTTATCTGATGAATATAGAGCCTGGGTTATAGATTTAGAAGGCAGGAGGAATGGCATTCTCATTCTCAAATCACAGGAAGATGATATTAGGATGAAGAGTAGGGCTACCTGGATCAAAGCTGGGGATAAGAATTCGATATTCTTACATGCGCACTTTAATATTTGAAAAATGGTCAATTCTATTCGAAATATTAAATATGGTTATGGAAAAACACATAATACTCAAGAGGAAATCGAGCAGGTGACTGCCAAACATTTTAAAGGACGATTCTCGGCACAACCACATCCAATTATGTCGCAATTGGAGGATATTACATTGCTTCCCAAAATATTTTATGTGAAGGAAAATGAATATATGGGGTTGCTGTTTACTGGTAACGATTTGATATAGGCTATGAAGGTTTGTAATAAAGAGAAAATTTCAGGTCCAAATAGTTGGGGAGTGGAGTTATTCATGCATTTCAATGAGCTGATGATTCTGGATTTATTGACAGTTGCGGAAGAAGCGATGATAGATGGATATGTATATGCGGCTATTAATGCCACTTTCATAGAGATAATTTCCAAGAAGGAGAGACCTGAAACATTTGCATATTATAGGTCAATATCCCTATGTAATTTAGCCTACAAGGTGATTTCGAAATTGATTTTTTGTAGGATCAAGTCGGTATTGTCTAAATTCATTACGGAGGAGAAATTTGGGTTTTTAGAAGGGAAACAGATAGAAGATGCTATTGGGATTTCTCAAGAAATGATTCACTCCATAAAAACCTGGAAACATAAATCTTGCCTTCTCAAAGTTGATCTCATGAAGGGATACGAGTGTATTGATTGGGAGTTTCCTAAACTTGTTTTGATCAAAATTGGTATGTCCATTCGGAATACAAATTGCATAATGAGGTGTATCAAATCCACCAACTTTTTGGTTATAATCAATGGATTTTCAACTATGTTCTTTCAGGGATTTAGAGGTTTTGGGTAAGGATGTGCCCTTTCACCACTTCTATTTTTGCTTGTTATAGATTGTTTGAGTAGGAAAATGAGAAGTGCCCGGGAGGAAGGACATATCTCTCGAGTTAGGATTTCTAGACAGATTTCCATTGCACACTTAATGTTTGTAGATGATCTATTTTTCAAAGGTAAATCATCTATCAAGGAATGGGACTTCATTTTAAGGATTATTATATCATTCAGACAGGGCCTTTGGTCTATGTATGAATGAGGGGAAATCATTGTTAACTGGGGTGGATGGAGAGGAAGATAAGAGCAAGGAGATTTCAAAGTTGTTTGGTGTTAATTATATTTTCATTGATGATGGTTTTTCTTATCTGGGTTTTATTCGAAAACATATAGGAAACTTCAATTTGGATTGAAAATGGCTTATTGGTATATTTCATAAGAAATTTGGGATTTGGAAACATAGATGGCTTTCGATGGAAGGACGAATAGTTATGTGAAAATTTGTTTTACAAAACCTGTTAGTTTTTTGGATGTGTTTGTTCTTTTTGCCGAGGGAGATCATTCATAGAATTGATGCTATTATGGGATGCTTCTTGTGGGTAGTGAAACAAAATAAAAGGAAATTCCATCTTCTCAGCTGGATAGACATAGCTCGGCCTATTGAAGATGGTGGTTGGGGTATTATAGATACCTCATCATTTAATCGAGCTTTGATCATAAAAAACATGTGGAGAGCGGTTTCAGGTAAGGGAATTTGGGCTCTTGTTATAAAATATAAATATATGTATAGATTGGAGATTTCTACTTGAATAGTTAAAGGAGCGAGAAAAAAATCTGACACTTCTTATATATGGAGAAGTATGTTACATAATCTTAATTGGCTATCGAGATTTATTAGATGGGAGGCCCATGATGGTTCAACGATTCATATCGGTCTAGATCGTATTAAAGGGATGATTGGGAATCACTCCATATTAGAACAATTGTTTAACATCATTCATAGGAAAGGCATCTTTCTATTGAGACAGATTTATCAGACAGGGGGTTAGAGCATTGATCGAAAGTGATGGATCAGGGCCACATATGTTGGACTATATGACAATATTGTAGAAGAATGGGAGAGGTATATTACTATTATTAGAAGTGTAGGGATAATTTTAGAAGATCAAGAGAAAATGGATCAAATGGTGTGGGGAGGCAGCCTTAATAAGGGTATGTTGAGGGTCAAAGACATTTATTTTCTCTTACCTAGAGCTGAGAAGAAATATGTTAGTAATTTATGGACACAAAACATTTGGAAAGGAAACATCCCATATAAAATAAGAAGCTTCTACTGGGTTGTTGTCAATGATAAAATATTGACTTGGAAAAATGTCCAAAAACGTGGTTTTGTTGGCCCAGGAATCTGTGTTGTATGTATGAAGGGCCTGGAATGTCTGATATATATTTTGTTATCATGTTGCATTGCGAGGAAAGTTTGGGAAGGGTGCATGGGGTTACTAAAGTTAAAATATGCGGGGAAACATATTTCTCTTATTTCATGTATTAAGGAATGGTATTACAATAACATAAGGTTCAAAAAATTTTCCTATTATATTATGTGGACCATATGGACCATATGGAAAAGTAGAAGCACCCTTATCTTTGATCAAAAACCAGTGAAGGTCATGGAAGACGTTGATCATATTGTTAACATTAGTCATTTTTAAAGATAACCTTGAGTAGCCAATTCCTTGTGCCTTTGTCCTTTGGGAAATCCTCACTGTTGTTTCCAGTTACAAAACCTCTCTGTTTATGAAGAAAAATGCCCAAAAAGGCCTTTTCCCTCTTATTTCAATCCCACTTAACCTCTATTTCTTCACCTTTTTCCCCTCTCTTAATTCCTCATTAATCCCTCATTACCCTTCAAAATCATCCTAACCCCCCTTTTTTAACCTTACAAATACCCTCTGTTTGGCTTAAAATCCCTTCATTCCCCTTACCGTTACCCCTTGTTGGCCTTAAAATACATTAAAAACGGGCCAAAAACCCACTTTCCACCTTATGAAAAGCTAAGCCCCTTTAGGCCAGCCCCTTAACCACCTCCCCATATGTCCGGGCACCAAGTCCAGGTGCTATCCCGCAAGGCGCTTATCGCAATCGAAGAGACGGACGGAAGCGCATTTCTTTGTTAACTCAAATATCTCCGATGCGATAGTGTAATGTTCTGTGGAGCGCGGGTGCAATACCAACCGTCGATCTGTTCTCAGATCTGACGGCCCAGCGCTAATCGCATCGCAATCCCATCACCAATCAGATATTTCATAAAGTTCCTTTTGTGTCACGCCGATTTCTAATCCCCGATTCCATCCTCGTCGTTCGTTCCCTTAGATCCGACAGCCCTCATTTCTCCCGCTCCACTTCTATACCTCCATCTCGTCTCCCCTTCGACTTAATCTCTGCCATCGATCTGACCCAGATCAGACGGTTGGCGCTCAATTGCACCATCGCCAATCGCAAGTCCTCAAATGTGTCCCCCGTTTCCTCCCCTGATTGCGATTTTCCCGATTTAATCGCGACCGTCCGTTTGATCCAGATCGACAGTCCACATCACATCACGCTTTTCATTCACATTTCTTCATCGGAGCCTCTGTTAACCTCGCCATTCAACCTCCACCATTGATCTCCTCCTGAGATCAATGGTCCAAAGTTAATCGCCCTCCGCCTGCCGGGTCCCACCATCAAATGGCCCGCATTCATTCATTTCCATCGTTTTTCTTCGTAAATCTACTGAAATGCTAAATTTTGGGTTTTAACATTAATTCTTGTTTCTTCCCCCATTTTCGCTTGCATTCACCATTCTTCCACCATTCCATAGGCTTTCAAAGTATCTCTTCTACCATCCCTTGGATTTTATAATTTGTTATTTTCATTGTGAAGGGTTTTACAGACTGAAAAATTAGCTCTGCTGTCGTGATCACAGTCACTGTGTTTCGGAAAACAGAGGTGCCACTACAGTAGCGGCAGAGTGTATCAGCAGCAAGGATTAAAGGGGTTTAACCCTGTTATTGAATAATTAGTGCTTAACCCCGCATTCAAAAGAAAAAGGCGCAGTTGGAAGACTGAAGAGCACACGAAACGATTATATCTGTGTTTAATATCAGCGGGACGTCTTTCTCCAAAAAGGACATCTTTCCATTAAAGACTCCATGCCTCCTCGAACCCAGAAATAGTCAATTACATTGACAGAAGCCTCTTAAAGATTGTCAGAATCAGCAGTTATGGAGTATGGAGGCCCGAGGACTTTCTATCCAGTTCACTATTTCCAGAAGGCTAGCGCAGAAGTTCTAAGCAGCCAGAAGGACTTCAAGAAGACATCCGAGGTCAATCTCGACCTGACAAGAGATCTATGGACCAAACTATGGAGTACAGCGCAAGGTTATTGAGCAGTGTGGGCATAAATGCTTCCACCATTCTGTCTTAATGAATCAAATTAAATGAAGCATCTACTCCCGCTATCACTCATTCTCCTATAAGAATCCCCAGGAACAGATTGTAAAAGGTTCCAGATTTTCAGAAAAATATGCAGTGAGAGAATTTTTGCATGCATTTTTTTAGACTCTTATATGAATGTACAGAGCCTGTTGGGTTTCAGTGAGGAGTTCCATCTTTAATGAGGATTCTGGTCTTTGGCGCTTCACAGTTTTTAACTTTCTCCTATATGTGATAGTTTAATTGTTCTTTTCATTTCATCCACTTTCCTCGTATCATGTTTTGGAATGCGAGTGGCTCACAGGTTTTGGTATGAATTTATCCTAGTTGATACTCATGCTAGAACCCGTCAAGCGCTTTAAATATGGCTCAGGCGTGATATACTGTCACTTTCCACTTCAACCATACTTCTGCTATATTAGCTTCTATGGGATGTTATTTTTAAAATTATTTTGTCATGTATGGATTCTTAACTTTGTAAGCCCATTACATGTTGATATTTGTTTCTGGATATCATCCCAATGACAATTAATATTATCTCAATCTTTCATATGCAGTAAACACCTTCTGATTATTCATCTCTGTGAAGTATTTTAGAACCCAACCCTCTTTACAGTAAGCTGCCTTTGAATTGTCTGATACATTCACATTAGAGTTTCACATCTTGCTTCTGTAGTATTGCTTTCCCTGTGTCAAGTTTCTGAAGGTTTTGGTTCCATTCAAATTAACCTTCTTGTTTTATAAGAGATAGCATGAGAGCCTTTCTCTGATAACTTCCTATGTTATATCGTATGCTCCTTGCTATATAAGATGTCCTAGGAACTGGTCTTTCAAAACTCAAGGCTGTCTCGAGGATCGACAACATCTTTTTGGCGCCGTTACATGGGACAAAGTTAAGAAAATTTGAATCCCTGGGCCTCGACAAAACCTTATTCACTCTTCAAATAGGTGAGTATGGGGAGTTGAGAGTTGTAGATCCCTCACCTTGGTGAATCCACATTCATTTATCAGATAAATTTACTTGTAGTCTTGGCTCCTCGTAAGCCACACCTGAGGTCAGATACGTCTCAGCCAAAGACATCTTCTGTGTTTGACCGAGATAAGATCCTACGTAGAAGGAGTTGGAGGGAAAGACAATCCAGCCACACTGAGTTCCCTGAATTCTCTTTAGAAGACTTTCCATCCTCTTCTTCTCAAGTAGCCCAAGTGCAAGGTCCCGACTTCACTGTGGCAGATACCGACTACTACTCAGACAGTCCACCCCGGGGAGGTGTTCGAATCAAAGGCGAAGCTGAGTCAAGGGATACCACATATTACACCTTTCACCCCACCCCTGAAGTCGAAGAGGTCAAAGAAGTCACAGAAGTATCTGCTATTAATGGCCCATTGTTCCCATCAACACCGCTAGCTGCTATCCAATACATTCCTATTGTCATTCATACTTCACTTCCACCTCCTCTTCCTCCATTTATGCATCAAAATCTTGCACTACCCCCACCTCCTCCAATGGCCAATGTTCCTGGTTTCTTGTTGAATAAGTATGCCCCCCTGGCACTACCCCAAGTGTTAAATGATATGCCACAGGATTATTTGAAGATCTTACCCCGTTTCAATGGGGAAAATGAGATAGAAGCTCAAAAGCATATTGAGGTCTTATGCTCCTTTGCAGAGAACTTTGATGTGGAGCATCTAGATGTGGTTTTAAGATTATTTGTTCAATCTCTTGATGGCGAGGCCAGAAAATGGTTTAAGACATTGGGAAACCGTTCCATCACCACTTGGGAAGGGATGGAAGATACTTTTCTCAGGAAATGGGGGGAAAAGAAAGATCATGGACATTGTCTTACTGAGTTCAATACACTCAAGAGAAGACATAACGAAGGGGTTTCAAAGTTCATCAAGAGATTTAACAAATTGTATTTGAGTCTTCCTACTGATATGAAACCTCATCAAACCGTTGCTAAAGTTGTTTTCATAGCAGCTTTTGACTCAGAATTCGGTTTCTCTTTGAGAGAAAGAAAGCTTGCCACCCTGGATGATGCTCAAACAGATGCACTAGAGTTGGAGGAAAATTTTTCCTCCAGTGGTAAATCAAAGGAAAAACCAGACCAAGATGCTAGAAGGAAGGGAAAAGAGGAGGTGTCTACTTCTAGCCAAGATAGAGACTCAGCTGATAACAGAATTGAAGAAATGAACAAAATGATTAAGAACCTTTCTAGTAAGCTGGTCAAACTTGAATTGGAGGCCAAGAATTTCCAGAATGCTCCAAACAGGGGTTACAATCCTCAGTATAGGAAACCACCCCTGCAAATACTGCAAAGGGAATGGAAGGAGCAACAAGATCAGGTACCACACCCTCTATACTTGGAAGGTCAGGTAGATGGTCCTACTGAAGACACTGCCTATGAACAAGAAGGTGCATATCTTGCTTTTTCGAATAGTGATGAAGTAGAATGTCCCTTGCAAGGAATTAATGAAACGGAAATTCCATTACAAGAAGAAGAGAAGGCTAAAGGCTAAGAAGACCCAGGGACCGATGATTATTGTAAGCATTTCGTTGATTTCATGCAAGCACAATTCAATAGAAGATATGATCTCAGATCTTCTAGGAAAAGGACTCGTACTCAAGATGAGGAAGAAGCACCACCTCAGAAGGAAGCATCTCCTCAGAAGGAGGCAACAGTGAAAATGGTCACAGACAAAGGTAAGAGGCTTCTAAATGAATCTTTGTAGTCCAATGATCAAATTCCTTCCTCTTCAAAAGTAGCCATTCCCCCTAATACCAAGTCTGTGTCAAAAGAATCCAAACCCTTGGCCGAAAATAAAGAGTTAAAGGAGGTCGCAACAGAAAAGTCCTCTCCTGCCTTTAGTCTACAAAAAGAGCTTGAGAAGGTCAAAATCCCAGTTCCCTTGACTGAATTGTTGAAGCAGCCTACATATCAGTTCCAGGTCACCTCTTTCATGCTCCCTCCAGAAGAAGCACACATCCCAGATAGTCTCAACCTTCAGGAAGAAAGACCCATGGTTGTGTTTGGCCCCCACATTGAGGAATTAGATGCTTCTACTCCTCCTTTTTATGTGTCCCTAGTGATTCATGACCTGCTATTAAATAACTGTATGTTAGATTCGGGAGCCTCCCATAATCTGTTGCCTCTGTCAGTCATGGAACAACTAGGATTACAAATCACCCGTCCATGTAAGGACCTTTATTCATTTGATTCCAAAAGAGTTAAATGCCTGGGTATGATCAAGGATTTGGTGGTCAATTTGGCCCAAATCCCAACAAAAAGTGTGGTGATGGACATCGTGGTGGCTGACATCCTAGCTCGCTTCGGCATGTTGCTGTCAAGGTCCTGGGGGACTAAAATCGGTGGGTCAATCAAGTTGGACTTAACATATGCTACCATCCCGATTTTTGGTGGCCAGGAGAGGAGGTTGTACAGGGAAACCAGATTTGTCGAGATGGTTACTAAGGCTGACAACTCGGCTAATTCACCAGTCTACAGTACAGAAGGAGATTTCTCATGCTTGATGCTGGAAGAAGATCAAGATTATGCTCATGAACCATCCTTCTGCCAGATCAAGACTGAGCAGCCCTTAGAGAGCCATGAAGCAGGAATCTGGACACTTCATTTTGATGGAGCAAATTCTAGAGAAGGTAATGGTGCTGTAGTACTACTGATTTCTCCTACAGACCAATGGGTCCCATTGTATTTCAAGCTAGAATATGAAGCCACTAATAATGTGGCCGAATATGAAGCACTTCTGTTAGGGTTACAGACAGCCAGAAGCATGAATATACAAAATTTAAAAGTTCTGGGAGATTCAGAACTGGTGGTTAGACAAGTGAAGAACCAGTGTCAAACCAAACATCCTAGGCTGAGGGCTTATAGGAATGAAGTGTGGGACCTGGTGGAAAACTTTTTCTTTGCGTTTAACATTCAATTTATTCCTAGAGAGCAGAACAGGATGGTTGATTCCCTTGCAGTGGCTGCTAGCACATTCCGTCCACCTTAGAACCCTCTCTTAAGGTATGAAATTGAGGTGTGTTATCGGCCATCAATCCCAGATAACATCAAGCACTGGCAGGCGTTTGAGGATGAAGAGCAAGTGAAAAGATTTATGGAAACAATCGGAGAATTCTCAAACATGGAAATTGATGCTTGCCAAGAAGAAGAGGCTGAGGATATTTCAGAAAACAAATGGGAGGAAAAGGTGGATGGACATAAAGTGTTGCAATTGAAGGGAAACGTTATACCCAGAGGGTTGGTTCCTCTAGAAAGACTGTTTGACAAGAATGATGTCCCACCGTAGCCAAACAAAGTCACAGAGGAAAACCAGGCAGAAGATCTTAACCTCGGTACTGATGATGACCCCAAAATTGTGAAATTATCCAAGAAGGTCCCAGAGGAATATAAAGAGCTATACCAGAAATTATTTCAATCTTACAAAGATGTGTTTGCATGGTCTTATCAAGACCTGAAAACCTTTGATATCAGCATCATGCAACATAAAATTCCTCTGAAAGGAGATGCGAAGCCGCACAAGCAGAAGCTTAGACAGATTAACCCTCTACTGCTTCCCTCTATTGAGAAAGAAATTAAGAAATTTTTGAAGGCCAAAATCATTGTGCCATTGAGATATTCTAAGTGGGTAGCAAACCTAGTCCCTGTCCAGAAAAATAATGGAGAAATAAGGCTATGTGTGGATTTCCGAAATCTAAACCGAGCATCCTTAAACGATAATTACCCACTGCCTAAGATGGATCATATTCTGCAGAAAGTGGTGGGAGCTTCTCGGATGTCAATGATGGATGGATTCTCTGGTTACAATCAGGTGGCTGTACTACCAGAGGATCAGAAGAAGACTGCCTTTACCACTCCCTGGGGTATGTTTATGTATGCCAAGATGCCTTTCGGGTTGATTAATGCAGGGGCCACTTTCCAAAGGGCCATGGACATTGCCTTCGTTAGGGAGCAAGATAGGTTTGTGGTGGTCTATCTCGATGATATCACTGTGTTTTCAAAGGATGATATTGAGCACATTGAGCATTTGCATAGAACTTTTGAGAAATGTAGAAGGTATGGTCTTTCTCTCAATCCACAAAAGTCTTTATTTGCATTAGAAGAAGGCAAGCTTTTGGGACATATTGTAACCAAAGATGGGGTAAAAATTGATCCTAAAAGAGTTGAATTCATAAATGGTATCTCTCTTCCCAGAAATAAGAAGGAGGTGCAGGTGTTCCTAGGGCACATTAACTTTCTGAGGAGGTTTATCCCTAACTATGCTGAGATAGTTAGACATATAACCGACATGCTGAAGAAAAATAACTAGGTAAAGTGGTCCCAGGAATCACGAGAGGCCTTTTCCAGGATAAAAAATTCCTTTGCAGGAGCCCCTGTGCTAGCAAGACCAGACTATGCCAAACCTTTCATGATCTTTTCATTTGCATCACCTCATACAGTGGCAGGAGTTTTATTACAGAAAAACGAAGAAGGGTACGAGCAACCCATCGCTTTCTTTATTCAGGTGCTCCATGATGTAGAGTTGAAGTATAACATATTAGAAAAGTAGGCGTATGCTCTAGTGAAGTCTCTTAAAGAATTCTGCATGTATGTCTTGCAGTCACACATCATGGCATTTGTACCCACAACTGCACTAAAAGATATCCTTATCCAAGGAGATAGTGAAGGAAAAAGGGGGAAGTGGATTGCCAAAATACAGGAATATGAGCTAGACATCCATCCTACCAAACTGATCAAGGGACAAGGATTAGCCAAAATCTTATCCGAATCAAATTGTCAGGCTCTGGGTATAAACCTGTCCATGGTAGAGAATGAGGAGTCTGAGAAGAAAGAAGAGCAACAGGGAGTAGAGATAGCTACTCAGAAAACACATATGAAATACCTAATCAGCCCGTGGTACAAAGAGATAGTGGAATATCTTCTAACACTCAGCTTCCCTCCAGGCTGTGATAAAGCTAAATACAGAGCTCTAAGGTTGAGATCACAGAAGTACATAGTTGCCAATGGTTGGCTGTACTGGTGAGATTGTTATAGTATCATTTCTCACCTTCATATGATTCATGATTGCTTTTATGGCTTTGGGCACCCATTCCTATAGACTTGGACAAATTCACTAAAAACAGTGTAAAAATCCCCATACGCGATTATGCCCAGACTTTTCCGCGTGTATACGCGAGTCCACATGCACTTTTCCCAGAGGTACTGACAAAAAGACTCTAGACCTCATTCCCAAAGCAATGAGTCGGAGTCGATGGGAAAAGATCTGCTGGAAGGAAGGCATTAAGGCATCCCACATCAGTCTAGCGCGAGTGTAACCCGCAAGCCAAGATTTGGAAGGAATCGGACGAAGTAGAGTGATGGAACCAAAACCGAAGTATGTTTCCGACATGCACAAGATTAAGCTAGCACACGGAAGAAACCCTCTGAACCAACCAATAATGAAAGCTGACACAGAGGCGAGAAATCCACCGATAGGGTCAAATGGAAATCAAGGTACTGCACGAATCCCAAGTGTGATAATGTATGCTAACGTCGAACACAGGGGAAACCACTCAGTCAAAGACCCATAATGATGATCAAATGCTGAGCACAAGGTCACCTATCAATGATGGAAATAGGGCCAGGGTGCGGCTCTAGGTTTACTCTCAGAGCAATGTGTCGTAGTCGATGAGAGACAAACCCGCCAGCGAGAAGTCAATGGGGACCTTCTCAAACCAGCACGAGCAGAAGACCAAAACATCTTCTATGATCGGACAAGATACTGACAAGACCGGGAAGGCCGACTGAATAATGAGTCAAGAGACACCGCAGAATGGTCGACTCTAGTTAGACTTCCCTTGAACAAAAGCACGACTCTGTGATGACCATGGCAGTAAAAAGTGACACTGTATAAGTCTGTCTTGCAGGAGGCAAAACAAACTCTCCATATGATTGGAAGAGGTAACCAACCGGGGGAGAACTGACAAGTGAAACATGGTAAAGGCCGAACCTAGGTCAAACTATAACCATCCCAAATGAAGGAAATATATATAAGTATATGTGCTTTGTTCAAGGGCGACAAACTGACTCTGTACTGCCATCAAAATAACGAAGATACATCCCGTTCCCGCTCTTTTTGTTATATTTGATTTTTTTTGTCTTTTTCATATAATAAGCCTGAAAAAGAATAAAATAATGCTATGGTACAATGGATAGAACGAGTATCAAAAATCAGATGCACTAGTTCCTGGGATTGGAACAATCCTATGCTCAATGCAAGGTGGCGGAAACTGGTAAGCGATACTCAAAGGAATGTTCCATCCATGGGTAAAAGGGTGTCAAGTCACGATAGCTAAGTGCATGCAATGGTTAACTTGTACAGAGAGTCAAGGTCAAAAGTTGGCTTAAACATCGAGTCCAAATGAAGCCGGCTAAAGGCCAGGATAAACAAGCAGCCCATATGCAATGCAGTAATACAACTTAACGACACCAGGGAGCCTCTAGGGTAAAAGCCGGAAAAATGATAGTGATGAAGAAGAAGAATGAAGCTTCAACACATAAGACATGGCGGGACTAAAGAGGACTCCCGAGCCTACATAAAACACAGCATGGGCAACAAGTGATAGCGAGGAACTAACTAGGAAGCCCATGTAAAGGAAGGCTCTACCACCAAATCATGATTAAATAATCGGCGAGTGAAATGGGTGTAATAGTCATGACCTGATGGGATCGACCCTATGGCAAGTGATCAGTATGGAGGCTAGTATGCAAGATGCAGCGGAAAGTGATTTCCCTAACCTATATGCCAGTGAAGATCATATACCTGCCGTGACGAGTCAGTAATCATGGATCAAAAAACTGGGAAAAATCTCAAATTCGTCAAAATGTACCTGAAAACATACCAAACTGGGCACTTCCAAGCATCCAGGTTATGCAGCTTAAGATAGATCGAAAAAATAAGCATAACAAATTTTTGCGAAAATTTTCAACTTTTTAGGCATAAATAGACAAATTACCTCATATTTGGTTCATTATTGCATTGCTGATTTGGAAAAAAGTGCTCTGGAGCAAAAAACTTCTTTCGTCAAATCAGGAACAACCGACCGTCGAATCGCACCGAATTTTTCAGGTAGGCTCCTCAATCATCTTTGCAAATCATTTTGTCCGTTTGGAAATTAAAATTTAGTGAATTTCACCATTAAAACCCTTGCTAAAAAACTCGTACTTGCGCATACGCGGGTTGGTAATAGGAAAGTCGCGTATACACGCGACTGTGCAAAGAAAAAGTCGCGTATGCGCAGGTCCGAATCAAAAAATGCGTGGCTAATGGATGATTTGTTGAAATTTGACAGGATGACAATCTCATGGAGGGAGTGTGAACACAGCGCAATTGATCAAGAGGTCATGCAAGATCGAGCAGCGCAAAATATTCTTCGAAATTGCGGATTGTTCAAATTTTTCAAAATGCCAAATATGAAAAGCAATGCTCGGTTGCTAGAAATGCTTGTCAATTATTGGGAACCAGACCAAGATTGCTTCGTTATAGATCAGATGCCAGTACACATTGAAGTGCAAGACATATATTTTATCACGGGTCTCTCCCGGAAGGGAGAACCAGTAGACTTGCACGGGAAGCCCCTGGGAGGGCTAACCATGGAAGATTATGTCCACGTGTATTGCATAGAGGGTTCCAAGAAAGTTGGAACTCAGATTGCTATTAAAGATTTACGGGATTTGCACATGAAAATCCTCCTTTTCACCATCGGCAGAGTGGCAGGATCTGCCTCCCTACATCAGGCGTCCAGGTCGCAAATGAGCATAGCAGTAGAATGCTTGACTCATGTGTATGTTTGGTGCACAGCCCTATTACTGAACATGAAGCAACAGTTGACCTCAATCCGCCAAGCAAAGACCAAACACTTTGGATACGGTACTATTTTGATGACATTCTTCTTTGAGAAGATACCAGCATTGAGACCCAGAGTTATCTCTACCATCAGTAGCCCGCGGGACCCAAGAATTGCCTGTTGGGCGGACATGATGAAGAGATTGGGGGGTAGTGAAGTACCCCGGACCACATGGGACGATGAGTTCTTCCGTTGGTGGGGAGAACAAATCATCGCGGTGGACGACTATCCCTATGCCGGGATGGACTTCCGTGGAGATCCAGATCTAGTTCTTCCACCAGGCACAGCATGGGGCACAGTCGGTAAGTTTGCAAAAAATTTTGACTTATATAATTTTTTTGGATTTTTTCAAATATGTATGAAAAAATGAAAAACAAACATGTTTTTGATTGGATTCATAATGACTGACAATGTAAATATGATCATGATACAGATATTGGACCAGTTCGTCCTGAGGGTTTCCCGCACCACAAGCGTCGCAGGGGCGAAGCAGATACAGTGGATTCAGACAGGACCCTCCAGGCTGTGCAGAGGAACTTGGAGGGATTAACCTGCCGAATACCTATGGCTGCCGTGGAAGACCTGCCGGAAGCCATCCAGAGACGGGTGGTTGGAGTGCCCCGAGACTGGGTACGATTATTCTGCCAAGTTGCCACCGCGGTCACGTTCTATAGGAACACGACTTCTGGGCAGGGACCTCAGGAGTAGACAGATATTATGTATTAGATGACTGTATAGTTTTGAGACTGAACATGATCGGGCATAAGCCCAAGTTTTGTATGACCTTATGGATCCAAATTTTGTAAAGTTTTTGAACACTCTGATGATATATATACAACGATATTTGATGTGTTGTGATAAATGTATGATTTTTTTTATGATTAAATTTTATTGTATGGAATGATTAATATGCCAATCCAATGCCTGATTAGCTAATGAGTCAGCCAACCAATTGTCAGCTCGAGGAATATGAATGAAAGTTAAAAATTGAAATGATCTTTGTAACAAACGTACCCTCAAGAACAATCGTAATAAAAATGGATCTCGAACCCGATAAGTATTGTTCAACTGCGACACCACCAGCTGAGAGTCCAAGAAAACTACTAACGAATCAACACCCAAAGATATTGCCTCCAAGAGTAGATGAACAACTGCAGTGTATTCTGCTATATTATTGGAAGCAGGACCAATGCAGACCCCTCTTGATACCAACAGCTGACCGGAAGGATAATGAAGCACCCAAGCTGCGGAAGCTAAGTTCCGGGTGTGTCTACTAGCACCATCGGCGAAACCAAAATGACTCATGACATCCAACACAACCTGCCAAAGCAGATCAAAAACATCATCAACTCATCAAAGACCGAAAATCAACCAGATATGTACAAAGCAAAAACTACTATATAAAAAAGCAACATGCCAGGCCGAAGCCTAGGCATAATACTTCTTCAAATAGAGCCCATTTCAGGGCTCCGGAAACTCGTTCCCTTCGAAATCAACCAAGGTGTATGCTCCTTTCTTAAGGACTTTTTTAACGATATAGGGGCCATACCACATAGACTTAAACTTTCCTGCCCCCAGGGCATCTTTTTCTTGGGCATAGACCAAAACAAGGTCACCTTCCGAAAAAACCCTGGGTTTGACCGCCTTATCGTACTGAACTTTAACTCGGTTTTTATGCGCTTCATTCATCGTGGCGGCATCCCGACGCTGCTCATCGATATGTTCCAGATGAAGAAGCCGTTCTGCCAGACTAGAAGTGTCAGGAAGAAGTTCAACAGCTAACTTAAGAGAAGGAATCTCGGATTCAATGGGAAATACGGATTCCACCCCGTGCACTAGCTGAAACGGAGTAAAGCCAGTTGCAGTTTTCACTGATGTCCTATATGCCCAAAGTGCAAGATATAGCATAATATGCCAGTTGGATCTAGCTTTATCAATTGTTCTTTGAAGAATTGTCTTCAAGGATTTATTCACGGCTTCCACTTGCCCATTGGCTTGAGGATAATACGGAGATGAATGCTCCTGCCAGAAACCCAATTTGAGAGCCAACTCAGCCATCATACTATTCTAAAAATGACTGCCATGATCAGTGACAATCTCTCTAGGAATACCAAAACGAGCGATAACCTGGTTGAAAAGAAAAAGAGCTGCAGTCTCACCATCGTTCCCAAAAGTAGGCATAGCCTCGACCCACTTCGTAAAGTAGTCTACTGCTACAATAATGTACTTGTGACCTTTAGCCGAAGGCAGGTTACAAGTAGTATAATCAATTCCCCACTTTGTAAAGGGACCGACAGTAATGACTGGAAAAAGCGGAGCTGGATGAGCGCGCATTTTTCGAGTATAGACTTGACACGGATGACACTTTTTGACCGATTCAATACAATCTTTGAAAATCGAGGGCCAAAAGTACCCAGCACGCAAGATCTTTTGGGCTGTAGCAAGCCCAGATAAATGACCCCCACAAGCTCCACTGTGAGAATCATTCAGCACAGCCTCAGCTTCTTCGAGAGTTAAGCAGCGTCTCAGGATTGAATCAACCCCTCGACGGTATAGAGCATCACCAATAATCAAATAATTCTTGGCCAAGTGACGCAGCTTACGACGCTCATCTTTCGAAAAAGTAGAGGGAAACTTCGCAGTCTGGAGATACACAATGATATCTCCGTACCAAGGATCCTGTGAAGAGATAAGAAACAAGTGTTCATCCGGAAAGGATTCATCATAGATCATCTCTTCCCCACAGGGCAACTCAGAGATCAATTCCGCAAAAACCAATGATTTCTTGGACTTGGCAGACATGAACTCAAGATCAAATTCCTGTAAAATCACAATCCATCTATTATATTTTCCCCTAATCACTCGCCTACTGAGGACAAATTGAAATGGATTGGCAGCTGCCAAAACATAAGTTTTGCGAAGAATAATGTACTGCCGGAGTCACTGCACAGCATGAACTGCTGCTAAAGCTAATTTTTCTATCGGAGTGTACCGGAGTTCAGGTCCTACCAGTCCTCGACTAAGGTAGTAAATAACATGCTCTGCAAGAGCATCATCCTCCTGAACCAGAACCATACCGATGGTAGATTCTGCTACTGCCAGATACAAAATAAAATCCCTGCTATAATCAGGTGGACTCAGTAAAGGAGCAGAGGTCAATGCTTTCTTCAAAGCATCGAATGAGCGTTGAGCGTAGTCGTCCCAAAGAAAAGGAACTCCCTTCTTCAACAATCTCATAAATCCCTTTGTCACTTCAGCATAATTGACGATAAATCTCCGAATAAAATTAGACTTTCCTTGTAGACTTTGAAGCTGACGGATAGAGGACGGGGGAGGCAACCGAAGTATTGCCTCAACCTTGAAGGGATCTACCCTTATCCCTTCCCTAGACACAATGAATCCCAATAGCCAACCGGATGTAACCGCGAAAACGCACTTGTTCGGATTCAATCTAATCTTATAGAAACGACATCTTTCAAATATTTGCCGGAGGTGACCAGGATGATCCATCCTCTTTCGAGAATGAGCAGCTAAATCATTTAAGTATGCCTCGATAATCTTTTTGATGTCGTGAAAGGCATAAGACATGGCCCGCTGAAAGGTAGCCCCAGCATTTTTAAGACCAAAAGGCATCTTCTTGTATGCAAACGTACCCCAGGGACAAATAAAGGCAGTCTTATGTTGATCTTCAGGACGGATATTAATTTGATTATATCCGGAGAAACCGTCCATGAAGGAGAAAATCTCATTACCGACACACTCGTCAATGATCTGATCGATAAATGGTGTGGGGTAATTATCTTTAGGACACGCTTTATTTAGGTCTCTGAAATCGATGCACACTCGAATCGTTCCTTGCTTTTTATCTACGGGAACGGGGTTTGAAACCCATTCAGTCAAAGGAACAAGGAAAATGAATCCCGCCTTAAGCAGCTTCTCAACTTCAGCTTTGATAGCTGCTGCCTTTCTAGGATTGACCGGACGAAGTTTTTGCCTCACCGGCTTAGCGTTTTCATACGTCTTGATCTCATGCTGGACAATAGATGGGTCTATTCTAGGCATTTCCTCATAAGACCAAGCGAATACATCCCTATACTCTTTAAAGAGCTCGGTGTAAATTTGAACCTCTTCACGGGAACATTCAGCTCCGATGAAGACATTCTCGATAATATTGGGATCCCTGGAAATTTTCACCGGGATAGTAGGAGAAATCACAACCATGTTCCCTTCAGCATAGACCTGTGTTGGTGCTAAAGGGTTCAAGACTGGGTGAACAGGACCAGGAGACTGAGGACTTGGGAAACTAGTTTCAACTTCGCTCAAGTCAGGTAAAAAGTAAGACCGATGATGCAAGTCATCCCACGGTCTATCTATACCAGTCATGGCTTCCAGGATGGCCTCTTCAGATGGAAGAGTGGTATCAGGGCAATCCTGGGCAGAAGAAGAACTAAGTGTCCAAGCCGGAGCCACATCTCCATCCAACTCTTCCGGTGACAGAGGAGCTGGGATGGATTCTGCAGAGTCAACAATAGACTGATAAGCAATCTCAGCTGCAGAAATAGGAAATTCCATTCCACCCACTTGACCTTCCGCTAATGTGGCAGTAGGGGAAGGTAAGGTCCAAGGGTCCGAAAAATAATGAGTTCTGAAGAACTCTCTTCGAAGGGGAGCCTTGGAGGATGAAATAGCATTAATATGAACCGTAGGAGGAGGAATATCAAAAGTACCCATCAAGAAAGAATACATTCCAACTCCTAAATTCTCAACAGGCGCCTTAGTATTATCCAACTTAGGAATAGATGAGTCAGTAGACGCATTCGGGTCTACAGGAGGACAGTCCAGTTGATCCACTGTAACAATCCTCCCTTCGTGGGGGAAACATATAATTCGAAATAATGAGGATGCAATGGCATCCATCTCATAAATCCAGTTCCTCCCCAACAGAAGGTTGTAGTCCAAGCTTGCGTCCACTACCTCAACCTCTATATTGACAGTTTTTCCCCCAACACAGATGGGCAAAGCTGGGACAATACCATGGGGTCTGTGAGAATGACCATCGAACGCAGTCAGAAGAGTGGTAGATGGAACAGCTTTGGGAGATCCAATTGTCTTCCAGCATGTGAGAGACATCACGCATGTGGAAGCACCCTCATCAACAACCGTTCGAAAGATATTACACTTCCGGTACGATGATTTAATATGAAAAGCCATGTGATGGGGAAGTCTCTTCTTAAAATTAGTCATATCAAAAGTAATCAGAAGAGAATTTTTTGGATCAATAGCCCCAATGGCAGTGAGAAAAGCACTGCGCTGAGCCGGACAAGACTGGAGTACCTCTAAAGCCGACATAGCACAAGGACTCTGCGCCAGATCTTCCACAATCGAGTAGTTCTGGGCAGCCCTAGCATTTGGATTAATCGTTGATCGCTTAGAAGATGCTTTGGGCATCCGAGGCATAGACTCAACAGTAGGCTTCGTGATGTGAAGCGGCTCAGTAGCATCAGGAACATCCTTAGCTTTCGAAGACTCTTCTCCGCCATAATCACGAGATCTCGTAGCGATATCCGCGTGAGCACTCATCATGAAAATGTTCGATGGAATTTCCCCTTCCTGGGTGCCCCTAGAGGAAGCCCCAGGATTTTGGTTCGCGCCAACAACTAATTTTTGCCCTTGGGGAAAAGGGTTTGTTAACACAGCTTGGGAACTAGAAGAACCCTGCTGGGCTAACAAGCGCTGCACATCCTGAATTTTAGGGCAAAGGTGTGTGAGATGGTCTCCAGTACACAACTTGCATGGAAACTTCACTTTCTTTTTCTCCTTTTGACCCTCACCAACATGCTCGTTGGTTCTATTCGCATTACCCTTCCCGTTCTTGCCCTTCTTCTTATTATTTTGTCCCTTCTTCTTCCCATCGGATTGTTGATTTCCTTTGGGATCAGAAGCTTGGACAGCATTTATGGACAAAGACTGGGAAGGCGATGACTCAGCAGGCACAGCCTGACCAGAAGGAGCAGATTGTAAAGACAACTGCTGCAATTGAGAAAGCAGGCTGGCTGCACCACTATTGATCGATCCAACTAGTCCGTCGCCATGAGGACCGGGCTTAGTTTTCGATAAATCTAATTTGGAGCGAGGAGCATTGGGCAGATATTTGTGGAGGACCCCAGACTGAGAATAGATCAGTTCTAGCTGCTGGGCCCTAAAAATGGCCTGCTCCTCGGAAAATACCCCAGAAAGGGATACATCTTTTGAAATATCTGACTGCAGGGATTTCAGAAACCATTCCAAAAGGAATTCACCTGGAATATGAGCTTTAATAAGCCTCTTCCTTCTCCTCCATTCCTAAATGTGATCAGAAATGTGGGTTGCTTCATCCTGCTTAAAATTGGCTAGGAGTTCATTCCCAGCGTCATATCGGACAGGCAACTGAAAATGGTTTAGAAATGTAACAGCTAGTTCTCCAAATGTAGAAAAACTGCCCCCAGTTAGCTCAATATACCATTTGGCGGCGTTTCCAGTTAGGGTGCGTTGAAATAATCTCAACCTAATCGAATCATCGATCAGGGAGTTCGAAGAACACCATAAATGGAAAGTAGTGATGTGGTCAGCCGGATCTTCTCCATTCTTACCTTCAAACTTTGGAATGTCTGAAGGAAATTTGGTGGGAACCGGAGGCCACCCCGGACCATAACGAATCGGATCATTAGTCAACTTCGACAGATCTGGCAAGTTTAACGTTGCCAGAAAAGGTAAGCGAGGAGGAGCCTGAGGATTCCATCCTTGATGGGATGGATTCCCAACATTCTGAAAAGAATACCCTGGATTTGATGAGGCATCAGGTTGCCAAAAAGGATTCGTAGAAAAAGGAGAAGAACCTCCTCCCCACGCCGAGTTACCAAAGCCCAGACCAGTTCCCCCCGCTGAAGTATTAAATGAAGAGGAAAGCCCCTGATAGGGGTTCGAAGCATTAGAAAGAGGAGAAAAGGTCTGATAAGCACTCGATGAAGGGAAAGAAGTATTCCCTTGATGACCTGCGTAAAACTGATTCCCTGCCCCCACTGTAGTGAATACGGGGTTCCATCCTGTAAAAGTGGTCGAATTCTGACCTCCAGACCAAGGGTTGAAACTCTGGGTCTGGGACGTAAACGGAAAGGACCCTAAAGAAGGATTGGAACTAGGAATGTGCCCAGTTCCAAAGGGGAAACCCTAAAAAGAAGCTGATCCACTAGCCATGGAAGACATGGGTGTAGATCCAGCTACAGTAGCGGAAAAGGAAAAAGAGGGATTCCCACTAGTGGGCATCCCTGAACAGAAGGGACCAGAATGAGAAGCATGTGCTTGGGTGAAACCAGAGCCAAACACAGCAGCACTAGAAGCAATCGAAGATAAAGCAATAGTGCCTCCTCCTTCAACAAAAGCAGGAGTCTGAATGCCTGCAGCACTCACGGTAGAAGCCGCGTTCCCAGTCGTGGCCATCGAAAGGTAAGAATGATACGGAAGATCTTCCGGTCTCTCTGACTCAGGTCCGATGTATTGAACAACGAATGGATAATCAGGAGGAAGAGGAGATGGACCTGACGTAGGAGGTTCAGGTACGTCTTCTATTTGAAAATCTTCTTCCCGAGGAAATAAAACTCGCGAGGTGAGCGGAACGCTCCTCTCGGAACCGACACCAGAATCAGCTATGAAACCTTCAGACCTTCGTGGAGGATCTCTCTCCACTGCGTCAGACGCCACAGGGTGGTAACCACCTGCTAAATCACTCCTACGCCTTCTCGAAGAAGGCTCTGGACTCTCGGGAGATAACCCCCGGATTCTCCTCGATCGACGAGGCGCTTGATCAGCCACTTTAGCAAATTTTAATTAGACTCAAAAAATATAAAGCTAAGCAAGATAGGAGCAAAGAGCACTCACTAAAAGAAAAATCCCTGAGATACAGTCCAGCAAACAACCCTCAAGTATTTCCGCTCTGGGTGATGAGGACCGGACACCAAAATACAAGAAAGTGAAAAATATAGGACCTCCCGAAAGCAGTCTGGGATAATTACGGCCCAGGCCTACTAGTGAAGGTATCAGAAACAGTTACGCCGACCTCCTAACGACAGCCTTTGCCGGCTCAAGCACCCAAGCTTCGCAAGGGCACCCCCCAGAAGTACTGTTGAAAGTGATGCGACGTCTGCCTCAGGTACCACGGGTATTCCCCCCCGCAGTCACCTGTGTGGAACCTAGGAGTGGCAACTATGGGCACCAATCCATGTCAGAAGCCGAGCGGAATGGTCTTGAGGTCAGATTCAGCTAATTAGAGAGGGGGTATCCCTCTTCTCAGCCTTCACTTCACCTCGCGCTTGACTCTCTGGAGGAGAGCTTTCCCGGTCCACCTAACGGAGTTGGATTTCGCTCAATTAATCAACTTCTATGTTTTTTTTTAGCGGCCTTGGAGAGTTAACTCTCCACTCACCTAATCCAAGGCCCTACAACCTAGCTAGTTGGTGTATGACACTTAGAAAACTTTCTAGTTGATTTTAAATTAAATCGCTTATTTTAATGGGTTGTTATGTTAAGTCAAAAGGATATGGAGATGAAACTTATGATGTTTTGACGCAGAAAGAAATTAATAAAAACCAAACTACATGCAAATGCAGTTATTGTCTTTCGATGAAAAGCAACTTCTACACGGGTTCTACGAGATTAAAAATTGTATTTTTTCTTTTCAGATAACAAGCTCACACTCACAAAAACTATGAAAGTGACTAAATGTTTAAATGCACCTAACGCAAATCACTACAAGCATGCAAATCCTAAGATGCAAAATCTCCTAAAGCAGAGTGAAATTTCCCAAAAGTCCTTCAGTTTTAACTCTTCTTGGTTGTCCAGAAAGCTGGTTCCAAAATCAAGAACTCTTAATATGAAGACACCAAAACGCTTAAAAACAAGAGGAAGCAATGAATGACAACTCCCTTCCAATTATCAAGTCAAAATCCAAAGGCAAGAAACTTCAACCAAGCTTCAAAAGACACAAAGGAATGAAAACAAAAATGCAAAAACAAAAGCAAATAACAAAGCAAAATGTTTTTTTTGAGCTTTTGTATTTTATAAAAGAGTTCGAAAAGACCAAGTAAAACTATAAAATTTCAAGCCAAACAATACTGAATTTCAAGCACAAACTTCAACAATGCTCCAAATCTTATAGGGCTAACTCGTAGCAAGATCAAAATGAGCAAAAGAAGACAAGAAAACTCAGCCACTCAGCCTAAAATAATAGTGCAACCTTGCCGCAAACAAAAACTCCAAAGAACCAAGAAAAACTCTTCAAAAGTTGCAACAAGACCTAGCCAACTGAACTCAAGAAAACCAATCAAGAAACGGGAAAAAATCGTAGTGCCAAGCAAAACACAAATATGGGAAAGAGTAAATGAGCAGGAGCTCTCTGTTCTAATGAAGCAGAACAGCCAAGAATGCCCAGAAAGCGCTCTTGGTACTCAAACCAGAAGTGCCAGCACAAGAAACAACACTTTGCCAAAAAGACTAGTTTTCAATCAAACGAAAGAGAGAAAAGACCAAAGACCACTTTCTTCACAATCCAGAGGGTACTAAGACATTGTAGGAACAGGTATCCATAGGCAGAAAGGACTAAAAAGCCAAAGAATCCAAAATTTCAAAATCTGCCTAGGTATACGCTACTTCACAGTTTAACAACAAGCGTGCATACGCAACTGTGCTAAAGGAAACACGCGTATACGCGACTCCCTTTAGACAAACTTGCGTGTATACGCAACTGTGTGCAGAAAAAAGCGCGTATACAAAGGTAAATAATGAAAAAACAAAAGGATCAAGCCTGGATAAGAAAACAGGACTTCAATCTGACTGAGAAAGGGTAAACTGGACTGCAAATGAAAGTTAAAACTGTTGGAAACCTATCAAACAGCTGAAACCACCCAACAGGGGAATCACAAGAATGCAATCCCCAGCGGAGTCGCCAGTTCTGTTTCGGGGAAAATCACCCTAGAGGTTTGTTGGGTTTAAACCTCCACAGAGCAGGGCATGCTACTTAAGAAGGACTCACACAACCATACATGTTCATGAAAAACTAAATAGAGCAGATCGAGGAACTTACCCGTAGGTCCTACGATTGAAGCAGATCCCGCGGGGTCCAAACCCCTAGCAACCCTTCTTCCTTCTCAACCTGAAAGACAAGAAGAAACAAGCGCAAAGATCTGGTTGTACAGCATATATCTACTCTAAATGTTAGTGAAATCCATATGAAACATTAGATAAACCATAATAGATGCTTAAATAACAATATTCTCATATATGCAAGCGGACACTAACACATATATTTCGGGAACAAGATGGTTCTTCTGTATTATAAATAGCATGTACAAAAATAACAAGTGGAGAGATCACCTGAATCCTTCCACGATCTTCGAGCAGACCGTCGTCCGGATCCGTCCCACCCTTGCCTCGCTAAGATTCCTTCCAAACTGGTGCAAACGAGATGACATATAAAGAGATGAGCATCTCTAGGAAACAAAGGTTTCCTATAATGAACTGGGAAGTGCAGGAGGCACGGGAATTCAGACTTGGATAGGGAATACCAACAGAGTATAATATCAATAATTCTCTCTCTCCCTTAGGCCATACACATGAGGTGCTTTTATACTCCCTCAAAGTAGTTTCAACTGTTGGAAACAGTTGGCCACATGCTGGGGTGGTTGAACTACCTGAGTAACCATCAACCCAGCCCGAAAATAGGGAATTTCTATATATTTTTTAATGATTTTAATAGCATACGTGGAAAAGTGCATGTGGACTTGCGTATACACGCGGAAAAGTTTGGGCATAATCGCGTATGGGGATTTTTACACTGTTTTTAGTGAATTTGTCCAAGTCTGTAGGAATGGGTGCCCAAAGCCATAAAAAAAATCATGAATCATATGAAGGTGAGAAATGATGCTATAACAGAGATCCTTCAGGTATTCTGCTCCTATGTCTCACAAAGGATAAGGTAGAAAATATAATGGTTGAATTTCATGATGGCATTTGTGGAGGTCATTACAACTGGAGGGCCACTGCTCACAAAATCCTGAAGGCTGGTTTCTATTGGTCCAAACTCTTTGGGGATGTGTTTGCCCGGGTCAGAGCTTGTGAGAAATGCCAGAAATTTGCTGAAAGATAGAAGTTGGCACCTCTGCCCATGATCCCTGTTCACGTGAATGAACCATTCCAGCAATGGGGAATCGACTTTATCGGTGAAATACATCCTTCGTCAAGTGGTCAGCACAAGTGGATATTAACTGCTACTGATTATTTCACAAAGTGGGTGGAAGCTATACCTGTGAGGAATGCAACGGATGCTGTGGTAATGAAATTCATGGAAGAAAATATCATATCAAGATTTGGCTGCCCTGCTAAGATAGTGACTGACAATGCATAGGCCTTCAAGTCTACAAAGTTTTTTAGCTTTTTCCAGCAGTATAACATTGCGCTAGGTCACTCTATGGCCTATTACCCATAAGGAAATGGCCTGGCAGAGTCTTCAAATAAAACCCTAGTAAGGGCACTGAAGAAGGCTATCAATGAAAATCAGAAAAATTGGGATTCCCAGTTGAAATTCACTCTGTGGGCCAACACAATAACCAGTAAGAGAGCAACTGGGAAGTCCCCATATGAATTAGTATATGGGAGGGAAGCAGTATTCCTTGTACAGTTAGCCTTACCGGTAGCCCGATTCATGCAAGAATGTCAAGAAGAACCCAATGAGGTGACCAGGAGAATCAATCAGCTGGTGGAGTTAGAAGAAACACGAAACCAGGTAAGTCAGAGGCTAACTGAATATCAAGAGAAGATGAAGGACCTTTTTGATCAGCATGCCAAGGACAGGAAGTTGCAGGTTGGGGATTTAGTGCTTAGATGGGATGTTCGAAGAGCTGAAAAAGGGGAAACACGGTAAATTCGATCCACTTTGGTTTGGCCCTTTTAAAATTGTGGAACAAGGGGGAAATAACACTTTCAAATTGGAAAATTTACAGGGATACTTGCTCGATGCCCCTGTAAACGGTCAGTTCCTCAAACCTTACTTCCGTTTCTGATTCAGGCCAAGAGAGCCTGATGTATTATACTGTACATTAGTTTTTTGTTTTCATATTTGTTTGAATGATGTGTGTCGTGAAGAATCATGAAAAGAAAAATAAGAAGTGCTGAAGAGTGGTGCCCACACAGAAGATTAACAGGTGGTCTGCGAAGTTCTCGACACGCCCAAGGATGAACGTGTTGTCCCCAGGTGGAGCCAATGTTGATCATATGGTTAACATTAGTCATTTTTAAAGATAACCTTGAGTAGCCAAGTCCTTGTGCCTTTGTCCTTTGGGAAATCCTCACTGTTGTTTCCAGTTACAAAGCCTCTCTTTTTATGAAGAAAAATGCCCAAAAAGGCCTTTTCCCTCTTATTTCAATCCCACTTAACCTCTATTTCTTCACCTTTTTCCCCTCTCTTAATTCCTCATTAATCCCTCATTACCCTTCAAAATCATCCTAACCCCCCTTTTTTAACCTTACAAATACCCTCTGTTTGGCTTAAAATCCCTTCATTCCCCTTACCGTTACCCCTTGTTGGCCTTAAAATACATTAAAAACGGGCCAAAAACCCACTTTCCACCTTATGACAAGCTAAGCCCCTTTAGGCCAGCCCCTTAACCACTTCCCCATATTCCCGGGTGCCAAGACCAGGTGCTAGCCCACAAGGCGCTTATCGCAATCGGAGAGACTGACGGAAGCGCATTTCTTTGTTAACTCAAATATCTCCGATGCGATAATGTAATGTTCTGTGGAGCGTGGGTGCAATACCAACCGTCGATCTGTTCTCAGATCTGACAGCCCAGTGCTAATCGCATCGCAATCCCATCGCCAATCGAAGATTTCGTAAAGCACCTTTTGTGTAATGCCGATTGCTGATCCCCGATTCCATCCCCGCCGTTCGTTCCCTTAGATCTGACGGCCCTCATTTCTCCCCCTCCGCTTCTATACCTCCATCTCGTCTCCCCTCCGACTTAATCTCTGTCGTCGATCTGACCCAGATCGGACGGTTGGCACTCAATTGCACCATCGCCAATCGCAAGTCCTCAAATGTGTACCCCACTACCTCCCCTGATTGTGATTTTCCCGATTTAATCGCGACCGTCTGTTTGATCCAGATCGACGATCCACATCGCATCACGCTTTTCATTCACCTTTCTTCATCGGAGCCTCTGTTAACCTTGCCATTCAACCTCCGGCGTTGATCTCCTCCTGAGATCAATGGTCCAAAGTTAATCGCCCTCCGCCCACCAGGTCCCACCATCAAATGGCCCGCATTCATTCATTTCCATCGTTTTTATTCGTAAATCTACCCAAACGCTAAAATTTAGGTTTTAACATTAATTCTTGTTTCTTCCCCCGTTTTCGCCTACATTCACCATTCCGCCACCATTCCACAGGCTTTCAAAGTATCTCTTCCACCATCCCTTGGACTTTATAATTAGTTGTTTTCATTGTGCAGGGTTTTACAGACTAAAAACTTAGCTCTGCTGCCATGATCACAGTCACTATGTTTCAGAAAACAGAGGCGCCACTACAGTAGCGGCAGAGTGTATCAGCAACAAGGATTAAAGGGGTTTAAGCCTGTTATTGAATAATTAGCGCTTAACCATGCATTCAAAAGAAAAAGGCGCAGTTGGAAGACTGAAGAGCACACGAAACGATCATATCTGTGTTTAATATCAGTGGGACGTCTTTCTCCAAAAAGGACATCTTTCCATTAAAGCCTCCATGCCTCCTCGAGCCCAGAAATAGTCAATTACACTGACAGAAGCCTCTTAAAGACTGTCAGAATCACTAGTTATGGAGTATGGAGGCCCGAGGACTTTCTATCCAGTTCACCATTTCCAGAAGGCTAGCGTAGAAGTTCTAAGCAGCCAGAAGGACTTCAAGAAGACATCCGAGGTCAATCTCGACCTGACAAGAGATCTCTGGACCAAACTACGGAGTACATCTTAGGGTTATTGAGTAGTGTGAGCATGAACGCTTCTGCCATTCTGTCTTAATGAATCAAATTAAATGAATCATCTACTCCCGCTATCACTCATTCTCCTATAAGAATCCCCAAGAACAGATTGTAAAAGGTTCTAGATTTTCAGAAAAATATGCAGTGAGAGAATTTTTGCATGCATTTTGTTGGACCCTTATATGAATGTACAGAGCTCGTTGGGTTTCAGTGAGGAGGAGTTCCATCTTTAATGAGGATTCTGGTCTTTGGCGCTTCATAGTTTGTAACTTTCTCCTATATGTGATAGTTTAATTGTCTTTTTCGTTTCATCCACTTTCCTCGTATCATGTTTTGGAATGCGAGTGGCTCACAGGTTTTGGTATGAATTTATCCTAGTTGATACTCATGCTAGAACCCATCAAGCGCTTTAAATATGGCTCAGGCGTGATATATTGTTTCACTTTCCACTTCAACCATACTTCTGCTATATTAGCTTCTATGGGATGCTATTTTTAAAATGATTTTGTCATGTATGGATTCTTAACTTTGTAAGCCCATTACATGTTGATATTTGTTTATCGATATCATCCCAATGACAGTTAATATTATCTCAATATTTCATACGTAGTAAACACCTTCTGATTATTTATCTCTATGAAGTATTTTAGAACCCAGCCCTCTTTACAGTAAGCTGCCTTTGAATTGTCTGATACATTCGCATTAGAGTTTCACATCTTGCTTCTGCAATATTGCTTTCCCTGTGTCAAGTTTCTGAAGGTTTTGGTTCCATTCAAATTAACCTTCTTGTTTTATAAGAGATAGCATGAGAGCCTTTCTCTGATAACTTCCTATGTTATATCATATGCTCCTTGCTATATAATATGTCCTAGGCACTGGTCTTTCACAACTCAAGGCTGTCTCTAGGGTTGACAATAGAAGACATAATCAAGGTAATCATTCTCTTCAATGATATGGGATCAGTGAGGGAGAACAACCTAATTCAGATGTGCAAATATAAAGATGTATGGCAAACATTTACAGTCGAGTTCTTTAATGGGGAGAGTAAAAGGAGACTATGTGGGTGTGGGGTAGTTATAGTCATAGATGCCCAAATATATTTCCATTTTTTGTGGGAAGGAGGACAAGTATCAAGAAATAAGCGAAGATTGTAGCTTTATGGGGTGTATTAATTGCATCAAAGTGGCTCATAATCGATAAGATAAAGGTATTTGGAGATGTGAAAGGAACCATTGATTGGGTAAAAGACTATACCAAGTTTTTTCCACCGATTTTAAACGATTGGATGAGGAGAATTAGAACTTTGGTAAGAACCTTTCAGAGTATACAATTTCAACACATTTATTGAGAGAAAAACTGGATGACATATTTGTTATCCAAGAGAGGGATTGCTATGGATCCGGGGAAGTTTTACTTCAATGAATTTGCACAGGGAAAGTTGATAAATGTTGGAAGCATCAATTTTTCATAGGAAACTTGGATTATGATTTCAAGACATGATCTTTTGTAAGGGATTTTGTTGCTTAATGAACGTAGTGTTATCTAGATGGGTTTTATTTTTTGAACAACTGAAAGTTGATGACAATTTTTGAACAGAAATACAAAAAGTTGTAATAGGAATAGGATAAATAAGATCGGAATTAGTAAGTAATGAACAGTTGCAGACTGAATGTATAATCAAAATATGTACTATCCTTTTATAATGAAAAGAATAATGTTTTTTTCACTAGAAAAAAAAAAAAAAAAAATCCTATTATATAAAAAATTCAATTTATATTAAAAATATAATTTAAACTATAATCAAACACTTTATTTTTAAACACTAATAAAATAATTCCAAATACTACTTCAAAATTGTAGTTTTAAATGGTTTATATGCTACTTTTCATTTACAAAAAAAAAATCACTAATTAAAATACATTGTATGTCCACTTGTGTTCTTGGCAGTTCAAATGAGAGAAGTATGGTAGTTTTCTTGCTGGATTCAACATCATTAAGAACCCCTAGGACACCTAAAATCTTAAAATTTAACAGCAATAACTTATTTTCAAAAAAAATTGCCAAATTTTATCATAATCTTGCTAAAATTTCCATTATTTCCTAAAGTAATTTATATAACTAAGCTATAATAATAATGTGTAGTCCACTTCAATTTAAGCATCCTAATACCGTAAAAAATGATCTCCAAATTGAGGGCAACCATGCCTGGCCAAATTTTCTACGGAAAGCAAAGATAATGGGGGGACGACACGTTCAAAAGCACATGTTACTGACCAACGTCAAGAGTTGAAGAGGAAGTCCACGTTTTTGCAAAATGTTTTACCTAACTTGTTTTCTCCCAATTTTAAACCCATTTTCCCATTTGGATAGGTCCTTCAAGAGTCCACCGTTTTAGTTTTAAAAACTCGATAGATCCCCAAATTTAGAGAACCTCTCTGTGTTAGGTCTCTGTAGTTTGCAGGATTGGCAAATACAAAGCTGCAGAGCCTACATATGAACCACTTTGGGATTCTAGGATCTAGCCCTCCTGAATCCAGAGAGGGATCTCTCTATAAGTGCAAAGATTGATTTATCTTTTAAGGTTTTGGAATGTGATTTTAGGCTAGTTATGAAGAACAAGGTTTTGTTTGTTTGGTTGGTTGGGTATGATATTTAATTGAGTGGAAAGTCCTGAAAATTAAAGGGTTTCAAAGGGGTGAAGGTGTGAATAATAAAAACAAGGTTCACCTGATAGGATAGGTGTGAAACAACACTTAATCCATTGGGCTATGAAGTCACAAAATGGTTTAATTGTGTAACAATTTCAAGAGTGGTCCATGGGGCAAGTCATCTATAACAACGGATCTTTTAGATTAAATGATGGAATGGAACATTAAAATTGTTGTGAAGGTGGAAAAAGCAAATAATTTCAACAAGGATTTATCAACTTTCCAAACAAGAAAAGAATTTTTAAGTAACTTTTTGAAACCAGCCAAAGGACAGGGATAACCATAGACTTCTTTGGACAAGCTTGTATTAAAGCTAACTTATCAGACAAGCAATCCAATAATCCACATGACTACTTTAAAAAATGATGAAAACATATAAGAAAACAAAGTGTAGCTTAAGATCAAGTAAGATATCACTAAAATCTAGGCCTACTTTCAGCATACTCTTAGGGAAACTTTCAAACAACCTTTGGAGAAAGAACTCGAAGATGGGGCAAACCATAAAATTTTCTAGTCCAACTCTACTTAGCATGTAATGAAAATATCATTCAAGAACAATGTTTAACGTTTAGATAGTAAGACATGGGCTCACCAACATTCCTTTACTGTTTGGACTGTATTAAATCATTCTTAAATACACAATTGGAGGAAAACATAAAGATAAATCTTATCAGTGAGAGTAGGGTACTTTAAGAGTAAATCCTAGCCCTATATTTGTTGTTCTTTATCAGAGAAAAATGGAAAATATTATGGAAAAAGTAAGAAGGAAAACAAGTACAATGAGAGGCACATCACCAATGGTATAGACCAAGATCTGATGAATCATCTTGTGTATTGATGTCAATCCAGTTACATACTTCAAGTCCAATGTTTCAGTACAGCAACAACTTCTCTTCTCAGCCTAAATTCTTTGATTACAAAACAGAGCTTCAAAGCCTCTAAGAACTATTTACATGCAGAAAGTTTCGAGAAGCAAGTATTACATCAAAGTCCAACGCTCAACAATGTGCTCCTCAGGGAGACTTTATAAGAAAATGAGGAGGTGGAATAAAAGGAAGGGTATCTAGGTTCAATTAATACAAGTTAATGTTTCTCTGTCTTTGAGAAGCTCAATAGAGAAGATTTCTGATATTTTCTCTGTATTAATTGGTTTTAATTAAGTTTTTAGTTGTTTCACAGATTTTGTTGACTTTAAAACTCTTTCAGATAGGCTGGAAATAACTCTGGCTGTCTTTAAGAAAATATCTTCTAACTGGGAAATAACTATGCCTTCATTTGATTTATTGGGGCTACAGCTGGCACTTTGGTAGCTGAAGAGAATACTTTGGCCTCTGATGTGGCAGTGGAGGCCTCTTTACTGATATTTTTCTTTGTTTAACCTTAAAACACTTTAATCTGTTCTGGAGTTGTCTTTAGGCTTAATTAGCCTTGATCTTAGTCTTCGGGTCTTTTTTCTTTAACACTGTCTTTATCCCTTTAAACCTTAGGATCAAAACCCTGATCTTCAGGCTTATGCATAAATCACCCTTTATCGTTGATTCTTCATTACTGATACACTTTTTTGTTCTATCTTTATACAAGTGGCTCATGCATTTGGAGGGTTTCTTTTAAACCCTGTATCGTGATCCATTTGATTTAAACTTAGATTTCAAACCCTGTAGATCCTTTCTTATTTGATTTTAAGCCACATAATCGTCATTCTGGGCCGAAAATGTCACTTGACTGTGACTGTAGAAATTCTCAGAACAACCACAATTAAACCTTGCAAAAAACACAAACTTGTTATAAAATCCTGTGAAATTTGGTTTAGAACTACTTAGGAGGGTTCATGGAAGCAGCGGAAATGCTTGAGGATAGATGAAATGCAGCGGTGGAGGGATAAAAACCCTGGCAGAATAGCTAACCAGGTGCAAACGGAGGTTTGGGCGCGACAACGAGTGGGAGCCGTTGGATTAGAACAATCAACGGTGGAGATCGTTCAATGAAATCGCTTGGGAGAATAGATATAGGGCAAAAAAATTGGGGTCATGATATAATGAGAGCCATTAGATTAGAACAATCAATGGTGGAGATCGTCCGATGAAATCGTTTGGGAGAATGGATGAAGGCAGACGAATGAAAACACGATATAATGTGGGCTGTTTGATCTTAGAGATCGACAGCTAGGAAAAAACGCGAAAGGCAACGTTGCGGAGGGCGGTGGTTTGGCAGAAAATTGGGAATGGTTTTCGCACAACGAAATGGGGGGGAGGCGGTATTTCCCAAAAAAACGCGATTCCATACAATGAATGACACATGTATTTTTAAAACCACCAATATCACGCGGAAGTATCACATTGCGAAGCAAGGCAAAAAATTACGCGATATGCAATTATGGCTGTCGGATGAGGGGCAACAGATCGAACGGCGCGGGTTGAGCGTGATCGATGAACAATTGTGCGGAGGATGTATGCGGGGTCCACGAAGACGCAAGCTCTGCTTTGTCACGTAGTGGACGGGTTAAAAGGTGAATGGGGTTGATCGCGTTACATCCTAATCGTTGGATTATGCGATCGGACGGTTAAGATGGAATAAGGGGGCGGAGGTTTGAAAGGGAGAAAAGGTAAGGCAAGATGGACGGGCGGAAGAATGAGTGGCCGGTGGACGTTGATCTATACAGATCGACGGTCCAGATTAATTCAGACCATAACGTCGGGATAATAAAAAAAAATGAAGGAAAGTAAGGTTTCAGAAAAGGTTTTAAGCTCTTTAGCACCTGATTGCGGGGCTTTGGGTCATCTAAAGGTAGGGTGCTAAAGGAAATAAGCCCTCAGGGGCTTAAGAACCTCATAGTGTAGAAAATGGATTTTTAGGCCAAAAAACGTGATTTTTAAGGCCAAGGTTCTGGTAGGTGAAATGAAGGGATTTAAACCAAATCAAAGGGAGATATAACGTTTAAAGGGGGTTTTGATGATTTTGAAGGTTAAATGAAGGGTTTTAGAAGGGTTTTTATGAAGGAAAAATGGGTGAAAGGAGGATTGAAATGAAGAGGTAAAGGGTTGAAAATGGAGTTTTTTAGAAGCAATTTTTTCTCTTGGTAAACAGCAAGGTTCTTTAGGATCAATAATGAAACAGCAGTGAAGATTATCTCAAAGGATAAATGTCATCGTAAGACTTCAATAACTCACAATTTGGTCATGAAATTGTTTCTTGAAGGCTAAAAATATTTAGCCACCATTTGATATAGAAATTTTTTTATAGGTGGCTAACACTCTGTATTCTGCGTACGGTCAACAAAGGTACATGTCCTTGTGTGCTTTTTAGGTGGTGGAAAAACTATCACCATATCTACAGTTCACTCATTCAAGAGTAAGGATTAAGGATTTATGGCTAGTTATTATTTAAGAAAATAATCTTAAATTTTTTATACTCTATAAATGTTTTTGAGTGTTAAATTGTTTTTTTTTCTAAATTTAAAAAATTAATAATTAACTAATTTAAAATTTTGTTTTAAAATAAAAAAATATAATTTTAATTCAAATAATGATGATGATTATTAGCATTTACTAAAACAAATGTGGTCAATTGAACTTCAAGGGAAAAAAAATCGAATTCTGATTCTTCAAAATCTTATTTCCATGGTCAAAAAGACGGGAAAGAAGCGCTCCAAAATCGATATAGTTGGGCTGACTTAATAAGTCAAGAAGATTGGAAGTGTGGTAGATGTTAGGGAATTGAGAGTGGATGTGAGTAAGAGTCGGACAGTCTAAAAGGAAGTATTTTTCATCGCCCACCCTCTTAGTATCGCAAATCTAATAGTTTCTATTGTCCCAAGGAGTCTTGGTAGTAGACCACCTCCTGGTTTCACTTCGAAGCTCATGAGAATTAGTTCTTATCATAGCGATATTCAATTTTTTCTTAGTGTTGGTCAACATAGAGAGATAATTCTGGTTATCAAGGGTGGAGTTGATCACCTTTTTATAGTAACTTAGATTCATTTTACCCTCCAACTCTTTATCATCCCACAACGTGTCCTTAAAATTGGAGGTAATAGTATCTTTGACACTATCCTTTCTTCCCATGATGATCTCCTCATTAATCCTCCAATGGTTGAGCCAAAACTGGACATCCTTATGCCACCCGCACTTAAGGCAAAGGTAATGGTTTTCACTAAAGTTGGAAGCAATTTTTGGGAGCCTCTTGGATTCCATGTTGTAAAACTTCTTCTTATACATCAAATATCTAAACATAATGTACTTTTAATGGGGGACATGCCAGCTTCGATCAAGAGGATAGGACAGGGAGTATTTTCCTTGATCTTGAGGTTGTACGTTATGAATTTCTTTTGAATCATCTCAACCTTTCTCCACGACTCTCTAGATATACTACAACCCCAAACTTCACAACTGTATAAGACAACATGGGTGACGACACTACAAGAAAAAAGGACATTGGTGAGGGGTGAAAATGGTCACCATAAGCTCATTGGTGAGGGTCAAAAGAGCTTTCGTCACCAAAAATTGAACGTCACCAAAGGTGGCGTCGCCGAAAGTATAGGTGTTGTGGTGGCATTCAAGGTCCGTCACCAATAATGATTTATAATGACGGATAGTGACCGTCACCATTTCATTTGAGCAATGGTGACGGAAAATCACCTCCGTCACCAAAAACTGAACGTCACCAAAGGTGGCATCGCCGACAGTATGTGTTGTGGTGACATTCAAGGTCCGTGACCACGAATATTGATTATAATGACAGATATTGAATGTCACCATTTCATATGAACAACAACAATTTTTTGTGATGGACCTTTCATGGCCGTCACTACTAGTTCATATGTATGGCGACATTCATTGACCGTCACCATAAACTCATTGGTGACATCAAGGTCCGTCACAAATAATGACTATAATGACAAACAATGACCCTCACCATTTCATATCAACAACAAAGATTTATGGTGACGGACCTTTAATGGTCGTCACTATTGATGCGTATATATGGTGGCATTCATTGACTATCACCATTTCATATTTTGGTGAGGGTCTAAAAATGTGACCATAAGCTCATTGGTGATGGTCAAAAGAGCATCCGTCACCAAAAACTGTTTGTCGTCATTCCTTATGAATATCAGGGCACGATGGAATTGAACCACCAACCTCCTACTTGTAAAGTAGGTGCTCTTCCATTGAGCTATCACCCTTTAAAGAATTAGCATTTAAACTAGAAATTTCCCCTAAAGGTGCAAAGATACACCAAAGGAATAGAAAATCTAGGAAAATCAAAAGTTGCTAGAAATAATATGTTCAATATACATAATAAAATACAATAAGAATAAGTTTTGATATAATCTAACAAAGCATGTCCTACATAGGAGAATAACTGAAAATCACAACTAGAAATTTGAATCACAGCATAACAATATAAAAGAACATGCAATAGGAAAGGAACAACTCCACAGTTTGAGAAATATGAACAATCCATGGGCTTGTTCTTATATATTGATATAGATAACGAAATAGAAATCTAAATTTATGAAATTCAAGTATCACACAAGAATGTCTTAAACAATTATCAATATGTAAAATAGTATTTTTTTGCATTTGGATTTACCTTGCAAAACCTCAGGAAAAAATTTCCATAGAAACGGCCAATAAACATAACAACATGGACCTCAGGAGCAATTGTGCAGGGGATAAAATATGAAGGTAAAGCACTAGAGAAGTATTCAAAGAAAATTATGAAAAGCGTATCTAGAAAGAACTAAGAACCCTCTGAAGTAAACCACACATTTATCATCGTGACTAGTACACTTGCAAAAAAAGATTAGAATAAATATTGAACTATTCCACCAAAAAACAATGAATTTTTCCACTAAAATACAGTTTCAAATTAATCACTAGCATGCCGCTAACTTCTCTGTAAAAATAGGGAAGTTTCAAGACAATGTATAATAGCTTGCATGGAAATCGTGTTGATAAAACCTTCCAAGGAATAAGACCACAACAGCCAACAAGAGTGTCATCATAATTAATACTATCAAAGAGTGGTCAATAGCAAAAGTGAATTGACGAACCTTCATAACTTGCATTGGTTCCTTATCCTTCATCCAACCCTAAAATTTTAGACTAAGGTTAACATTTTGAAGGGAAATTAAGAAAAGTCACATGATCTTGTGAAATAATATTTTTATAGCTACCATTAACTATAATGCAATAGTTTTGCACAAAAAAAGAATCCTTGTCTAAAGTGAAGTAGTCAGTGATGATTAAGACTAATTGTGGGCTTAGAATTGTTTTTCCATTTTTATTTTTTTGAATTGTTATAATTATCGTACTTAGTAGCAGAGGAATTTCCACCATGGCTTGGGAAGTCCACAACAACCACTTATGTAAGTGGGATTGTTGACTATAATCATTTTAACCTTCTCCTTCCTTTTGCTCAACCACTGAAATATGTGTTGAGAACTTTTTTCTTAAGACATCCCTCATTAGAATGGGCAAACCATTAGTGATAATCACAATATTCTCATAACATTTCCACTATCATTACAATTGATTTTGGGCTAAAATTTATAATTATGGGTATCTTTTTCATGCCTTGTAAACAAATGAAGATGACAAGGGGAAGGAGCAGAAGAAGAGGGATTAGAAAACAACCACTAAGAGGAGCTTGAATTTTTGTCAATGATGCTCCATCTTTAGGGATCGCTTCTATAACTTGCTTTCAATATTCAAGGCAAGCCAGAAAGCCTTGCTCCAATGAACTGAGTGCATTCAAATTCCATCTTGTGTTGAATATGAAACAAGAGACACTTGATAAAATTGAAACATTAATCCCCGACGACGAATTTTTAAATATACTAATGAACAATCAATACCAGCAATTTTCAGAGAGGCAGCCACTGCTAAGTAGCTCCTTCCTAAGAGGTTAGAAACATTGTCTAATAACTAGTTTGTAGAAGCCATCGAAATCACCCAACAGGCACCACATTGCACACAACATGTTGATTTGTGGGAGAAGAATCTAAAATTATAATGCACCCTTCTGCGAGAGTAACAACATTTTGGAGAAACAAAAATGCCTATGATAAGTGATATACCTGCTGGAGGTATAGAAATGTTGCCAGCAGATCAAGAGATTGGTCCAGACCCACATAGATATCTAGGGAATAACCCCAAACCCGAGTAGCTCTAAGGTTATGGCAGAAACATTGAGAAGGAATGTTAAGGCAAAAGTCTTGCAATCAGACTAAACTCACAGGATAACTACGAACCAAGAGTGACAAAGTTCTGGATAGTTCCTTATTCAAAAGAGGCTAGAAACTCATGCAACACTAGAAGGTTATTTTATTGGGCAAAGAGAATGCTAGGTGCATCTTGCAGATTCAAACTTCTCTTGCACATGATGGGAAAAAGGGCTTGCAAAAAGATGCCATGTGTGCAGAATCAACACACACAACATTCTCTTTTGCCAAATGCACTAACCTTCTAGTTGTGGCCAAATAGCACTTGGGTCACAGTGGCAAGGCTTTCAGTAGCAGGCACTTACCAAATCTTCCATAATTTGCGCTATTGTACCAGAACTAGATCTTGGACCTATGCTAATATGTGAGGTGTTTCCACTGCAAGACATCAAGCAATGTGTTTATTATTCAGAGCTGACAAACTTGAGAAACACCTTGACCAGGGAAAAACAGCCAGAAAGAAAGAAACAAATAATAATAATAATAACTCTAGACGATTATACATAGGAAACCCTACTATCACTGCACTGGAGGTGTAGGCCTTCACTTTTTTATTTTTCGATATAATTTGCACAAAATCCCTCCAATCCTAGCATGTCACATTTTTGCATTTAGAAATAGTTAAATACTTTTTCATTTGGTCACGTATGAATCCCAATGGACAACTGGTATTATATATGCCATACATAACAATTAGTAAGCCAAAACAAGTAAATGCAATGTTTCAACTGTAACTTATTATCATGAAATGTTAGTTACAGTAACAACAATGGTATGCCAATTGCATAAGCCATATGTATCTCCTGTGGAAATTTTGATTGTAATCCCTATGTGAGCCAAAATCTCAATAAATAGCAACATAATGAACTAATATGCAACAGAATTGTTGTAGAAACTATTTTATAAATGGGAAAGGTAGTGAATTATGGAATAGCATATCATGCGTACTACCTATTTAGTTACTTAACCTGCAATATCTACTATCATTTTCAGTTTCTTTATTATTTTGGTACACTTCTCATTTTATCTAGAATTACAGTGAGATAGTTGTCTGATAGTTGGTCATATTATAGTAGGAATGTCATAAATATTAGAAATCTAGGTTTTGACAGAAAATGAGAGTAAGAAATAAGGAAAATCATTGCCACAAGGTAAAACTATGATGGACAACTTCTTATTGGAATCTATATTATTTGGAGTTAAATACAAACTATGATTATTTGTGGTAATGTTATGGATGTTGGAGAATAGACATTCAAGAAAGTATTGTCACTGTAACATGTCTACAATGTAGTTGTAGATCCTTTTTCACCTTGGTTTCTATTTTCTGCAATGGCTTGTAGTGGTAGCATGATGCGTGCATTAGATATTTTCTTCCAATGTTCTAGTGAACCTGGTATTTTCAAGAGGGACATAACCTATTAGGAAAGAACTTATTTTTTCATAAGAGGCATTCCTAGAAAAAATTGGTCAAGAGGCCAATTTGCAAGACAAAATTATAATATATATTGTGAATTCTCAAAAGCTTGAAACTTATTCAATGGTTGATACTTCACTAGTCAATCAATAATGCAACAACGTTCAGAAACTAAAACACAGTGGTGACTTGCAAGTCATGTTTGCATTATGCTAGTACAAGCTTAGTCTATTCAGAGGCCTACCATATGCAACAAAAGAGATTTGCAGAGAAGCTTGCCATGTGCACTATTGGAATTGTAGCACAAATAAAATAGTTAGTTTATATATCTTCAGCGATTTTGAATTAGGAAGGAAGCCCTTAAAATGTACATCCATCATAAGACTAGGCCGAGTTAAATCTAGTCAAGTGTGTTGCTTCTTGCACACACTTGTTATTTTTTTTGCCCGTTTTGGGCCTTAGCAAACTGACATAGTAAATGTATAAGAGTTCCCAAAATAAGTCTCTAAGTGAGATGGAAGACATGTGAGAAAATTCAAGCTGGCCTATCCATGTTCACCCATTATTGGGCTTCTTTAAAATTAATAGTTGAGGAAAGTTTTTCAGCATTGTGGGACTAAGAAAGTATGCCAACTTGTAATATTAAATAACATTGCAACACCATGAGATTCATCTAGAATTATTGAACTGATGCTAAACAATTTAGCATAATAATAGGAGACAACTTAGCAACTTCTTAGTATCATGTTGCATGAAGAATTGACTCGAACCTAAGTTTTTGAGGCAACTGATATACTACCGAAATTATGTCCTTTAGGAGACAAAGTTTGCACATTGAGTGTGTGAGAGGGCGAATGGGTATCATGTTCACATGGATTGATACATTAGTTCAATTTATATTTTCTTATCTTTTCATAAAGGCTAATATCATTAAATGCGAACATGAGAGTGGGTGCCATCACATTTGAAGAGACAAATCTAGAGGGATTGTGTTAAATACCATTTAAGTTAATCATTCTACCCTCATGATTAATGGAAATAAACATTTGATATGATTCATTTCATATGTGCCCAAAGTTTGAAAACACTAAAGTTTAAACTCCCAACGTGTCCTTTATGAGAGTGGGTGCCCTCACATTTGAAGAGACAAATCTAGAGGGATTGTGTTAAAGACCATTTAAGTTAATAATTCTACCCTCATGCTTAATGGAAATAAACATTTCATATGATTCATGTCATATGTTCCCAACGTTTGAAAACACTAAAGTTTAAACTCCTAGGATCTCATCACTTTATTTATTTATTATTTTTACAAAAATTGGAGGTCATTGGTGAGAAAAAATCTCAAAACCCCTAAAAAAATTATCAAAATGATTAGAAAAAGGGATGTTGCTTGTAGAGGTAATGGGGTCTCTGCAAGAGGCAGCTAAGGAGGTGGTCACTTGTTGAACAAAAGAGGCTCTAAATCCTCTTGTATCCAAGCACTAAAGATCATTGATGACGAAGATGAGTCTAAGTTTGAAGATGAATTTGATTCAGTGAAGCTTGTGGGGAACAAGAAACCAATGTTGAGTCCTATTGAAAAAGCGGATCCAAAAACAAGTAGTGTGAAGGTTACTGGGGATGTTAATTATTTGAGCCAATCAAGATTTCACTAGCACAATATCTCACCATTGACACTTAAGGCAACCAACACAGTGGGATATGAGCGTATGACCATTGTGCAAGAAGCAACTCTTCCATCTATTCTCAAAGGCAAGGATGTGTAGGCCAAGGTTAAAACTTGCACCGACAAGACAATATCATTTATATTTTCTGCTATTGAGGTGATAATGAAGTCACAATTCCTCCAAGGTCATAAAAGGTCACCTATTCTTGTTCTTGTCATTTGTTCCACTATGGAACTTGCAAGTCAAGTTGTTGTCCAGGCCAATGTTTTGTTTAAATACCATGAAAATATTGTTGTACAAGTAGTTAGTGAGGCCACTAAATTACCAAGAGAACATAAATGATTACAAACAAATCCTTGCCAAATATTAGTGGCCACTCCTGGAAGGCTTTGGTACCATATAGAGAATACCCCAGCTGTCTCAAATCGTTTAATAGGTATGAAAATGCTCGTACTTTGATGAAGTCGGCAATTTGCTAGATATAGGGTTCCATAGGGATATTGATATAGGGACATCCCTAGTTCCTTATTACAACCATGCCGACCCAAGTAATAAATCCTTGATATAGGGCTACCAACCCCTATAATGAATCTTGATTATGGGGATGTCACCACTTGTGACAAATCCTTGTCACAACATTTTAAGCCCCCCCATAATAGGCAAATCCCTCTTACAAGGCATCATCAACTCTCATAACATTGATCCAATGTTGATTACAACCCAACGTTACATAGTGAAACACTCACCAAGGTTTTGGGCACGATCCCCACGCTTCCATGACAATGAAACTTTAAGTGAAACAATTGCAATGTCCCCAAGATAGTGAAATGTGATGCAAAACATTTTAATTTTAATGAGGGATGTTTCAAATATGTAAATTGGGTATCCAAGGTTATGGAGATGAAAATCCATGAGGCCAACCAAGGTTATGGAGTAAATTGCAAGGCATGAGCAACAAATAATGAAGCAAATGTATAATCCAATGTTTGTTAAGAGTTCTAAAACTCTAATGCACAAGGAAGATATGCATCAGTAAGAAAGAGATGAAAGTAAATCTCAGTAGTCAAAGACAAAGTTAGATGAATAAATTGACAAGTTGTGGATGTTGATGAAGAGAATGACCAGGAGAAGGTACAACAAGAGGAAAAAGACAACCAACAACAAAGTACAATTGACTAAGGACCTTTGCATTAGAAAGGCAAGTGGAAAAGAATAGCATAGGATTTGGAAGCCTAGATAAGTGAATATAACATCAACACTAGGAAAGCAACATGTAGGGAAGAATGGACAACTACAACACAAGCTTGGGGTCCTATAGGATTCAAGAACTAATGACACATGAACAGGAGTTCATGAAATTTTTCTACAATGGGAGTCTGATGCAGGAGCACTAAAACTTCCAAAAGCCATCAAGCATTTTGAAGAAAAACTCCAAAAGGTTTTTCAACATTGAAAAGTAATTGCAATTCCTTATTTGTAAATATTGTTTGTTTCTTTTAATTATTATACAATATTTTTAGAAAACGTATGGGTTGGAACGATTTTGTACTTAAGGAAAAATAAATTCTACCTTGAAAAGCATAAGAGATTTAGGGAATAAATCACGGAGCTACTTTTCTTTTAAATTTTTATTTGATCAATTTAAAATTAAGAGAAAATAAAATGACATTCAAATAAATGGGAAATCGGGCCATAGAGAGAATGAATGTCTCTCACCATGTGTATGCACAAAACTAGTTTAATAAATAAGAGTTCATGCCTTTACTATAATGGACTATGTTGGATATATGTTGTTATAAATTAATGTATAACGAAGACCATGCATTTATTCTATATTCAATTTTATTTAGAGTCAAATTTTAATTATCTATTCATTTCCAATTGAAGAATCTCTTTTTTGTGCGCACTAGAGGGTTTTGGGAAAATGAAGCTATTGTCAATGTTTTAGGAGTATAATTAACTAAGAGAAGGCACCGAACTGCCAGTAAATCATTGGGGGGGTAAGGTTAACATGAAATTATATAATGGGCTATTTTGATCCAACTAATCAACTCTTGCATCGGTTTGTTTGGACCATGAATATTAATTTTTGAAAGAATTGGAAGAAGAGTCTAATCCTTATGATATGGAATCGCCTTGAAAGTGGTTAGGAGGAACAAACAGAGAATTGAAGCCAACTGAATTTCTCTATCTTGTGAGGGTTGAGTTCCAACTTAAATAAGATTTTAGAGTCCAAATATGCGTTGAGCTATATAGAATCGTGACCATATTAAGATGAGACAATCACCGTGGATATTAAGTTGAAGTGAATGTTTTCGGTACAATTTTTGGCATAAATACTGGAAAATGTGTTTTTAACCTTGTGTTGGCAAGTTAATTTGAATTATGGAAAAATGTCGTTTTCTGTTTTGCTATATATTTCAATTAATGATCGAAATTGTAAATGTGGGAAACATTTCCAAAGAGCTCCGCTGTATAATTTCACTACACAACGTCATGCAGAGTGTGGAATGGGCATATGAATGGGTTATATTATAGGTTTTATGTTGTGGTTGATGTGGTACCCACTGCTGGTGAAGTTTGCCTCCTGCAAGGTTCCATGGTCAAACCCATGAGGAGAAAGGGGTGTGTGCGCATATAACCACGGAAGACCCTATAAACGCAAAATGAGCCTCTGTCATAGCTATATAATTAAGCATACCATCTACGTTGAATGGGTGTTTGTAGCAGCAACTACTTTGTGAATTTTAGGATTCTTTTTCTAATCTTTTTTCGAGAAGCAACTACCTTGTGAGTTTCTGGATTCTTTTGCTAATCTCCTTCCGGGAAGCAAAGTTTGTGCTGTGGCATATGTTATGCTCCTACCTACTCCACATGAAGATTCCTTTCATGGTTTCTCTGATATCCATCTTCTTATAGTCGCATTCCATATCAGTGGAAAAATCAAATAAATATTTCAGTCATTGAGTTTCTATGTTGAGTTCTGAGTGTCTTTGAAAACAATCTATTGATCGGAATGGCGGAGGGTTTGGTGATCCAATCACTTGCGGGTGCTATACCATCAGAGCTGCTGGGGATCATTAAAGATGTGTTGAAGAAGAGTTTTTCCTGTAAGGAGAATTGCAAATGCCTCCAAAAAACCCTGGAAGGAATCACACCTGTATTACTTGACAAATTTACGAGTAGTGTAGAGTTTTCTCAACCTAGCCAGAAGCTGCTCAACGAACTCTATCAGCAGCTACAGGAGGGTAAGAGGTTGGTTAAGGCCTGTTCCAAGGTAAGTTGCTTGAATATCTTCAGGAGCTATAAGTATGCAAATAAAATTGAAGGCTTGGATTTGTATATTGACAATTTCTCTCAGACGAAAGGTTGGGCACATATCTGTTCTGAATTGCATAACCTAAGAGTACAACAGGATCAACTTGTGACTATTGGGCACAGAATAGAGCATAAAATTGAGAATATTGACCTCAAAATGGAGGATAAACTTGAAGGTATTGGGCACAAAATTGATGCAATAAGGGAAGAATCTGACCTTAAGTTTATCGCAGATCAGATGTATCAATTGAAAATTGGTAAAAGGGCTTCCCAATCGAGTGTCCCAGAATTTCCATATTTTAGAGTTGGTTTAAAGGGTTTGGTGTATGAGCTGAAAAAATGTCTCTTGTGCAATGATGCTCCACTGCTCGGAGTAATAGGCATGGGGGGTAGTGGAAAGACTACTGTGGCATTAGCCCTCTGCAATGATAATGAAGTCAAAGGTCATTTTAAGGAGATGATAGTTTTTGAAAGAGTTTTGCAATCACCAAACCTTAAGGGACTTCTTGAGAGAATGTGGGACAAGATTGTTCGCCAGAAAAGACCTGAATTTCATGACGTCGAAGATGCACATCAACAGCTGCGACAAAGGCTTCGCCAAATGGAACCTCAACCAACTTTGGTGGTGTTGGATGATGTTTGGGAAATTGATCATCTTGAAAAGCTTTTATTTGAAGGAAAAGGGTTTAAAACTCTTGTTACAACTAGAAATAATAATGTTGTTAAATCTGATTACCGGTATGATTTACCGTGTTTGAGAGAGCAAGATGTCATGTCCCTTTTCTGCTTTTCGACATTTGATTGAAAGTCCATTCCAGAAACAGCATATTACAACCTAGTCAAAGAGGTAATAGCAGAATGCAAAGTATTTCCACTTTCTCTTAAGGTGATTGGAAGGTCTCTCCATGGTTAGCCACCTGCAGCATGGATAACTGCCAAGGACAAACTTTCTCAAGGACAAACAATATCTGAATATCACGAAACAGAAGTTCTGAAACGAATGGCAACAAGCATAGATATCTTGGAAGAAGTCCGAGAATGATTTCTGGACATGGGAATATTTCTAGAGGCTAGAAAAATATCTGCTAATCCATTGTTAGACTTGGGTGTTTATGTTCATAAGTTGAAATGGATAGTTGCTTACACAATCTTAATAGAACTTGCGAGTCGAAATCTTGTGACTTTGGTGAAAAATCAAAAAGGTACCTTGGGGAATCCTTATGGCTGTAGTGGTGAGCTTTCCTTAATTCAGCATGATGCATTGCGAGACCTGGCTATCTATTGGACCGAGCAGGAGCCTATAATTGAAAGACGTAAAAGGTTTATCGTGCCTCAGAAATATGATTCTATTCGCAAAATGTGGAAGAAGCATGCAGGGCGTGATTTAAATGTTGAGATTGTTTCCTTCCACACAGGTTCGATGGAGGAGAAGGATTGGTGTCAGGTGAATTTCCGTAATGCCAAGGCGCTTATCATAAAATTTTCTGCAAGTGAATACTTTCTTCCACCATTCATGCAATCAATGGATAAATTAAAGGTTCTCATAATTGTAAATCACAATTCTAAATGGGCTACTCTCAAAGGTATATCAGGCCTCTCTTCATTAACGCCGCTGAAATTTATTCGGTTAGAGAGAGTAATTGTTCCTCCCCTCCATGAATACTGTCAGTCCTGGAAAAAACTAGAGATGTTATCCTTGGTTCTATGTGAGGGTTGTGGGAATACTACAGGATTACATATTGGGGTGGATTTAAATTTCCCCTGTCTTCTTGAGTTAGCTATCAATCATTGTAGTGATTTGAGGGAACTTCCTACGAGTATTTATAGTTGGACTACCCTTAAACAGTTTTCTGTCACAAATTTCCACAATCTTCATAAGTCATCGGAAGATATAGTTAATCTCAGCTCACTGCATATGCTCAAATTGTATGCATGCCCAGAAGCTCAAATTGTGTGCATGCCCAAGTTTAAAAGAACTACCATATTCAGTTTACAAGCTAAGACAACTACAATTCCTTGATATTTTACTTTGTGGGTACCTAAAACAACTCCCAGATAAATTGAGCCAATTATCTATTTTAAAAGAACTTGATATGAGGGAGTGCTCTCGTGTGAAGCAACTTCCAAAATCGGTTAGTGACTTAAGGTCTCTGGTTCATGTCATCTGTGATGAGAAGATTCGGCATCAGTGGTTATCTATCAAGGCCTTTACCATTACCAACCTCTGCGTGGAAGTTGCAGAGAACACTTCCATCTGGATTGGCTTGAAGATTGATTGATTCATAATATATAGGATGGCACTTGCAGGGATTCTCTCTTTCTATGCATATCTCCTGAGCCAAGGTGAAAACTAGGTGTCTAATAACAATAGTTACATTGGAGCCCTGAACATTGCTGATTGAAATTTGGAAAATAAAAAAACCTCAGCATAATGGCGCTATGAGGTTTACTCAACAAGGAGCTCCAAGAGTTAAACCCTACACATTTTTTCGCAGTGATAGAAACAATTTATTGTGTGCCTAGAAGACACTATCCTGCAGCATTGAGAATTTTTCAATTGGTACAAAGTATAACTTACTTTTATACATGATATTTTTCTGTCTAATTATGTTTGCAGTGCATAATATGATCAATTTTTTCCAGCATCTGTGAACTTGGTAAACTTCCTGCAATTACTGAACTTTTGATGGCTTGGGCAGTAATAAATAGCATGGCAATTTCATGCAGAGTGTGGCTCGTGGCATAATGTGTAAGATGGGAGAAATAGGCACAATCGTTTAATTGGTACAATACCTGCAAGTTGGAAGGGCATACAGAGTTTGCACTTGTTATCATTGGAACATAACCAGTTGACAGGGTTTCTTCCAGAATGGATCTAGAAATTCAAGGATTTGCAAGTGCTCAGTTTTTCCAATAATTTGTTTTATGGAGAAATTCCCACCCAAGTATCTGAATTGAAATTTCTTTGTACTACACCTGATCCATCAGAGGCAGGCTCTAACTTGTTATCATTGGATCATAACCAGTTGACAGGGTTTCTTCCAAAATGGATATGGAAATTCAAGGATTTGCAAGTGCTCAGTTTCTCCAATAATTTTTTTTATGGAGAAATTCCCACCCAAGTATCTGAATTGAAATTTCTTTGTACTACACCCGATCCATCAGAGGCAGGCTCTAAGGATGAAAATCTGTGGGGATGTTTTCATGCGCTGTCTGCTAATGGTTTCACTAGATCAGACAAAACTGATGCTATGTTCTATGTTCAATTTCAAGGGCTAAGAAACAAATTTTTCAACTTCAACTTCTTTATTTTTCTAAGGGTTTCATCAACTTGTCAAACAATAGGTTAACTGATAGAATTCCTTCACAATTTGGGTTGGTCAAAGGCCGAGTTTAAATATCTCCATCAATAAATTGACAGGACATAGACACATCAAATATGGGGTCTAGACCAAAAATATAAGTAAGATACTACTGCAAACGCAACCTGCAACTCAGATTCAAGACATCTAAATAAAAAAAATTCAACAAGTTCGCTTGCAAAGCATTAAAATATGGAGTTTGTAGAAAATAGAAAAAGATTCAACTTGGTTATTTTCGGAGGTTCATTTTATAAATACCTTGGGCAGGCTGTCGATGAAGGTGGGCAGCATCTTGAATTTACTTCCTCCTCAGATGCCAATCCGGCATGCATCTCAACAGCTATGGCACCAACCAGCTACCTCAAACGATACAAGGGGTAGAGCATCCATGCAAAAAGCCCTCCGGAAGGTTCCACCTGTAGGTGGGAATAAAAATTTATCAAAAAATAAAAAATATAATAGTTCGCTTCCTTAAAAATATTCAAATTGAATTTTCAACCAATGCTAGAGCGAGGGCGGAATTTTTTGGAGGGGAATTGGAATTAATTAAAAATTAAAAATTAAAACAAAATTAAATTGTAATAATAATATTTTAAAAAAATAATTATATATAATATTAAATTAAAAATTCAATATAAATGAATAAGATATTAAAATGCATATGAATTATTTAATATGTAAAACTTATAAACATAATTAATTAGTAGTTATAATTATTTATGTGGTCATCTTTATATTAAAAGACTCAAAATTAAATTTATCTAGTTTTTCTTTGTTTTAATATAGACATAAAAAGGTATGATAAAATGCCCTCTTTTAAGGTTTGATAGTTATTATTTTTTTTACTAAGCTTTCATCTATCATAATGAGGCCAATTGCCCAAATTTAGCATTATGAGAGTTGTTATAGTTGCTACACACCACCCAAAATTTTGGGCATTTGTCGAACTTTGATGTTTTCCCCATTCGCACTTTACATGTTGCCCCCACACATCATGTGTTGCCTCAGAGGTTGACATTATGACGACATTACGGTTTCGAAGGTGTGTCGCTTCTATGATGTGCCAAGAGACTCCCTTCACTTCAAAATTTATCTTTCCCTAGTATGTATCGCAACCAACAGAAGCACTGAATGTGGACAAGCAACATTTCATTTTGGATCCCCTTATGTTGACTATACTAGGGTTTGGGAGAAACCATAATTTGGAAAGAAAGTGACCCCCTTTCTGTGTTTAACCTATGCCTCTAAGGGCATAGTCTCATCGACATCGCACACCATGGTGAGATTTATTGCATTGCATGTCACCCTAGGCCTTTGACTGGTCCTATGCCTCATCATGTGCAATAGGGTTTGAGAGAATTATATATTTTTCTCAGCATCCTTGAAACCTTAGGCGTTGGTGATTGAAGGTCCAACCCTGCCATGAATTAATCCTTACTCTTGAGGGTGATTATCATCTTCACCTTCTCATATTATCTCGAAACTAGATCACTCATATGCATCAGGGTTTACAAGGTACCTCGTATAGCATTAGTCCTCACTCCCTCTCATTTCATTAGGTTTTGGGTAGGTAGTTGTTGTTGGGAGTTATCTTGTCATCAACCTACATTTTCAAGGGTGTTTTCCCATTGGTCATATTGTGCATGTGCCCTTATTCTCTCCATTAATTTAGGGTTTGGATTATTATGGTCTTGTTCATATGTTATAAAATCCTAATTTATCATAGCCATGAATCAAAGGTTAAAACCTTTTCCTCTTGAATTTCACTTTGGCACGTATTACTCGGGTTTCTCTCCACCAAGTTTTAAGGAATCATATCCATCATATCCATGTGCATATGCATTATTTTCCCAAAATAAGGTTTGTTTATGTGTGAGAGAGTAAGCCTCCAAAGCTTGGAATTTCGCTTCATATGTTAATATTAGAAGGAATGTTTGAACATTCAAGTCATAATCGTTTACAAAATTACCTGAAAGTCTCTAGTGTAATTATCACAAGATATACTTAAGTTGAGGATAACCTGATCATGATCGTTGAAGTCCTTACTTAATGCATGCCTGAAATTATACTATTTGATTGATAACCAAATCTTTATATTGCGAATGTGAAACAAATTTGGATAGTGATACCCTAGAGCCAAAAAGAGACTTACTATTTGTATTAGTATTCATATTGTTTTATGTTGTGGCTCATGCCTTCTTGTAATGTGGCATCGCAGGTATTTTCTTAAACCACTAAGGGGGGAACACCAATTCAAAAGGAATAAAGACACAATGGTCTACATACAAAAGGGCTCTCGACCATATGTGTATCTGGTCACTTCTTCTCATGAGGTTGGTGTGTGTGCACATGGATAAACCAATCTAGGTTTTCGTTGAAAGCATCACCCCAAACGATGAAAGGAGCACCGCTTAACTGGGCCTCACTTGAAAATTTGGAAAGCACCAAGACATTGGTCACTGAGAAAGCATTGGGTAAGGGTGAACATGCGAGACTATGAGAAACAAAACACTTGAGTCTTCCAGCCTTTTAATATGGTTGTAAAAGTAAAGGCTAAATCAGAGGCAAATGCATCATTCATTTATGTACCAATGCCATTTGTTTTTGCAACTATTTTGGAAGCAATGAATGCCAAACTATACTTTTTTTTCTGCATTAAGGAGGGCATTACCCGACATGGTATGGTACGTGTAAAGAAAACTTTAAACGAGCAATCGAAGCCTCGACTTATCGGGTCAAATCGTCAAGCCTTGTGAGTGCAAAATTGATCTTTATATGGAGTCTCCTTGGCTACATATTAAGTCGAAGAATGAAATCCAACGATATGGTAAGAGGGAACCACTTAGGAAGAAGACTTATTTAAATAATAAATATTGGCTTCAGGGCTTGGCAGGTGTTTAATTAAAGTGGCTCATGCTTGGAGTTTTGGCTTTATTGGTCAAACATTTGAGGATCATCACAATTGCATCCAAAGGTCACATTTAAATAACTATTGGTCAAAATCTCGGTGGTCACCACAACACGAATGTGCACTCCAAAGTAGAGCATAAAAATCAAATGGTAAAGGGAGTTAACGAGTTCTGATCATTACGAGAGAGAGAGAGGACGAGTTGTGCTTTTCTTTTGGGTGATATGAACATTTATATACAAATTAGATGTCATGGGAATATGGCATGTATGTATGTATATTATTAACATCCCATAACAAGGACCTTTTAATGATGGCAATGCGTTATTAGGGTGCAAGCGAAGCCACAGATCAACGAAGACGTTAATAAAAATGATCTTCTAGGAATGGATATTGGCTTCTAAAATACAATGATAAGGCTCCAAAAGGATTGCATAGGTGTTAGCACTAATGTCCACCAACCAGGCCATAGTGAGACCACACGTAGCTAAACATACATAGCTAAGTAACATGGATTTACATTTGAGCCCTTAGCTTTGCCTGCTAAATGTCTAAAAAACATGGGCATAATCTTCTTTGTTGTTTTCAAACTCCTTATAACACAAATAGTTGAATTTTAGGCCTGTCTTTAGAGAAATGGATATAGCTTAATGTTAGACCTGACTATATAATCTTTAAGGGAGATTTCAACCCATTGTTGGTATAGATTAACTTCTTGAGATTGAAGTCAGCAGGACAGGCTGGCAATTGATAGTAGAAAAGCATTAGAGCAGAAGCCACTGGTTGGAGGGATCTATAAGCTATTTCCTGGGATTGTTTCTTGGGCACGTGTTGTGATGTGTTCGCTTGGGGTATTGATTTTGAGATTGACCTGTGAATAGTATTCATGGAATTAAATTTTGTTTATTTGCTAAAATGGAACTCTTGGCAAAGATAGTAGTCAAGAACTTGAACAAATCTATCTTTGAATGCAGACCTAGCCATGAAATTTGTCATCATAACATTCTTAAAGATCCATAAGGGAATTTTTGATGCTAGCAGTGCAATGTATTTTCTTCACTAACCATTCAGTAATTTGTCTCCTACAAATTTCTTTATGTGCCTATATCGATGACAATATTTCAATCCATCAAAAATGACATTTCAGCTACCTAGAAGAATATAAAAGGGATTAGAACTTGTAGTAAAAAATGTTACCATGCTATCTTAAATATTTAATTGATTATTTAATCAGTTTCTTCATTCATCATGGCCCTCTCAATCCCATGCCAATAGAATGGGGTACCTCATATGATATATCAAGCCTTGCAAATGTGGGAAAATAGTAAATATTTCCATTGAAAGTGGTTTAGCAATCAAAATTCTTCAAGCTTATTTCTGGTCAAGGGTTTTCACTCTAATATGCGATGGGGAGGAAGAAATATGTGCCTGATCCTTATGAAATTTTCTCCATCCCAAGAACTCCTTTTTAGAGTTTCAATTCCATTACAAGTTGAATTGAATATCTCCATAAGTGATTTCTATTTTTATTTATTTTTAAATTGTGACGAATAAATGATTGACTGTGTTCATTCTTGGTAGTTCTAAATCTTGTTTCTCGTGAAACACAGATTGCATTAACCCTGCTCAGTTCAGAATCTTCATTATTATTAGTAACAGATAGCTTTCTGATTTTAGACATAAACATAATTACTTCAGGATGAATATTAGCTAGCTGCTCTTTCACAGCATCAACCTTCTCAGTCCATAGCACAATTGCGATCTGACTGATTGTCTCTTGCTCCATTATTTTTGCAGCTTAATGTCCCTGTCAATGTTGTTGGCACTTTACCTTTGTGAATTTAATCCAAATTTGACAAGCTAAGCCCTCGATCATCTCTAGTCGCCCTTAGTGATTTGATCACCTACATTGACATAAACCAGAAAGAATGCATAGAACATCAAGCAAAACCTATTCCACTGCAGAAATGAGACATATTACAAGAAAATAAAAACTGATGAATATGACAGCTACTCCACTTTGTAACGAAACGTCTCTGCACCTAGTGAAAATAAGGATGGATTTACATATGTTTAAGGTTAACCTGCCCGCTGCTCCTTCCTTTTACTAGTTTTCATGAGAATCATGGATCTTAAGCTTATAATGGTGGGTGCGAGTGTCATGTCCTATTAAACCATCATATATCATTCAAGAACTAAATCCATGCATTTGCACCATTGTATCAGCGTATGAATTTGCATCAATGTACTGAATTAATATGACTTCAAATTTTGAAATTTTCCTACAAGATAACATTTATCATTAAAAAAATCTGATCAAACATGAAGTAATCTCATGAATCCTTCAAATTTATATTGCAATATCCATCTCAGATCGATAGATCCATAATCTTAAATATTCTTATAAAAATGAATCCAGTTTCTCAAAATATTAAAGAAGCTCGAACCACATAACAGAATAAAAAACCAGTAATTCGGATGCAATAAAATAGTACTTTGCCAATACTTCAGCAAAAATGGTTCAACACTAACATAAATTCAAAAATGATTGAACTCTAACGCAGAGCTACAAGAAAATATCTTTATTCAAATCGAAATAAGGCAACAAAAATTAGAGAACCTTTGATAAAACCATTAAAAAGTACATGCATCTCCAGTCAGAATTTGCAGTGCTCCTCAGGTTTTCACATTTGCAAATAGCAAAGTTGGATACCTAAATTATTTGAACAAAAATATGCAGTTAGGAAGATTCACATATTGTTGGTCCCCTGTATGAATCGAATGGGAAATTTTGCCAAGATGAGATTTCAGTAAGAGGAGATTTAAAGGTGCAATTCCACATTTGTAGCTGAAACCATTGGTGTCTGATTGATCGTGTTAAGCCCAATATTTTTATTGTTGTTGATGATCATGGGCTATTTCCAAAAACCAGTGCACAATGCATCATCCGATGAAGGAATTTTATCTGCCCATGTGTGCCATTCACTTTGATTTGGATCATATTGGGGGGGGATTCTACTAGCATCAATATTCTCAAGGGTTTGGCTGCATTCTAAAACATTCTGATGAAATCCAAGAAAATCATGAATAGATCCCCCAATCCTGCATCTTGACTATTGGACTTAGTAGAATACCTGAAGAATGCAGTTTCGAAAACCGCAGATTGTTGAGACTGAAATTGCACCCGGAAGAAATTGCAATAGATTCCCCAATCATACATCTTGACTATTGAACTTAATAGAATCCATGAAGAATGCAGCTTCGAAAACCACAGATTGTTGAGATTGAAATTGCACCCAGAAGAAATTGCATTAGATCCCCCAATCCTACATCTTAACTATTGAACTTAGTAGAATCCTTGAAGAATGCAACTTCGAAAACTGCAGATTGTTGAGACTGAACTGGCACCCGGAAGAAATTGCAGTAAGGGAGTTGCAAGAACAAGACCCACAACAAAAACCCTAATCACTAAGCCAGCGGGAAATAACATAAACACATGTTTTGGGCAGGAGAAATGTTATTTTAACTGGAGGTCTAAAATTTAAAGAAAAATGAATACTCTCGCCCTCCATTTTTCCAAACATCATTTTTAATATTATGCCTTCAAATATAATTTTAATATCATACCCATTGTTTTTCTCATGGATGTTGAGCGCACTCCGTGATTCTTTGTAATGCCAACAATTGATTTAAAAGGAAGCTTCATAAATCAATTCAATTTCATTCTAATAAATTTATTTTAAAAACATTGATGGCGAACCACACAATGAGTAGTTCGAAAGGCGTGTACCTTAAAAATTTTATGTGATTTATCCAGAAGAGTTTTTAAAGAAATTAATTAATTAATTATTAAAATAAAATTGAGATAAAATAGTAAATTTAGGAGATTTGCAACCCATGGTTTTTCTCATGGTATTCCACCTTGCCAACAAGGGGGAATTAACCCGATCGTAGGTCCCAACTAGACCTGCTCTTGTTTGGAATGGCTAATCCCAACGGGTTTTAAGGATTATTATAAGGGTTAGGGGAATAATTAGTTATTGGTTAAGGGATTAAGGATTAGGGGCTTAGGGCTTAGGGGAATAGGGGCTTAGGGCTTAGAGGTTTAGGGTTTAGAGGTTATGGGAATAATGAGATAGTGGTTAAGGGGTTAGGGATTGGGGGCTTAGGGGTTAAGGGGTTAGGGATTGAGGGGTTAGGGGTTAGGGGATTTAGGAGCATTTATGGGTTAGGGGAATAATGAGTTAGTTGTTAAATGGGTTAGGGGTTAAGGGAATATTATGCATTTAGAGGTTAAGGGGTTAATATTATGCATTTAGAGGTTTATGGTTTAGGGGGTTAAATGGGTTAGGGGTTGGAAATTAGGGTTTAATGGGTTAGGGGTTAAGGGGTTATAGGTTTAGGGTTTAGGGGGTTAAATGGGTTAGGGGTTTAGGGGGTTAGGGGATTTAGTAGTTAAGGATTTTAGGGGTTAGAAGTTAGGGGCTAATTGGGGTTAGGTTTTAGGGGGTTAGATGGGTTAGGGGTTGGGAATTAGGGTTTAAGGGGTTAGGGTTAAGGGTTTAAAGGTTTAGGGTTTAAGGGGTTAGGGTTTAAGGGTTTATAGGTTTAGAGTTTAGGGGGTTAAATGGGTTAGGAGTTTACTAGGGTTTTAGGGGGTTAAATGGGTTAGGGGTTAAGGGTTTAGGGGTTAGGGGTTAAGGGTTTAGAGGTTTATGGTTTAGGGGTTTAGAGGTTTAGGTGGTTAAATGGGTTAGGGGTTGGGAATTAGTGTTTAAGGGGTTAGGGGTTAAGATGATAGTTTCATTGGTCTTTGTTTATGCACAATAGTTGCTTATTCTTTGCGTCTCAATGTAACAATTTTGTAAGTATTGTTGCTTTTTTCCATGTCTTCTTTATTTATTAATTTATAACATTTGTTAGCCATTGCTTTACATTTATTGATGAAATTGTCTATTGCAATCAAACCAAATGTATGTTCAATCTCCAGTTTCAAACTCAGCCACAGTGTTGTCACACAATTTAAGTCCGGATAATGGCCATTTGATGAAGTCTTAATAACCAGACTGCACCTCATGACTACTCTAGAAAATATTAAGTTCGAGTGTCCCACATTCATGAGAAATTTGGCTCTTATACTCTTGCTCCACCTGACTGTGTCCTGTAAATACCCTTGTTTATTGCAAAAACATCCTAATGTTGTCGACCTTGTCCCTTAACAGACAAAGGAAACATATGTGACTGAGAGGAATGGAAAGCACTACAAAGTTGAAGTGAGTAAAAAAGACTAAGATAGTTTAAAGGATAAGCTTGAAGAATGTAGCAGTGTTGAAACAAATAAAAGTTGTCCCAAACAAATAGTTGATAATGTGAAACCTTCTTTTGTACCAGTCAAGCAAGACTACATTCATGTGAGAGCAAGAAGATACCAAGCGACTAATAGGCATAGCCTGGAAGATAGGGTACGGTTCCCTATTTTTGATGAAATATTTGATCTACATTTTTTCTATCGAAGATTAACCATTTTAACCTTGCCAACAAGGCGGAATTAACCCAAACGCAAGTCCCCGTATGTCATGATATCTATTAACTCTTGATATATATGAGAAAGAATAATAAAGACATATATTGATAGAGGTGGCGAGACAAGGGGAGTCACAAGGGAGAGATGGAGATAAAATGAAGGAGAGGGGAGAGAAGGAATGGAGAGAGAGAGAGAGGGAGAGGAGTGAGAGAGGTAGAGAAGGGGAAGAGAGGGAGATAGTGACACAAAGATGGAAGGGGGGTAGAAAGAAGGATAGAGGGAGGGATATAGTGAGAGGATTGGAGGGTAGAGAGAGAGAGAGAGGGAGAGGGAAAGAGAGAGCGAGGTAGGAGAGAAAGGGAGAGAGAAGAAGGACAAGAGATAGGACTTAAGAGAGAGGAACCAGTATCATAGAAGAAATAATATGTGACCAAATTACTCTATATGGAGATGGGAGATAGGGGCACCCTACCTACCTACTAAATGTCTAAACCAAATGTGGTGTAAATGTCTGTAATGGTGGTCGATTATACGAGGAGAGGATTTTATGAGGAGGCACTGGATTTTTAATGTGTTATGAAAAAAACAAGTACCGAACCTAACCATTTCCAACGACCACACATATACAACAGTGTGAATACAAAGGGAGTGTGAATTGAGATTGCTAAGTACTACTCCTATAAAATAAAATAAAATATCAATTAAGTAAAAATTAGATATAAAGTAAACTATACTAGAAATGATTTTGTATTATAGTAGAATGAAATGGAAGAGATGAGCGGTGATGCAGAAATATGCAAATACTATTGAAAAAAAGAGAATACCCTCAGAGAATTAAAAAAATCCTAACAATAGGACTGAACTTTAGTATCTGCCTATCAAAATTTCAGTTTTGTTCGAGCATAAATTGAAGGATGTAAATTCAAGAGTGCAAACACAACATGTACAATGGATTAAAACAACAAATATATTAGGCCCACTCTACACAAATCTGCAATCTGAGAATTCGGGATAAAAAGGGCAGGCTCCAACAACAATTGCATAGAAGTCTTTATTACTCAAATAGAAGAATGTCATAGCAAGTTGTCATCTCACAAAAGCTCCTACTACAACCTACAAGCTAACAATACTCACCCTTATTATCTATTTCTACAAATGTCTAACTAGTGTGCCCATCCTTTTCATTTATAAGTTAACAGAAGATGTTGTTAGAAAACAGGCTAATGATAGCATTAGTGGTGCATCTCCCTTGAGCATGAGCAACTCCCTTATAACTTTGCCTTGTATGCAAGGATTTTCTTTTAGAGTAGTGCATTATCATAGTAGATATAACTCCTCTCCTGAAGGTGCCTCATTCCATAAGTGTGCACTCATGAATGCACCTGAGATGATGGTGTTAATCTCCTCAACTAGTGTGCCATACTTGGTGGGTGTGACCCAACAACTAGTTCGTCTATCCTCGAAGGTGTTGTTATAAGCTTCTAGCTGTATTTAATAATATTTCTGACTGGTGTACCACAATCTAGCTTTGTAATCCTGGTTCTTCTCAACTTCTCAAGGCTGAGGTGAGACCAACTAGGTAATCTAACACTCTTGAGAATTTATTTTTTTCCAATAACCCAAGATTCTCCCCCAACTTGTCAAAATTCCCCTTTGTTAGGAGCTTTGTCAAACTATTAACCATATGCAACTTTGTCAGAATGTGGTCCAACACTACTAACTCCCTAATGAACTTGGAATCGTAGGAAATTGTATTGAATATCAATGTGTTTGAAATGGTCTAACACATTGGAATTTCATAGAGCTTGATGTAACTTTGATTCTCACAAGAGACAATATTGTGCTTCAACAACTAATTGGTTGACTCTATAATCAAGTTGCAAATCTAGATAGCTTCATAATAAGTATATGAAACTGCCATATACTTTGCTTCAGTGGAACTGAATGCAATTGTTGCTTTCTTCTTGTTGATTTAATAAAAATGATTTATAAAATGATAATAATGATGTTTAAAACAAGCCTTATGATGGCCTATTTATACACATTGATTGTTCATGAGGTGTAGGGGTGTGTTTAAAACATCACTGCCCTTGAAATCTTTGCCTTGAAAGCACAGTAATTATAATTTTCTTTAGTTAAGCACATTTTTGTGGTGGAATGAAGTTTATCAGATATATATTTATACTTTGTAGACGTTTGACTTTGTTTATCCTTTGAGTGTTGGTGAGGTTTCTTTTTATTTTTTGCATCATATTCTAAAGTATTTTGACCTGATTGTTTAACATGAAAGATTTATGCTTATTGGAAATATATTTTAAATACCTGCATGATCAAGAAACTGTTATGGTTAATTAAATTACTAATTAGGTACTACAAAAAGAGGATGATGTTGAGAGGGCTTGCCTGGGTGACTCTGGGAGCAACCCGGAGGTGGTCAGATAAAGCTCTTCTAAGTTACAAATTTGAAGAGAAAAAACTGGTGATGTATATGTGGTTGCTCCACCTGGGCTCTATGGAAAATCTTGGGAGAGAGTTTTTACCCTTCCGTGTCTTCACGAAAGTAGGTTGTCTGGTCACAGAATAAGATCACTACATGTAGGTGATGGTTCTGTAGTAAGTTCTCAGCCTTATCTTCAGAATGGCTAACAGAGAGGATCGGGTTTGAATACAGGATATAATTTGATGAATTTGGAGATTTAGAGTTAAAGAAAAAATTGTGGTGATGTTTGGATGGGTGCTAATTTGTAGGGTTTTCCATTTTTATAATTTTCTTTGTCGTGATTTCTACCATGCTACCTAGTTGCTTTCCTGTTTCCCTAGAATTTTAACTTTTTCGATGTCTATCTCTCTATTGTTTCTTGCCCCATTTGAAATGTAATCCTTATTTGGTAGGTGTTTTCTTCAATATAGCGTGAATATTTTTCCATCACACAAATTATGTGGGGTTTGTCTACACAAATAGCTTGTAAGGCCCATTCATCAGGGTATTTGATGAAATGAAATGATTATCAATGATCACCAACTAATGGTACCTACAGAGATTTACTCTAACAATTCTACAGTTTTCCTGTGCCAACAATTATACAACATTTTAACCTCATGAATTATTCTCCTATGTTCTCTTAGTTGATTCTATAAGCACTTATTGTTGTTGTCAAAGCTTTTATTCTCTAGTCCCATTGAGCTATTTCAGTTATTTGTGGACATTGATCTATTTTCATTTCATTTCTTCAATTTTTTTGACTGTTATGCATTGCCTTTGGCCAGTGCCTTCTTTCTTACCTATGCTTTTTTTGCTTAATAATTCCAGCCAACCAGAGCAACAGGGGCAGCAAGAGCCACGTATTCTAGCCAAAGCCCAGCAGGGGCAGCACAGAGGTAGCAGGAGCCACGCAGGGCTGACGCAGGCCCAATCAGGGCAGCGCAGGGGCAGTGTAAGCCCTTCAGGTGTGACGCAAGCCCTTACTGAGTAGCGCAGAGGCCAACACAGGCCAGTTAGGCTGACGTAGAGGGATTCAGAGCAGCGTATTACTGTCGTCTTTATTTCTCTATTGGGTGAACCAATTTTGGTGCCCAGGATTGTTGTACTTAGATTATGCATAATAATGAAAACCCTCTAGAGCTAGCTGCACCAGTTTTCCCACATTGGGTTTTTTCTGGGGATAGTTGTCCAGAAAATCCATGTGTCACTTTGTCTATGAGCATGTTATTCAGTATTTGATCTGTATGTGTAGGTTGCTAGTTGTATTTACTATTTACTTCACTAAGTTATTGAATATTTTAGAAATTAACTTGTAAATTAATTCAAGTAGGAGAAGTAAATCAAGATACTGCAATAGGGTTTCTTAGATTAAGAAATTTTCACATTCCCTAGGTCTAGCCCCATAATTAGGTCACCTAGGGCAACAATTTCCCAGGAATATAGCTAGAGGAAAACTTCTATATCCTATAGGCAAATGCATTGTTGGGTGCCCTCACTCTCCTCAGAACTTGGGCCAATTCCGACTGTGGAATATCCAGATACCTCAAGCCCTAGCTCTAGGATCAAGTTTTGCCTAGGTGTTCCCAAGGATAGAACCTAGTAGGATCAATTTTACCTATCGAAGTAAAAACACTTGTCTGATCATTTCCCATCACCTTGTCTAGGATAGGAACATCATTGGTTGCTAAATTCCATCCCCGAACCTGGGTTGGGTCCACTTGGTGCCATGTGGTCCCATTTGGTGTCAAAGGCCTTTCATCAAGGACCATTTACAAATCCAATTTCCCAAATGATTTTAGGGATTGAGAACTTCTTTCATAAGTCTTATTCTTCTCCCTCAACCCTTTAATCCCCCTCCTCTCTCCCTAAAAGATAATTCCCTTGCTTAAAAGGAAAGTAAGTCCCACTCTTTATTTTATCTTAGGGAAAGGGTTTCAAGGGTCGCTTCCCACCTATTCATTGACCTATACTCTACAATTGACTTCCTAAACTATCGGGACTCCACCCATTGGTGAAATTTCTTGAAGAGCAAGGAGCCTTAGCTGTGGTGACAATGGGCTAAGCCTCCATCGTTTCCCTTGTCCTAGCAGTTGCCCTCTTAGGAACCCCTTTTAGATCCACTACTAGTTTGAGTGGTAACTGTAGAAATTTGATGAATAATGATTAATTATCCACCGAGACTATCCTGATCACATATCAATTCGAATTCATATGCAACACATAATCTCTTCCACTGAGATCATCACACATGCGGAAATAAAACAAGCGATAGCACATCAAATCATCATACAAATTAACACAGTATGTATGGGGAAAGCTTATAGCTGAAAACCCCGCAGCTATTGTGTATATTATAATGGAGAAAACATGTAACAAACTCAGTACAATACTCCTCACAAGTACTCAGCACTATCTCATGAAGTTACACACAAACTAGCTTGGTTTTGAACAAGTCACGGGTTCAAAACACATCCACTAATTGCCTGCCTCTATTGCGCAATCATGGCCTGTATAAATAGAGATCCAAGGTTCTAATATCCTTGGCTTGATAGTGTAATCATCATTGGAAATTGCCTCCAAGTGTGGTGCAAATCTCATGCACAACTGATGTCACAACTGATAGTTGTACTCACCCTTTCATCTACCTCTTTCACTGGTCTCCACTGAACTGTCCATGCACTGTAGTGAACTGATGTTTTCTTGAGTTGAATAATGAGTTACGAATTAATGAATTAAATAATATTTAATTCACTCCACTCATTACTAGTTGATTAGCTAGTTAAACTAATCTCAACTAGTTCAACTAAGTTAAACCGAACACAACTCCACCAACTGTCTCATCAACTTCACCAAACTTCTGCCACTGAAGTCCTAACTGAAGTCAACCATGCATGAGCTCACCAAACCCCTAGGAATAGCGTAATTCCTCTGTCAGATGCATGAGCCACTTCTGTAGCTCCAACTGAAGTGCTCCAAGAGAGTAAGCTGAAGTTTAGAGTCCAAATATTATTAAGGGTAAATAATATTTGACTTTTCTATTTTTAGGATAGGCAGTCTAAAAATAGACTTCGACCTAAATGTCTAAAAATAGAGGTCCATCTATTTTTACCAACATGACCAATACTCCAAGAATAACATACTGCAACCCTGGACCATGCTCCATATGTCTAAAAATAGACATAGTCTAAAAATAGACTTTGCGCCAGAATTTGCCTGCGGGCCCACTTAGTGAAGGCGACTTCATTTCACTAAGATCCATCATCTTGCTGCATTCTCAACACTCCCTCTCAGCAAGATATGGATTATCTGCAATCCCTATCCTGCCTCTGTGGAATTCGAACTTGCTCCTGGTGAGCGCCTTCGTCAGGATGTCGGCATCCTGATCCTCCGTGTGAACATATGAAAGCATCATGATCCTCCGCTGAACACAATCTCTGATGTGATGGTACCTGATGTCGATATGTTTGGACCTATCATGAAAAACTGGATTAGCCGAGAGCTTGATGCAGCTCTGGTTATCACAGTAGATCACTGTAGGCTCCAAATGCAACCTGAACAAACCTGCGAGGATCTTCCTTATCCAAATAGCCTCACATGCAGCCAAGCTTGCTGCCATGTACTCGGCCTCTGCTGAACTGAGTGCCACGGATCTCTGCTTCCTGCTGTACCAGGAAACTGTTGTCAACCCAATGCTGAAAACTCCTCCAGAAGTGCTCTTCCGGTCTGTTGGGCTCCCTGCCCAATCTGCATCAGTGAAGCCAGAAAGCTTCGCTCCATCCTCCTGTCTGTACCATAGACCATATCCCGATGTGCCACTAATATAGCGCAATACATGCTTGCCTGCCTTCCAAAAGAGCTTGGTAGGCTTAACCATAGCTTGCGAAAGCTGGTTAACTGCATAGCATGTATCGGGTCGTGTATTGACCAGATACATAAGCGACCCCACCAACTGTCGATAGACAGTGGCATCCACTACCTCCGCTGAAGTAGCATCCTCCTTCCTCCAACCACGAGGAAGAGGAGTGTCAACAGGCTTGCAGCCTTGCATGTTGAACCTCTCCAGAATCTCCCGGGCATACTTGCCCTGAGAAACAAACAGTCCTCCACTGCGCTGCCAAATCTCCAATCCCAGGAAATAATGAAGGATGCCCAGGTCCTTCATCTCAAACTCTCGTGCAATATCCTCCTTGCATGAAAGTATCAACTTCTCATCGCCCGTCAAAATCAGATCATCTACATACAGTACGATGATCAACAGCTTCCCCTCCACCACAATTTGGTACAGGTTAGGATCCGCCTCACTCTTGGAGAATCCAAGCCCCGTGAAGTAGTTGTCTATGCGAGTGTACCAAGCACGAGGTGCTTGCTTCAGCCCGTACAGTGCTCTCTTGAGTTGGCACACATGCGACTCACTGCTGAAGATCTCGAAACCTTCAGGCTGCTCTATGTACACCTCCTCCTCAATGAATCCGTTGAGGAACGCAGTCTTCACATCCATCTGATGGATGTGCCATCCCATCTGCGCTGAGAGAGCAAGGATCGTCTGTATGGAAGAGTACCTTGTGACAGGTGCAAAGGTCTCCTCATAATCAATCCCCTCGATCTGTGAGAAGCCACGGGAGACAAATCTCGCCTTATACTTCTCCACACTCCCGTCAGCCGCCTGCTTCACCTTGTAGATCCATCGCGAACCCACCACTGATTTCCCCACCGGTCTTGGGACAATCTCCCATGCACTGTTCCTGACGATCGAATCATATTCTTCGATCATGGCATCAACCATGCGGGTTCCTCCACAGCTTCCTCAAAAGAGGATGGCTCCGTCACAACACATTGACTCACAAGAGCCATGTATCCAGTGTACCGATCCAGTGACTTCCTCTGTCTGCGCTGTGCTGTAGGTGGTCCTACAACCTTCTCTGCATCTCGAGCCAGTCGCTCAGCTTCTGTAGTGCGCATGCGCCCTCTGATGGTTGGTGTTGCATGGGTGGTTTCTTCCACCTCCTGAACCTCCTCTTGTGGCTGATCCACATCCGGAAGCTCCTCCTTAGGAACTAACAGCTCCTCATCTGCATGAAAGTGTAGCTCCCTCTCAAGCGAACACTGCATGGCTTTCTCCTCCTGAAATTTTATATCCCGTCGCACAACAGTCTTGCGACTGTCTGGCACATACACTCGATAGTTGTGGGGTGTTTCAATGTACCCCACAAATATTCCAACTTCAGCAGTTGGATCCAGCTTCCTTCTCGCATCCTTCGTCACATGCATGTAGACAGGAGATCCGAAAATCCGCAAATGGGAAATATCAGGCCTCTTGCCAGAATAAGCCTCCTCTGGTGTACTCATGCCAAGAAACTTGTGAGGACAACGGTTCTGCACATACACTGTTGTATTGCATGCCTCAGCCCACAAGTGAAGGGGTAGGCCCTGATCATGCAACATCGCCCGTGCAGCACCCACGATCGTTTTGTTCTTCCGCTCAGCCACCCAGTTCTACTGTGGGTTATGGGGTGCGATGAGCTCTCTCCGAATCCCTTCTGCGCTGCAGAACTCTTTGAATTTAGCCGAGATGAATTCACCACCGTTATCACTCCTTAGAGCAATCACCTTCTTCCCCGACTCCTTCTCGACCAGTGCTTTAAACTCACAGAACTTCGCGAATGTATGGCTCTTCTTCTGCATGAAGAAGATCCAGCACTTTCGAGAGAAATCATCAACAAAGATCACATAATACTTGTGCTTTGCTGTCGAAGCAACTGAGAAAGGACCACACACGTCTGTGTGAACTCTCTCAAGGATCGTCGTGGCGCGACTATCCTTCTCGTGGAAGGTGGCTTTCACATACTTCCCTAAAGTACACCCCTTGCACTGATCTGACTGCGCAAGAGTGCCCTTAGGAAGCCCAGTAGAAATCTGCTGCAGGATCTTCAAAGCTCCATGGTGAAGGTGGCCCAATCTCCTATGCCACAGTTCGCCTTCATCATCCCGGCTCACCACTTCTCTCGCCTTGCATGCCATTGCTGCGCAGCCATCTACCTGCAACTGATAAAGGTTCTTGGTTCGAACCCCTATCTTCCGGGTCTCTCCAGTAGTCTTACTGCGCAGGAAGGCTTTTCCTTCGCTGAAGACCACATCATACCCCTTATCCTCCAACATCGCCACAGAGATCAAGTTATTCTTCAATCCAGGTACATGCATGACATCCCTCAATACAAAGGGTTTACCAGACTCCCTCTGAAAGGATATGGTACCGATACCAGTCGCACTGTATCTACCATCATCGCCCATCTCGATGTGCACACCCAAATCTTTGTCCTCCGGATCTGAGAACAAATCCCGATCTCCCGTCATATGAAATGACGCACCGCTGTCCAAGAACCACACCGATCCCATCACACTTGAAACCAAGCATGCGATCAGTGAAAAGTCAAGCTCGAACTGCGAAGCCAAAGCTTCTCCATATGCAGATCTTCCTGCTTGCTTGTTTTTCTTCTTCTTCAGACAATTGGTAGCATAATGTCCGTGATCATGGCACTGAAAACACTTCACTTTCGTCATATCCTGCTTCTTGCCCTTTGCACCGGAATGAGAAGTTTTCTTACCCTTCCCCTTCTTTTCTTTGGCAACCAAAGCACAATTTTCTTCATCAGCTCCCTTTGATGAAGATCCATCCCTAGTAGTCCTCCTTATCTCCTCCTGCATGAGATCCGCTCAAAGGCGCTCCCATCCCGGCAACTTCTCCCGACCATTGACACTATCTTGATATGAATGCCAAGCCTTCAGAAGACCAAGGAGAGCTAGGTCCACCATGTCCCCATCTTCGACAGTCACCCCCACACTTCCCAGCTCATCTCTACATTAAGTGAACTTCGTGAGGTATTTGGCGATACTGTCGCCTTTCTCCATCTTGATGTTCCTGAGCTTATCTTTGAGCGCTAGCTTCCTTTGGTCACTCTTACTCTAGAATAGATCCATCAAAGCTTTCCACATTAAATATGGAGAATCCTTTCCATGCAGGCTGGATACAATATGATCCTTGACGCCCTCCAACAAGATCCTTCGACATTTCGCCATCTTCTTTTTCCAAGCTTCGACTTCAGCAGGATCAGTGGGCTTTTGGACATCCATATCTACAAACTCCTTCAGTCCATTATCTTCTAATACTGCCTCCATGCGATCCTTCCATGCAACATAATTCGAACTGCCTTCAAGAGCATATTCGAGTCGCAAACCATTGAAAGACATTTTCAACTCCGGCACCAAGAAAACAAACTGCTGCAAAATTCGAATTCCAACTCAAAGCTCAACCGCTCTTGATCTGTGAGAACAAATTATTTCTAGCACAGAGATCGACTGTAGGGGCATTTACTGGATGTATCACCTTTCAAAGGAAAGGATGGATCCAGAGGCTACCTGGCCCGCATGCAGACTCTGTCTACCGAAATAAGTTTGTAATCATTGTGATGATCAATCTCTGCTTCAATAGCTCCGATACCATGTAGAAATTTGCTGAATAATGATTAATTATCCACCGAGACTATCCTGATCACATACAATTCGAATTTATATGCAACACATAATCTCTTCCACTCAGATCATCAAACATGCGGAAATAAAATCAAGCGATAACACATCAAATCATCATACACATTAACACGGTATGTATGGGGAAAGCTTATAGTTGAAAACCCCGCAGCTATTGTGTATATTATAATGGAGAAATCAAGTAACAAACTCAGTACAATACTCCTCACAAGTACTCAGTACTTTCTCATGAAGTTACACACAATCTAGCTCAGTTTTGAACAGGTTACTGGTTCAAAACTCACCGCCAATTGCCTTGCCTCTATTGCGCAATACTGGCCTGTCTATATAGAGATCCAAGGTTAGAATCTCCTTGGCTTGACAGCGCAATCATCATGGGCAATTCCTCCAAGTGTGGTGCAAATCTCATGCACAACTGATGTCGCCACTGATAGTTAACTCCACCCTTTCATCTACCTCTTTCACTGATCTCCACTGAACTGATCATGCACTGTAGTGAACTGATGTGTTCTTGAGTTGAATAATGAGTTACTAATTAATGAATTAAATAATATTTAATTCACTCCACTCATTACTAGTTGATTAGCTAGTTAAACTAATCTCAACTAGTACAACTAAGTTAAACCGAACACAACTCCACCAACTGTCTCATCAACTCCACCAAACTTCTGCCACTGAAGTCCTAACTGAATTCAACCATGCATGAGCTCACCAAACCCTTAGGAATAGCGTAATTCCTCTATCAGATGCATGAGCCACTTCCAAGGCTCGAACTGAAGTGCTCCAAGAGAGTAAACTGAAGTTTAGAGTCCAAATATTATTAAGGGTAAATAATATTTGACTTCCCTATTTTTAGGATAAGCAGTCTAAAAATAGACTTCGACCTATAGGTCCAAAAATAGAGGTCCATCTATTTTTACCAACATGACCAATACTCCAAGAATAACATACTGCAACCCCTGGACCATGATCTATATGTCTAAAAATAGACATAGCCTAAAAATAGACTTTGCGCCAGAATTTGCTTGCGGGCCCTCTTAGTGAAGGTGACTTCATTTCACTAAGCTCCATCATCTTGCTGAATTTTCAACAGATTAATGGATTTAAGTTCTTCTTTGTTGTAAGCTTTGCGGTTTGCGTTGCGCACTAAGGAATAAAGCGGAAAAAATCAAAGAAAATTTTATTTCATAATTTTTTTGTTTTCAAAGATAAAAATAAATTTCTTATTTATTTATAAAGCATCCCCATTTATTAAAATAAATTGGGGGTGTTGTATAGCACAAAAATGGGCGATTCACTTGCGAGAACCAACTATATCTGACTAAATTTTTTGAGATTTATAAAATTTTTTGAAATAAAAATAGTTGCAAGAATGAATTTCAAACAAATAATATCTTACTAAGTAATGAAATCTCTCTTGATTATAATTCATAGGAATCCCTCTTTTAAAAATATAAGTATGAGAATCTATATCAGACTTTACTCAGTTCAAAAAGATAAAGAAAGTGGCTCTCATAGATCGATTTATAAACATTTACTCTTTTATCACAGGTAGATCCTCTGTTCCAATAAGCAATTTAAGCTTTTTGGCAGGGTTACCTTTTACCCCGCAATGATTCATTGTCCCATCCACTGTTTCTTACAATTTCCAAAAATAAATTCTAATTTTTGAAACTTTTCTTTTTGTATCATATTTTATTTAGCTAAAAGCCATTGTCTTGGCTTGGTAACCAAATGATGACAGTGCGATTCACTAGTTGCAATTAAACTGATCAAGTTGGATCTTGATGATACCCCATATCCACTTGATATAATCTCAAGCCATGACCCTGTTTTGGTAGGCAGTATTGGTAATGTTAGTTCAACTATTTCCCCACGAACATGGTAAACAGATTTGTGATGGGACTTATTATAATTTATGTTTTTTTATAGTATAATATTTTTTTAATTTCTTTCAAAATTAATAATCTTTCCCAGATGGGGTCAATTGTTCGTCCTTTTAAGGATTCTGGATGATAAGGTTGAGTTTTAGATTGATTTTCTGTAAAAGAGTCTTTACTATGTTAAAGATTCTTTTCTTGACTAATAATAGAATAACCATGCTATATAATGATGAGAGTTCATTAGAGAATAAATCATTTCAGTGAAATTACATCTTTTAGTAAAAATAAAATCTATTTGTCTTTCAAATCTTTCGATTGTTTCCTTAACATTTCTGATTTCTATAAGCGATAAATAAAAAAGGATGATCTCAAATTTTATTTGGAAAAGCCAGAAATTTACACTTAGAAACTTTTATTTTTTTAAGGAAAATAAAAATACACTAGTATACAGGGAATAGAAGGGGTTACCTCCTATGAAAAGTATTTTTTCAAAATCTACCCATTAGCAGGGAAATAAACCTTTTTTGCCTGATAGATCTTGCAATAATAATGTCAATGGGCCTATTTATTCAATTATTTGAAATAGACCGTAATATTTCTAAATTAGCATGAACCTGATTGGAATATTAAAATCTAATTTTTCTTCTTATTTAGGAGAATAAGACGGTAGGGTGACCCATAAATATCTTTATAGAGAATAAAACCACTTATCATGTGAAAGTGGATCATCTTTTCAGCTTAATAAAGCACCCGATGGTGTGAACATGGGATAGATCATGTGGAATAGGTGAACCTTGACCAAATCAAGAGCGATGTCATGGAGGAGTGGACATTTATGGAGAGGCAGTGCAATTTTGGAGGGAGATCTCATGCATGGAGATAGTGCCTTTAATGACTGGGGTTTAGGTTTAGAAAGCTCATCACTTATATAAGGAATAGGATGGTAGCCATATTGAGCATGTTTTTTAATGTATTTTGATACTTGATTATATGGTCTATTTAGACATATAAGCATTATTCAGTGGTTTAGCTAAGATTGCAGTGTTGTTTAACACAGGGTGTTCCTGATTGGTAATCCCACCTCTATCCTTGAGAAGCCTCATAGGAAGATATTTTCACTACATTTCCACATTCAGGCTTCAGGCCAAGCTTCAATCTTGTGGTACAACACAGTTTCTCTTGAGAGACGTTGTGAGTTGTAGAGTGCAGCAATGGAGGATTGTATTAGGTGTTTTCAGAGCTAGTTTTGCAGTGGAGGAAGGTTTCCTTCCATTGGGAGGACAGTAAAGGAGTCCCTTGGGATTATTTGACATATTTGGCATCAGGCCAAGGTGATTTTATCCCCTACAATGTAGTTCTAGTCCATATCTGTGTTATTTTAGTGAGCTTTTGTAGGGGTAAGTTCAGTGCTCCATTTGAAGTGTTTTCTTTCGATTTAAGGGATCAACCCTTCATTGAGAGAGTATTTTGGAGGAGTTATTTCAGATATACATCAGATTCAGCCACCTCCTTCTATGCTTCATTTGCAGTGAATCTTCAGCCTTAGGTCTTTAGATCCACCATTCATATTTTGTGTATGTCCGAAATCCCTTCCTAGGTTACCTAACAAAAGTGTATGGGAGCATAGATCTCCATTTTTTTCCTTGTATGACCATCGCATTATCAAATCCATTTATATATGTTTTTCAGTTGCATTATTAGACGTTATAACTACATTGTGCTTGCTTCAGTACTTTGTGTAGCAATTTACTACATGTTTGGGTGCATTTTTGGCATTGCAGGCTTCTTTTGCCTATCTTGAGGGGCTTGATCCCAAAGATATTGTACTTATTTATTGTTGTTATACATAATTCCATGGATCTATCATTTGTCTCACATGTAATGTGTTAACATTTTCTAATATTTCCATTTTTATGAGCTATATTCCTGCTTTCCCCTTTTGGGATATTACATAGACCTAGCCAGAGTTTTTGAAAGTTTGCGTGTTTACCTTTTTCCTCATGCACTTTGTCCCATTTCAATACCAGATCACCAATTTGAAATTTTTTTGGAGTAATAGAAGTTGAATAAAATGAGGCTTTTACTATCTATTGATGATGTGCATGAGTATGTTTAGCGTTTTCTATTTTTTCTTCTAATTTAAGAATTTGACATTGTCTAAGTTGTAAAGAAGAAGAAGGAAATTCATCAATAAATTGTACTGAGGAAAGAGAGGTAATAAATACATTGATAGGAAGTGCAACTTATTTTCCATAAATAATATTGAATGGAGAAGTGCCAATAGAATCTTTCTGAGTGATTCGATTCGCCCCAAGGGAAAATATTAATGAATTGTGAAAATTTCGTTGGGTTTGATAAATATTTATTTTTATTATCTTAATCAAGTTCTTGTTTGTAGATTTTTTTGAACCATTTCCTTGCGGTTAATAATTCATGGAATACTTAATTTTAAAACCTATTTTGATTGCAAATTCCATCATAGCAGTTCCTCAGAATTAAGATGCATTATCAAACATTAAAGCAGTAGGTAAGCCAAACCTGGTTATGATATTTTGGTCGATGAAATCAATGATATTCTCAGATTTGGCTACTTTTAATGGAATTTCTTCCACCCGTTTAGTAAATTAATCTATAGCTGTGAGAATATATCTATGATGGTTGGAAGAGTTAGGAACAATCTCACCAATTATATCTAATCCCCATTGTTCAAATGGTTGTTCGATATTGACTGGTTGTAATGGGAATGCTTGTTTCCTTTGTCTTCCAAATACACTTTGACACACTTTGCATTTTCTTGCATATTCATGAGCATCCTTAAAAAGTGTAGGCCAATAGTAACCCGCATGCATGATTTTGTGTGTTGTCGTATTTCCTCCAAAATGTCCTCCAACTGGTCCATCATGGAGTTCCTGCAAGACTTTCTCTACTTCAGATTTTTTAAGCATATTAAAAGTACATAATAAAAATTTCTGTTAAATAATACATCGTTGATTAATTCATATTTCTTAGCCTTTAATCTCAAATCCCGTTTTGTTTTGTAAATGAGTTGATTCAGAGCATATCCATTCTTCAAATAAAATATGAGATAAATTTATTGAGACTGTGCATCATTGAGGCTTACCTCTGGTATTTGCACATTATTACCTGAATCTTCTTCTGATGATAGATGCGATGCTCCTGTAAGAATTCTGCAAAAAACCTTGACCTCTAACAATTTTAGACGGTCTAATTTCTACATCATATTCTTGTAAAGCAGCAACCAATTAGCCCTTTTCTCTCCTAATTCTCTTTGCATTAATAGGTTCCTCACTGTAGGGAATGGAACTATGATTTTGGTGTCATTTTTTAGGAGAAATGGCCTGAAATGATTTATAGCCTTAAAGACAACAAATTCTTGATTTTCGATAGATGTGTAAATTATCTGTGCATGTTGCAAATTGTAACTGAAAAATGATATTGGTGTTTCAATTTGTTGGTCATTAAGCTGTGTTAAAACAACAATTTATGATGTATCTGATGAAAAAGTGTATAAAGTAAAAGGGTTAAGAAAATTGGTGGTATTCAAGAATGGAGCATAGATAATGGATTCTTTAATCAAATCAAATGCTTGTCTTTCATTATGTTCCAATTTAAAAACATAATTTTTCTTAATGATGTTTTGTAATGGTAAAAGTATTTGTGAAAATTCAGGCAAAAACCTTTTAACAAAATTAATTTTCCCAAGAAACAACTACATAGCTTTCTTGTTATGAGGGAAAGGAATTCTTTTAATTTCATCAATTATTTCAAGATCAATATAGATTCCTCTTTTCGACACAATGATTCCCAAAATTTTTCCTTCATCTAATGCAAAAAATGATTTCTTTGGTTTTAAGGAGATGCCATACCTTTTTCATCGCTCGAAGACATGTTTGAGGTCATTCACATGATTGGTTACTTGTTTAGAAAAGACTACAACATCATGTAAATAAATAACCACTTTTTATTTATTTATGAGCCACCTAAAATTTGTGTCCATACCTCTCTGAAAAGTGGCTCCTGCATTAATATTCCAAATGGAATCTTCTGATAGGCATAAGTTCCCCACTTAGTCCTAAATGTATTTTTCAATTTGTCGTCTGGATGTACGAGAATTTGGTTATATCCCGAGAATCCATCTAGAAAGGACATAAGTTCAGAACCAACTAATGTCTGCAGTACTTGTTCCATTGTTGGTAATGGAAAGTTGTCCTTCTCATAAGATTTGTTTAAATTCCTAAAATCAATGAAAACTATGATATCACCAGTCCTCATCCTGACAGGTACCAAATTTGATACCCATTTAGAATGCCTGACTCGAAAGATGATTTTTTCCTTGAGGAGATTGTTTAGTTCTGTTTTGATTTGATTTTCCAGATTTGGATGAATTTTCCTCAATTTTTGCTATATAGGTTTTTCTTCAGAGATCATAGGAATTGCACTTTAAATCAGAAAAGTGTCATATGTTTTAAGATTAGTATAATCTCAAGAAAAGAAACTTTTGTACATTCTAAAAAATCTGATAAATGATAATCTTTCTTCGGAAGATAGAACAAGACCTAGATTGACATTTTTAGTTTTTTTGTCAGTTCCTAGATATACTAACTCAAATATTAATGTAGAGCTTTGTGTTCTTCAGTTAGTGACACTTTTAAACCTATATTTCAAATCATATAGGTCTTCTAACTTGAAAACAGACTTAGGAATGGACGTTTCTTCTTGTTATTTCTTAATTTGAATGTCATGTTCGTTTTCATCAATTTGACTATCATAAGATCCTTAAGATGTTAAGAAATCTATGATATCTAAATCATTATTGAATACTATCCAATTGGTAACATTATCAGGAATAGATGGCCTAAAAATTAATTCAATAGAAAATCTATCGGGACTAATCTCTTGGGATGGGATTAACTTTGATGCTACATTAGCCAGTAGATCTGCACTAGCATTCTGCATTCTAGGTACAGAGGAAATATTGAAGGCTAAGAAATGAATGGTTAATTCTTGGACTAATGATTGGTAATGGTTTAAATGTACAAAATTTAAATGAATGATATTTCTTACCTATCTAACTATGATTTTTGAATCTCCTAGGACTTTAAGATATTTGATATTAAGATCAATGGCTTTGTACAAAACTTGAACTAATGCTTCGTATTCAAATACATTGTTTGTACAATAAAATTGTAATCTACAGGCTAACATGGTCTTTTCACCTTCTGGGTTTATTAAAATACATCAAGCGCTTGCACCATCCTCAGATTTAGAACCGTCAAAATAAAGAGTCCAAAATAAAGAATTAATTACTGTTCTATCTACAAAATTTATACATTTGGAACTATATTGATGGGAAAAACTCTCAATGTGAGAAACAACTACATTATCAAAGAAAGGTGATGGTTGAGCATTGAAATTTCGCAAAAATGAACCTGCTTAGTAGTTTCCAATAATGTTATTATTGAATGCTACTGCCTCATTTACTCCTTTGAGATCGGTGACTATATGTTTAATGAAATTTTCACGGTCTACCCAAATTTCATTTGTCTTTCCATTATATGGTAGCTAGATATGCGACCAATCTATTGAAAAATAACCATGAATTTTTTCAGATGAGCTTTAGCTTAAAACAAAGCTGTAAAATTCAGGAATATCAACCAACAATATATCAATTATTTGATTAATCTTGGGATTTGATGACAATATGATGGAAATGGAATCTATTTCTCCTACCATATCTACTATGGTTCTATCAAGTTCTACTATGTGAATAGGGGAACTCTAAGGAGTTATGTTCAAATTAGCATTGATTGATTTTGGCATTATATTAGAGGAATCCCGTGAGCCTATTAAAAATTTGTGAATTTTTTTGCTATAGATCTCATAGGTTAAGAGAAATGGAGGAGTATAAGAGATGGATCGATATATCATAATTAATTATATAGCATATATTTTAGTTGAAGGAGAAGGTGGCTTACCCATTTCATTAGCAGCTTTTACTATTACTGGAGTAGGTAAGTTTGAAGGAGGAACCACATTTAACTCTCTAATTAAGATTTTATGTTGCAACTTTAATTTAGTAAGCTCGTGAATTGAAATGTTAGCCATAGTTTTGTTCATATCTTCAACTACATTATACTCAATAGTGTCTAAGACTACCCTTGTCTTAGATGCAGGTGGAATATCTAAAGTAATGGGACTTGTTTGTGTGGCCTTTGAAGTAGAATTTTTGTGTAATATTCCTAAAATTAGCATGCAACTAATAGGAATATTAAATTTTGATATTTGCACCTAGTAGATGAATAAATGGGGAAAAGGACCCATATTTAACTTGTATTGGCATAAAAACCCTCTTGGTGTGAAAAAGGGGACATTCTAGTGGCTGGATTTTTCAGTTTCCATGTATGAACAGGAAGAGGTTCAGGTTGATTCAGTCAAGTTGACCGAGTCAACATCATAGTATGAATGAGTAGCCTAGATAGAGCTACAACGCAGTTTTGGAGGGAAAGGAACCATGTGGTGTTGGAAACCCTAATGGGTGGGACCCAAGGTGGGGAGGCTCACAAACTTTATGAGGAGGAAGATAGAAGAATTTTGGGGTTAGATTATAGATTATTGAATTTGTTCTGCTTAGACTCTTGAGCATTCTTCAGCTGTTGAGTTGAGTATGCAGTGTTGTTTAGCACAAGGCATTCATGTTTAGGGATTCCTTCTCCTTCCTTAAGTGTTCTCTTGAAGGAGTTATGTTCTTCATTTTTCCACATCCAAGCTTGTGGCAAAGAATCCTCCTTTAGCCACAACGTTATTCCTATAGCAGGGGACGTTGTGTTGCAGGGTGTTGCAGTGGGAGACTTACAACACCAACTCCTGAGCTTATCTTTCAGAGGAGGGAGCTACCGTTGCCTTGAAAGATCTGTACATGATATTTTAGAGCTTATTTTACATCATGGCATCAGGAAAAATCACTTTTCATATTCTATAGTGTAGTTAGGTTCAGAAACTGCATCATTTTCTAGAGTGTAACAGTAGCAGGGTTTGATCCCTTGCTTGTGAGCCTATTCCTAGGAGGAAGGGCCAACCCTTCTCTCGGAGAGCTCTATATTTTATTACTCTTCTATAATTTGTATATTTCAGCTACATTTATATATTTTTGCAGTATAACTATGTTTATCAAATCCAGATCTGCAGATCTACTCTTTTGTACATTTGTCTCACATGAAACCCTTGCTGGGTTAATCTTATTTTGTATAATGAGGGAGGGATCTCCATTTTCTCAGCCATTGGAAGCTTGTAGACTCCAGATCTATTATGTCACATTTTTTTTTGCATAAACCCTTATTAAAATAATTTTTTTCTTGCTTCATTCCTTTCTACATGAGTTAGGCTATGTGGTTTGGGCTGATTTGAGACATATTGACTTGGGGAGATCTGTCTATACTAGCTAGAGTGATTTGTTTCACCTCTAATTCTGCATGTGAGTTGTATATGATGTATTATAAGGGAGCCAAGTCCCATTCCTCATAGGTATAGCATTATTTTCTGAAGACAACTATTTTATGCCCTATATTGCTACATTTCCCCACTTGGGAAGGAGGATATATGCCATATGCTTACTGAGGTTCTTCGCTCTGCTGGCGAGATGTTATTTTGCATCTAATGAGCTTATCTACATTTCCATGCTCGTGATTCTCTTAAGCTCCAACTTTAGAATATCTTAAGATATTATATTTGTTGTAGAAAATGCTTGTTTGGGATATCACAGTGGTATCAAAGCTACCATCTTGGCTCAACCTGTGGATTTAAGATCCAATCAGAAGATAAGAAGAAGAGGAGAACAAAATGATGGAGAGGATGATATTTCTCTCATCAATTTTCAGATCTAAGAGAAAAGAAGAAAGATGCAATGAAACTCCAAGAGGGTTTTAAGAAGGAGAAAGCTGCAGTGAGACCTCTAGAAGGTTTCAAAAGGAAGAATAAGATCCATGCACTTCCTGTTCTCATAGAGGAAGTGGAGAGCAAGAAGACCACTTAGAACATGAGATCCTGAGTGGGTATTTGGAAAAGTACAAGTGCCAAACTAGGGCTTTCAAAGAGACCCAATATTTTCCTTAGTTTATCCAACTGAGAGAAGAAAGGAGGCCATGCAGCAGGAGGATGATAAGGGGCAATAGATTCCTAGTGTCTACCTTCGATGGGTCACCCTTATGTACAACAGAATCTTGGGTGATGAAGTTAGAAGAATTTTTCCTGCTACATCCAATAGTGGAAAAAGAGGCTGTTGAGATCTCAGTGCTGTACTTGGAGGGCAAGGAAAAATCTTGGTGGTTCAGCCATGTGATTCATGCAAGAGTATCTAATTTTTCTGATTTCACTCATAGGGTGATCAAGATATTTGACAGTGAGAGATCAGAGAAGGAGGAGACCTCATCCCTGTTTGAGGAGACCTTTATCAGTGCTGTCACATTCATGAGGGAGAACCCATCCATATCAGTAGTTGGATTAACCAACACATTGAAGAGGGGAGCCCTTGCAGCCATACAAGATGTTCCCTAGAGTCACCAAGGTATGCATGTATTTCAATTTCCGATCATTTCAGAAATTCTTATGGAAAACCTTGGGAAACTGTCCTCACTTGATCAAGGATCAAAACACACTACTAGGGTGAAGCAACAAGTTTGCACTACACAGTGTGACCTTGGTCTAAACAAATAAGGGATGAACATTCATTCCATTGCATGTTTATTGAGTTGCATGCAGTATGAGGGGTTAGGGTGCAAGATTATGGAAGGGATAATGAATGTTGTGCCACTTTCTATTGATGTTTTTCCTTCAACACACTTGGATTCTTTTGGATTCAAGGGGTTGATTGATGAGAGGTATTCTCTAGGGGATCTTCAAGGGGTTACATCTCAACTTCTCATGATATGTAAGGGGAGAAATCTATTTTGGGAGATTGGTAGTCTTCATTGGGAAGATACCAAAGAAGAGAATGATTTGAGGCATATGCATTTAGATGAATGGAGGTGGATGGAGAGCAAGAGGTTGGTGAGTGACTTACAGATCTATGACACAAGGCAGCAGGAAGCAAAGATGTGCTAGCTACTCTTGAGAGAGTTTGGCCATCTTGAATCGTACCCTTTGACAAAAGGTATGTGGTGGAGAGAGGCATGGCATGGCACCCATATGATAGAACAACATAAAACTTGTTTGTATGGGGCATCATACAAGACAACCATCATGATATTACTCTATGGCTTGTATGAGGGAGAGATGAGGAAGCATAAAGAGTTGTTGTTGTTGTGGTTGCACTTGGGAGAGTATGGGCAGATATTTTCCCATACTTTTCATGAAATTTCCAAAGAGAAGGAAGGCACATTCAAGGTTCAAGGAGGCTACCCTTCAGCATTGAAGGACCATGAGAGACTTCCATGTAGGAAGAAGATCTTCTCACATAGCAGCATGATGGTGGATGGCTTTGGCATATGGAATGTCAAAGGGAGGAGTCAAGGAGCCTTATTACTAAGGCCTACAGCGTTGTCACATAGGAGTATGTTCTTATTGATGGAGTATTCCAAGGAGATGATGTATCCCTTCTTCTTGCAAATTTTTATGAGGATATTCTCATGGGAGGACTCATCCATGGACCTCATTTTCAGCCTACTCCTTATGTATGGTAAGAAATGTATTTCCACACTTGTTTATTACTCCATTGAGTATTTTTATCTTCTCACCATATATGAGCAGTGCATTGCTCCACAAGAGAGCAAGAGTATTTGTGGGTTTCATGGTCACTTTAGGGCCAATATTTGTAATGATAGTAGCCCATATATACATGACCTTGGGCAAGAACATTGTTATTTTGATTATGTACAGCTGATATTCATTGTTTCTTACTAGCCCATGGTGGAGGAGCAAACATGCACAGCTTGTAACTCATTGAAAAACCACTTGCCACATGATATTCTCAAACATCAGTTGGGAAGACTGCGCAACATCCACTTGGACAACCATTTGTACCACCCAAACTTGCACACAACATTTAGCATTTTTCTGATTTGGATGCCATATGGTGATGATGTGCCATTCATCTTGTCTGGAATGGTTTGAGTTGGCATGGCTCATGAATTTGGAGAAAGGGCCCTTGGAGACTCAATCTTCTTCTTGCCATTGGAGGGCAATCATTTTGCAGCCCAAGAAAAACATGCCCTATACACTTATCATAAGTGGAGAGGAGGATAGCATGGGATAGGCCTTCTTGCCTATCATGTTCATTTATTCAACCCACCTATACTTCAGGAGCCAAAGGTGGAGGGGATTGTGCATGAGTTGCCATGTTAGAGGGTAACTCATTTCATATGGATGATAGATTGGTGGTGGAGGTTTCACTTGGGGATGGGAATTTCCCATGCATTTTAAACTTTGCACCTTGAGAGAACCTCTATATAGAACATAGTTGTCTCCTTGAGTATGTTACTTTTGCATGATGATAGCCATTTGGTATGTACACCAAATTTTAATTTGTTTGTTTGGGAGAGGCACTATGGGGTTTCATTGTTGAGACAACATCTTATCCTTTGGGAGCTCATCCTATGAGGATGCTATAGGAGGAGGGAAGGAGACTTTCCAATTCTATCCTTGCAGTTGCTTGAGGACAAGCAACATTTGGGGGGGGAGGACTGTAATATTCCTAAAATTAGCATGCAACTAATAAGAATATTAAATTTTGATCTTTGCACCTAGTAGATGAATAAATGGGGAAAAGGACCCATATTTAACTTGTATTGGCATAAAAACCCTCTTGGTGTGAAAAATGGGAAATTCTAGTGGCCGGATTTTGCACTTTCCATGTATGAACAAGAAGAGGTTCATGTTGATTCAGTCAATTTGACCAAGTCAAAAACGCAGTATGGATGAGTAGCCTAGATAGAGCTACAACGAATTTTTGGAGGGAAAGGAACCATGTGGTGTTGGAAACCCTAATGGGTGGGACCCAAGGTGAGGAGGCTCACAAAATTTATAAGGAGGAAGATAGCAGACTTTTGGGGTTAGCTTATGGATTATTGAATTTGGTCTGCTTAGACTCTGCTTAGACTCTTGAGTTGAGTATGAAGTGTTTTTCAACACAAGGCATTCCTTATTAGGGATTCCTTCTCCTTCATTGAGTGTTCTCATGGAGGAGTTCTGTTCTTCATTTTCCCACATCTAGGCTTGTGGCCAAGCATCCTCCTTCATCCACAGCATTATTCCTGTAGTAGGGGACGTTGTGTTGCAGGGTGTTGCAGTGGGAGACTTACAACACCAGCTCCTGAGCTTATCTTTCAGAGGAGGCAGATCCCCTTGCCTTACAAGATCTGTACATGAGATTTGAAAGCTTATTTTACATCATGGAATCAAGAGAAATAAATTTTCATATTCTAAAGCGCAGTTAACTTCAGAAACTACATCATTTTCTAGAGTGCAGTAGTAGCAGGGTTTGATCCCTTGCTTGTGAGCTTATTCCTAGGAGGAAGGGCCAACCCTTCTCCCAGAGAGATCTATATTTTATTCCTCTTCTGTAATTTATATATTTCAAGTACATTTAAACAATGTTGCAGTCTAACAGTGTTTATCAAATCCATATCTGCAGATCTGCTCTTTTGTACATTTGTCTCTCATGAAACCCTTGCCGGGTTAATCTTATTTGGTATAAAGAGGGAGGGATCTTCATTTTCTCAGCCATTGGAAGCTTGTAGACTCCAGATCTATTATGTCACATTTTTTGCTGCATAAAACCTTAATAAAATAATTCTCTTCTTTCTTCAGTCCTTTCTGCATGAGTTAGGCTATGAGGTTTGGGCTTATTTGAGACATATTGACTTGGGGAGATCTATCTATATTGTCTAGAGTGATTTGTTTCACCTCTAATTCTACATTTTAGTTGTATATGATGTATTCTAAGGGATCCAAGTCCCATTCCTCAAAGGTATGGCATTATTTTCTAAAGACAGTTGTTTTATGCCCTATATTGCTGCATTTCCCCACTTGGGAAGGAGGATATAGGCCATATGCTTGCTGAGGTTCTTCCATCTGCTGGTGAGATGTTATTTTACATATAATGAGCTAATATACATTTCCATTCTCATGGTTTTCTAAAGCTCCAACTTTATAATATCTTAAGATATTCTATTTGTTGTAGAAAGTCCCTATTTTGGGATATTACATTTTGCTTACTGATTTACCCGTAGCAGGAGTTGAAATATTTTTCTGTTGATTTGGATGCATTTCTTCAGTATTCGTTTCTATCCTTGTACTCACAAGTAATTCTTCATGTTGTTCTTCATTTGGTAGGATGAAATCCCACATTCCATTTAGTTCAACTTCATCTTCTTTGTCATCGTCTTCTTCCTTTCTTTCCTCTTCCTCTGTATCTTGATCAGATTCAGCATTAGATATGATATTTGGAGGTTGATTATTAGAGGACTAACCTTTCTTAAGGTTTTTTAAAGTCTTTTTTGAGCTCAAATTTTCAGTGACTTGTTTTCTGATATTTTCCATCTCGCTTGTCATAGTATTCAAAACTTTTTGAATACCTTCTATGTCAAAAGGATATTTTGGCATATTATTTTTAGAATGATATTTGAAACTTACCTTCTCTAATTTTTTATCCTCTTGAGAATTCTTTTTCTCAAGAGATGTTATGTGTTTCTCTACAAATAGAGATTCTCTCATGTTTTCTGCGAGTGTCGATAATTTTTCTCTATCGAAAAAGATAGCTATATGGGATGGAAGGGATGAAATATACCACTCAATTTCAACTTCTGCACTAGGAACTGTTGTAGCAGGAATTTTATTTAGTAATTTATTAAATCTTGAATTGAAACATTTTATCTTCTCACCTGTTTTAGCTTTTAGATTTGACAAATCATTGATGAGCGTAGCAGTGGTTTTTTCAACCCCAAACTTATCTAGAAATTGTTCTTCGAACATATTATAGGTAGTTATAGAGTGAGAAGGCAGTGAAAAATACCAGGAACATGCAGATCCCTTTAGATTAAAAGGAAATAATCTTACAACACAATCCTCTTCAACTATTCCATTTAGATTAATGGCTAACATAAAATTATGAATGTGTTCTTCTCCTGGAAGACCATCATCAGGATTAAATTTAGGTAGCCATCTTTCAGGTGATTTTGGTAGAGCATGAAGAGGAGCAGGCATTTTTATAGCCCCTGGATTATTTCGTGGATTTCCTACCATTGGATTTTGAATAGGTTGGATGAGTGGAGTTTGAGTTGAAGAAGAGGCAGGTTGAGTGCTAGGACTAGTTGAAGGGATAGTAACTTGAGTACTGGAACTAGTCAAAGTAACACTGATTGTTGGAATGGAAGTTGTGGAAGTGAGCAGAGGTAATTGAGGTGAATTGTATAATATCTCATTGGTGATTGACTCTCATTGAGTCCTCTTTATTCTTTTTTGAGTATTATCGATGGGAAATTCAAAAGGAAGAATTCTTGTCTTTTGACTTTCTGATCGAGTTAATATTCTTCGAGGTTGTAAAGAAGAAAAAATACTGATATCTAATATTTGATAATATTCAGGCTTTTCAATAGAAATGGATACTCTCTATAACTTCTCTATCAAATACTGGACTTCTAGGGAAGCTTGATGGGAATCAAGAAATAGTACGGGTTGAGTATCACTAGGAGACTTAGGAGAGGGATGATCAACTTCAGATTTTAAAGATGAGGATCTAGATAATTTTCTAGAAGTTGACGAGGATGTAGAGGGGGAGAGACTCTTAGATTGACCTTCATATTGATCATATATTTTTTCCATTCACAAGGTCCTCCTTCTAGCACCAGAATGTTGAGGCCTCGGAATTCTGCTACTAAAACATGGGGGAAAGTCACCTGGTCCGGTCCTTAAAGCAGCTCCTTTTCTGTTTGGTGTAGTGGCTCCAACTGGGGATAATGGGACCAATTTCCCAACAAGGATGATTTGAGAGTGTGTTTAATTATACAACATGCAAATGGAGAATGATTTTAATCTATCATATGCATCTATCTAAACTATTTATTCTACTATATACCTGGGGTGTTTCATCCTTTATGCGATCTAAAGAGATATCCTCCAACTATTAGTAATATAGATCATTTAACAGTTGAAATAGATGAAAATTGTGTAAGATGATTTTTCTAACAATGTAGTTTGACTAGAAGAATTGCGAAAAATATATCGTATTCATATGTGTGATTATACATTTAATAAGAAATCACAGACAAATATTAGAACAAAAGTGCATGTAACATTCATCTATAATAACGTTTCAAATATATAATGCAATAAAAATATGACTGTCAATCTATAAAGCAAGACTTAATAGAAGTGAATAAAAGTACCATATGTATGAAGTTATACTCATGTAGACTGACATTAATTGATCTACTCCTTTTCATTTTCAAGCAATTTAAAGAGTAAATTAGTGCAACATCAGTTAAATACTTTAATTGTCAAAAGATAATAGATGTGTTCCACTAATTCATCAATGGATTCACAAACATACAATAGTGCATTATTTTAAAATGTTTTTGACAAATTTATGGACCCTTCTCTAAATGCATGAGAGGGGTTTAAATACTAAACTAACTATGTTCTAAAATATATTATTACAAAAATATAAAGGAGGTTTCAAACAACCATCCTCGTAAGACTAACTTAAACTACAATCTAGGAAAATAAAGTAACAATATGATTTATGAATTCCGCCCATTCTTTTGGATTTGGTCACGAAGTTTTCAAATATCCAGCATGCGCTTGAGCTGAGATGGATGTGAAATCCTCGATGACATGTCCCTTGAATAATGTGCTTGAAAGTATTGGCTATTATCTTCTTGTTGAATTTGTTAAAGGTTGCATGATGTGGTATTGATGATAAGGTTTGATCAGAAAATTCCAATAATTTCCTTAATAAAGCTTATTTACCTTTTTAATTATTTCATCTTGTGTGTCTGCCTTTTTCTTCCACTATGATTCTAGCTATTTGACTTCTGAGAACACTTCAGACATGTACGCTTTCATAAGTTCTACCTTCACGAGCTTCTCACATACATTTTCAATAATTTCCTTTCATAATCTTGATGCTTTCGCTGCTTCCTTCTTTGCCTGCTTTGTTTGTGCTTCCCAATCTTTGAATAGGATCTTCTTATGGAACTTATCTACTTGGGGTAGATTAGTTTCCTTTCCTAAGTCCGATTCTTGCCATTCAAAGTGTTCGCTGATTTTCTTCTCGAGCTTCTCACATTCAAGCTTCTTGATAGCTACTTCCTGGATCAGTATTTTGTTTGAGTCACAATAAGAGTCAATAATAGAATCTTGTTGGAAAAATACTTTATTTTGTTGCTTTAACTTAGCATTTACATCCAATGCTTCATTTATGAATTGCTCTAATGGCGGTTGACTTTGTGTCTTGGTCATTGCTACTTCTAGTTGTGGTTGCTTCTTAGTGATTTCTGCCTGATGTTGCAATTTAAGCTTTTCAAAATCCTTTTGAAATTGGGCCACCTTTGATTTCATTTGGTCACTAGAGTTAGATTTTTCTTGATCTAACAGCCTCTCTATTTCTTGTATTATATCTTCCCTCTACTTCACCTACATTTTAACCTCAGTAGCTTTATCAATATTGGAAGTAGCATATTCCCCTGCATACTGTGATAATTTAGTTAAATGTTTAGTAGGATCAGGTAAGGAATCCTTCCACAAAGCGTCAATAGATTCATATGTGAGGTTTGATACTGTTTCATTAGTTCTTCTCCTTTTATTTCTCTTCACTACAACCGTATAACCAAGACTGTAGAAGATATCCAGCAAAGGAATTTTCTCAATTTGTAAAACTATTTTTTCAGTAGGCTAGGCCGGTATGATATCTCGATCATTAGTTTCTAGAAATTTTTGTAGTGGATTAACAGTTCCCACTATATTTTGGGAATGTTCAGGTGTTTGAAAACTAGTTACTTGATCAACATTGTGATTGGTTTTAGGATTTTTTATTGCTTCAAAAAACTCGTCCCATTCACTACTCAAATTATTTGTTTAGGACTTTTCTGACTGATCAAGTGTGTCATGACTGTGCTGAACTTCTTGAGAAGTTGACTCTATTCCATTACCTTCTCTTTTTTCCTACATCTCTATCTCTTGGATTACCTGGTCAATTATCTTGTCTGGGTTATCATTTCTGGATTCAAATTCATTTTCAGAATGAGCTGAATTGTGAGATTGATGCTCTGATTGACCCGATTCATCCTCGGACATGTCTTTTGCTTCATTATCCAAGCTAATACTTCAAGTATGTTTGTTGATACCTTGAATAGCTAACAAGTTGAGAGGAAATCTCTCCAGTCTCTTATTTTTGTATGTTTGGAAGGCTTCCAAATCATATTGGCTAAGTTGACTGGTTGCAAACTTAATTATATCTAAAAAAATTTCCATGCCTTGGAAGAGATCATGAAATCTATCTATTTCCTTTACAAAAGGCTTCATTTTGAGCTCTGTGACGTAGTTTTTAATTACATCATTTGGATCATAAAAAATATTTGGCATTACTTCCAAATTCAATATATCAATCTTTGAAACCTCCTTGTACGTATGGACAATATCAAAAATTTCAAAAGTACTGCACTATAAAGGGAAATCATGCCAAACGACCTTCTTAGCATCATTCAGCTGCTTAGTAATACCATTAACAAGCTGGCAAGCTATCTCTCTTGCAAGTAACTTATCAAGAACATAGTACGGTAGGACATGGGGAGAAGCATAACTCCAAAATACTTTGACATATGTAAAATTATCCTTTGGAAACTATCTAGCCAAAAAAAAGAATATTTTCACTAGCCTCTTCAAAAACCCTAGGGGGTTTCTTATTGAATATCATCTGGTGCATAGGAAACATGAATCCATGACAAATTTTATAAAAATGAAAATGGAAGTCTAAATCCTAAAGGGCTCTGTGTTAAATGTGTATTTGGGTAGGGTCTTGGGTATTCCATTTCCATCCCATGGTTGGAAAAGTAGAAGAAAAGTAGATTGCATCCATGACATAGGTAGACATATAAAAGGGAGGTATTTCTCTATATGAAACACTCCTTTTATTCCTATATCCTGTTATGTGTTTGGCTAAAATGTCAGATAGGATATTTTCCCAATTCAGAATTAAGGAATTGACGATTGCATCAATCAATGGGACCCAATTTACTGAAAACCTTGTGGTATCGGGTTTTGAAAAGAATCTACACAACATGCCGACAACATGGAAATAAGGGGAAGGAATTTGGGGAATTGGGTACGTAATGAGTTTATCTCGCTTTAACTTTACCTGGTCTTCCTTCCATTCTTTTATGACTTTCATGAGGTCTAGATGTTCTGCTAGAAATATTTTCAGAAAATCTTTGTCATATCTCTACTGCAGGGAGGGTAGATGCTACATTGCTTGTAAATATTCTGCCCCGAAAGACCCTAAGTTTTCTCCCTTTGAATATTTGAATGTTCTGTCTTCTATGCTTAAGTGGTGAATTACCCAATTAAACATGTTTGTGTAAGGGATAATTTTGGGACTTGCGGCTACCTTGTGGACGAATGAACATGCAGCATAGAAGTAAGTCTTGTCTGAAGTAGATTTCATGCTTGTTCGTCTTAGAAAATATTATACATTTCTTCCCATGATGAACTGCCGCAAACCTTGTTGCAGGTGGTGTCTGAAAATAAGGGAGACATGTCTGAGTCTTCAATAGACATCGGTTGAGAAATTTCGTTGCCTTTCTTGTTCATTTCAATCTTACTCACTCTGTTAAGTGGATTCCTGATTTCAAGTAAATAGAGCAAACATTACAAGTATAGAGAACATAGAGAAAAATCCATTGTTTATATCAAATATGAAAGAATAGATATGAATCTATCAAATATGATATTAATCATTGATAATCATTAGAAATTTAAATTTCTTACACCTTCACACGAAATAGCTATCAATAAACTTAAGACGTTATGTCTTGGATTTCAGTTTGGTACGACATAAGTAATTTCACATGCTTGAGTAATCTAATGCCATTATTTTTCATATCGCAACTTATAAGTTTTACCATTTATGATGTTTACCCATACATTCTGTGAAATGTGATCTACACAAATCACACATTGCAATTCTTATGTCGTAATCAAATTTTCTTCTGGTTAAGATGTGTGAAATGTGAATTGCGCATTCGAGAAGTCAAGAAGCCGCGCTTTATGGTACTTTAGAGCTTTATATTTATTTATTTTTTGGCTCGTCGGGTCCACGTAATCACAACTTATTCCGAATTTCTTGATAAGTTTGATTGTATAAATGAGGTGTGATGTGATAGCAAATTATAACGGTGATTGGATTGTTTGCAAGTTTTAAACATAACTTCGGAAAAGGCTTAGCGTGTTTCACAGCCCATGTGGCTTAATGGATTTAAAGTCTTTTTGGTTGTAAGCTATGTGGTTTTCGATGCACACTAAGGAATAGAGCAGAAAAACTCAAAGAAAACTTTATTTCCCAAGTTTTTTGTTTTAAAAGATAGAAATAAATTTCTTATTTATTTCTAAAGGGTCCCCATTTATTAAAATAAATGGGGGGTGTTGTATAGCACAACAAATACTAATCATTCAAGTTATCTATGAATATATATATCCGCCTCCTAACTTCATACCTATTACATAAATTATCAATTCGAATTATATAAATTTCCTCATATCCTATGCTTATAAGAACTCTTGTAAAAGTATTAAGGTTCAAATGAAATTTTGATATCCATATATGGAATAGACCATTTAAGGGTTTCACTGCTACTACCTAGCCAACGAATTAATGTTTAACCCCCTAAAATTTTAATTGTAATGATATTCAAATTTAATGTTTGACCCCTTGACATTATCATTGGAATGATATTCAAATTTTATACATAGCAAGTTACATGTATTCATGTCTCATTAATGATACTTAATACGGTTACAAGTTTAGATTTACGATGCCTCATTTAATTGAATTACGTTATGTTGTTAATATCCTAAAGTATTATTTTGATAATTTGACTATCCGTATTAAACTTTTTTGTATCGCTTTGATTAAATTTATGAAAGCTCCCTTGTAACATTTCTCGGTTTGAGGCTATCAGTTTTTAATGGCTTGTACTTCAAATTAACCCCGTCACATGGCCATGTTGATTTTTACATTTCGCTAGAATTCATATTCATACCATGTTGACAATGGAGATGAGATCATACTTTCTCCCTCCATCCTTCTCATTTAAGTTTCTATGGAAATTATTTTTTCCTCATTTCATTTTCATTTGTTCGTGTTCATATGAGGGTTTCGGCTTTGGTTCCCTACGGTAGATATTATGGCTTTCAACGTCCATTTTTTTCCTTATGGCATAATACACAGCTCCAGGTAACTAATATCCTCTATTTAACTTATCACTGCACTTGATATAGCTCGTTTTCCTTGAATAATTTCTGAATTTCTTGTTTGTTTATTCATGAAATTAAACTATGTTTTCTTTCTATTGTTGCGGAGCTATAGAGTGGCCTTTTCATGGAATGCATTGAACTATTCTCAACCTTCACCACTCACAACAACCCTGACGTAACACCTATTCACATTTTTCAAGTAATTTAAGTTGATTCCCAACAGTTTCCTCCTTTACACGTACTTTCCCTTACATTTTTTATTTCCTATTTTATGGTAGTTTAATTGGCTTTACTTACCTTAATGAGGTTTTTGTCTCAGAGACACCATATGATTTCCTTGCGAAATTTGTTTAACGTTTTACCTATCCATTTATTCTTGTAATGGACTTCGTTTCTACTTGGATAATGTTTGTTTTTACTGTTCCAATAACTTCATCCTTAGGAATGTAAAACGAATTTTTCATCGGATTTATAATAACATTTTTCACAAATTTTTTATTTTATTTTTCCAACAGAGATACAAGTTTTTTCTTATTTTCAGAGAATGGTATTTGATTTCTACTTCCTTTTTTTTGTATATAAATTGAATGTTGAGATTTGATTCCATATCGAATTCGTAATAGTTCCCACGGTTTATTTTGGGCTTTCTGAGAATGTATACGATTACACTAATCAACTTGTTTACTTCTCTCTGTGTGTAACTTTACATTAGTTTTGTATTGGTTTCCATATGGAATTCTAATTAGCTTTATGTATATATTTTGTAATCCTTTGTCTTGGATTTGCCGTGAAATTTAATCTTATCACATGTGAAATTCTGGAATGGCTCAATGTTTTACATCTCCTTCCAGCATCACTATGATTGCATTTATATAATCTCACTTTTGAGATACATTCATTTTACTCTGTCCCGGTTTGCTCACAACGATATAGACTAATTAATTTTCGTTATTCCATATGGCCCACGATGTATGGAAACAAATGGTAATTATATGTATTTAAAGTTTCTTTCTAATTCCTTACTATTTGTAATAGAATTATAATCTATATTTACAACAAATTTGTATTTTAATGACTATGTCTTCATTTACGAAAGTATGCTTATTTATATAATTACATTCATGACACACACACATATTACCTCATTCTCAGCCTATATAATTACATTTATAATTATTGAGAACCATAAAAAATAATTTGTAAAATATATTTAAGCTCTTATGTTAGGAAGTACTCGTCATTTTATAAAATTCCCTGAATTAATAAAATGTTATGTTGTACAGGAACTCTTCTTCCTTCTTCAATACCATTTATGGTTTTCATTAATTACCAAGTATGCCATAATTCAGGTAATTTATTTTGATACTTTCTTATCCATACTAATTTAAAATATCGTTCTCTGTACTTCTACAACCATAATTAATTAATTTTCCTGTTTTTACACAAAAATGATTTCATTGCTTCCAGTTGACTAATAAGGTAATTTTCTGTTGTAACTACCATTGACAATTTCTCATATTCTGTGTAATTATTTTAATTATCATATTAATTAAAATTCTAACCCTTCTATATATGGGTTTCTTGTATAGATATTGTACTTTTTACAATTTACTACTGATCAACTTGTGCCTTCTTTCTCACAAGCCTTGACAATTACTTTTGTTACTTCTATTTACAATTTGGTCGATATCATGCACATAATTCAGTCCACTGAATTCAAGGATATTTAGTCATGTATAATTTATGTAATTAATAACCATAAAATTTTACATTAGTCAATGAAACGATGCCAGTGTATGATGACATGTTCTATAATTTTTAATACATACTTATATTGTTATTAAAATGATGAGAGTTCATCCTTATAAGGAATTTATACATGCTTTTCAAAATTATTGGTAGTATTTCAATTACATAATTATTTTAAGAATAATTCCTAATTAATGTTAAGTGTACAATTGTACTATCCTCTAGTACTTCAATATGTAACTGATGTTTAATTTTTTATTTGAGTATAAGAATAAATAGATACATGTTGGCTTTTGTATTGTATGTACAGTAAAAAAATTTATATTTACTTTGTACAATCTTGTTTTCTTCTAGATTGACAATATATTCCATTGTATCTATATCTCTGTTTCATTACTGTTTATAGAATAATTATGTTAAATCTTTCTATTAACATCCTTAGAATGATTTCACCTTGTAATGATGTATTTTTTGTTTGTAATATGCTCATTATTATAAACATAATGACAGATTTAAACCCTCCTAATTGGGTTTAGACATTTAGTTTGTTGGTTAACTAAGTTAATTAGTCTATGTAACTATACATAGATAAAATATACTTTCTATAGTTATGTTCTATCAAATACATAAGACACTTTACAGTTAAAAATAAGAGAAGTTATGATATATTTAATAACTTAGAAGAGACCATTTTCCACTTATCTTTCCACATGAAACACAAGTAATCTTATACTATAACTTTCATCACAACAACAAAATCATAGGAAAAAATTAAATTAAATGTGCATACCAATTATGGTAAAGACTATTTGCCACCCAACCTTGAGCTTTCCTCCAAAGCTCCCCCGAGAAAATACCAATTCCTCCAAAGTGTAGACAACCTATTGTCTACCCTGGAATGGCTTATTTCAGAATTTTTCCCTTCAGCATGTTTCCATAACTGCATCTAGTTAAATCAGGATGTTGTTTCCTTTAGCCTAGGCTTTACTTTTGTTTATTCCACAAAATCTCTTTAAAACTATTTTTTTCCTCTTTCTAGTTTTATTTCACCTCTTCTCAGTAACTTTCCACTTTACTAAGGTATATTTTATATTTTTATCTCCAATCTAATATTTTTAATTTATTTTATTTTCTCCATGGATTTTTGGATATTTTTGGAAAGTCTTTGGATTTAATTCCATCCCCATGGATATGAAATCATGGTCTCTTATTTACACTAGTATTTTCACAATAATTAAAATTCTGCATTTATTAATTTAAAAATATAATATGTCCACGCATATTTTTTTCCTTTAGGTCCACTTAACCTTTAAGATTTGCAAGTGTCTAGATAAAAGAACTAAAATAGGGGCATTGCATATTCCACCTCTAAAACAAAACAATTTCCTCGATTTCGCAAAATATCAATTCACTTTTCAAATAGTGATGGATATTTCTCTTTCATTTCCTATTCTCGCTCCCACGTAGCTTCCTCAGGTGTAAAGTGTCTCCAATACACTTTCACCCTAGCTATGACCCTATTCATGAGCTTGATTTCTTCCCTTGCCAGTATATGAAGGGGCTCTGGAAGAAATTCCCCTTATGTTTCCATTTGTATCAAAGTCCAATCAATTACATGAGTAGGATCATGTACATACTTTTTCAATAAGGAAAAATGAAAAAAATTATGAACCTTAATATCACTAGGTAGAGCCAATTTATAAGCTATTGGCTCAACTCTTTCTAGAACTTTGAATGGTCCATAGTAGCATAGTGGTAACTTAGCATAGATACCAGTATATAAGGTACACTTTTTAGGTTTAATCCTTAAATAAATATGGTCTCCTACTTTGAATTATCTATGAATCCTCTTTTTGTCTGCATAGCTCTTTTTTCTATCTTGGGTTGTTTTAGTATTTTGTTGAATTTTCTTCAGTGTTCTTTCCATATATTGCAATGCATCCAATCCAAGAATTAGCTTATGTTCTGGTTGACTACAGCTAAGTGATGTGTGGCACTTTCTGCTAAATATTATTATATGTAAATTCTGCTAAATGCATAAAATCGTCCCATCGTGTAGGTCTATCCATAACATACATGCGTAGCATGTCCTCTAAAATCTGGTTGGTTCTTTCAATTTGCCCATCTATTTAAGGATGGTATGTGGTACTAAAGTTCAATTTGGTACCCATTCCTCTGAATAGAGTTTTCCAAAAGGTTGAAGTAAATTTTACATCTCTGTCAGATATAATCATTTTTGGAATGCCATGTAATTTCACAATTTTTTTCATAAATATATTAGCTACTTGAGTTGTGCCAAAAGTAGATTTCACTAGCAAAAAGTGTGCAGCCTTAGTCAATGTGTCTACAACCACCATTATAGAGTCACGTTGATACTTAGTTCTAGGCTTTCCAGTATGGAAACCACTTCTCACTTCCATTCTGGGATAGGTAAAGGGTTCAGCAATCCTGCCAGATGCTGATGTTCCACTTTTACTTGTTGACATTCTAAACACCTAGCTAGATAATCAACAACATATTTTTTCATACATAGCCAAAGCATGTTCTTCCTTAACATTGAAATCTATTTTCGATAACCATGATGACCTACATAAGGTATTTTATGATGCTCATCTAAAATTCCCTGTTTTAAAGAGGCTAGATTTGGAATATACAATCTTTTTTTGTAATAAATCCATCCTTTCTGATTTTTAATATATCCCACAACTTCAATTTTCTGCAATTTCTCTTGCAATTTCACATACTTTTGATCTTGCATCATCACATATCAGTTATTCTATTTCTAATTTCACACTACTTCCAACATGGGCCAAAATTTGATGAGCATTCCTACTCAAAGCATCAACAATACTATTTTATTTTCCTTTAATGTGTTTGATTTCCATATCGAACTAACTAAGGAAAGACAACCATCTAGCTTGTCTAGCATTTAAATCAGGTTGAGTAAATAAATATTTCAAACTTATGTGATCTATCATTAGTATAAAAATTTTCCCAATATATAATGTATCGACATTTCCAATGCATGTATCACAACAACTAATTCTAAGTCATATACAATGTAATTCTATTCATATTTCTTCAATTTCCTTGACTCATATGCTATGACTGAGTTATGTTGCATCATGCATCTATACATACTACAAATTCTTTATTTGGATCAACAATATTTAGTATGGGGGTGGTTGTTGGTTGAAGTTTTAATTGTTCAAAACTACCTCAACACTTTGTTGTCCATTCAAACTTCAGTCCTTTTTTTTGTAGTGAAGTAATAGGATAGGATAAGGCTAAAAACTCCTTGCACAAGTCTACGGTAGTATCCAGAAATATCCATAAAGTATCATATGGGTGGGACATCAGTAGGTATAGGCTAATCCATTATTGCTTGTATTTTATCTGGGTCTACTACTAAGAAATCCTTTTAAATCACATGACCCAAATATTAAACTTTATCCTTGTAAAATTCACACTTGTTGTGTTTTCCATATAACTTATGTTCTCTAAGTGTTTGTAAGACTCCCTTGAGATTTTTTTTGTGTTATTCTTCATTTTTTGAATATACCAAAATTTCATCAATGAAAACTAGTGTAAACTTCTCTAGATACTTATGTAGTACACTATTCATTAAAAACATGAATGTAGAAGGTGCATTAGTAAGTCCAATGGGTAGGACTAAAAATTCATATTTTCCATATCTAGTCATGAATGTTCTTTTATTGATGTCCTCATCCTTAATTATGAGTTGATGATATCCAGTTCTTAAATCAATCTCTGAGAAGATAGCGGCTCCTCTCACTTGATCAAATAATTCATCTATCCTTGGTAGAGGATATCTATTCTTTATAGTCAATTTATTCAATTTTCTGTAATATATGCACATTCTGAATGTGCCATCCTTCATTTTAAAAAATAATATTGGTGGTCCCCAAGGAGACACACTTGGTCCGATGTACCCTCTATCTAATAAGTATTGCAATTGAAGTTTCAGTTCTAACAATTCAAGAGTGCTCTTTCTATAGGGTGCTCTAGAGACAGGTGTAGCTCCTGGTACTAATTCAATTGAGAAATAAATTCTTCTTTTAGGGGTAGATGGGGGATTTCCTCTGGAAATACATCTTTGAAATATTTGATTACTGGTAAATTTTCTACAGCCTCTTTTTTCTGTTTGTTGTCCCAATTCCTCCACTTGTACAACCTATTTGTAGTGTAGAAATTTGTCTGACTGATATCGGTCATGGTTTTCCTTTCACTATTACAACTCTTCCCTCACCATCTATACAATGAACAATTTTATCTAAGAAATTAACTATTTCTTTCTACTTCTCTAACCAATTCATTCCTACTAACAAGGCATATGATCCTAGAGGAAATTTTTTTAGATTCATTGTAGTTTCATATCCATTTAAATTAACATCAGTTTTTGGAAGTTCATGGGTAACTTTTATTTTTGTTCCTGTAGCTAACTCCACTAACCTGCTTGCTGAAATTTTTCTGATTTTAACTTCTACTTTTCCACCATTTGTGAACTTACATAGCTTAAATTTTCTCCTGGATATACCAAAACAGAAAAAGGTTATTCAACAATCATACCTTTGATTTATATCATGGTTGATTGGTGTTCATCCTAGCAATCTTAAAGTGTGGTATTGATCCTAGGAATGTTTCTAGTAATGTCATTCGCAGTAGGTGCCTCCCGCAACACTTGAATGTTCTGAACTGTTATGTGAGGAAAATCATGTAACATGCGAGGCTCTCCACATCCCTAGCACTTTAGTGGTTCTTTCATTTTTACAACACTTTCCTTTTTTTGTTTGCATCCATCTACTAGTTAGACCCAGTCTGTGATTCTACTGCTTCCTTTTATTAAATTTCTTCATTTCATGTTCTTTACCAATTCTTTCAAGTAGGATGGATGTATTCTTTTCACATTAGATTCAATCTTTCCCTTCTCTTTATAGATGGTAGGTAGGCAGTTTAAAAATCATTGTACTTTAGCCTTTTCTTCTCTAATATAAGGCACGTAGCAAAGCAATTTAGCGAATTTGGTAACAAACTCATCAATTATGAGTTGTCCCAATCTCAGATCATGGAATTCTTTGGCTTTATCATCATAATATCTCTCATTTAGATATATAGGTTTAAATTTGGTTTTAAAATCTTCCCAGGTAACAATTTTTTCATCTAGCAAATGTACCATTTTGGTTTCTTCCCATTAAAGGGTAGGTTTACCTTGCAGTTGGTAAATGGACAATCTTGATTTGACGTTACTTCCATATTCATAAAATTGGAAGTATTTAACCATGTTCAGAATTCAATCTTTTGCATCCTCCTCCTTTTCACCATCAAAAGTGGGAGGTTTGATTTTCTGGAATTCTCCTTGCAATTTCTTTTTCTTTCTAAAATGTTGTCCAAATGCTTCACCACCCTGAGATCCTTCTGAGTTGGTTTCAACTTCTTTCCTCTTTTTCCCATGGTCTTCACTTTCGTGACTAGAACTTGAGGTTAATTATTTGATCAATATTTATTTCTCTTTGTTGGCTTTAAACAATCGTCCATTGCTTGTTCTCAGCTGAACCATTTCTCATTGCATATTTTTGATCATGTCCAACAATTGAGCATTTTGATCTGGTGGATTTCCCTCCCCCACACCCCCCCCACCCAGATCCACGTACAACCCTCCTTTGTCACTAATAATAGAAGTTATACTTTTTTTGCTTAATAATTGTACACACAAATAAATTAGTGCATCATATTCTGAAAATTTTAAATTCATTAGAAGAGCATTTTTTTATTTTTATGTTTATTTCTTTTATTTTTTTTTATTTTTTATTTTTTTCCGGAATTCTCGCAATTTATTTTTCTTTCTAGAATGTTGTTCAAATGCTTCACCACCTTGAGATCCTTCTGAGTTGGTTTCAACTTCTTTCCTCTTTTTCCCATGGTCTTCACTTTCGTGACTAGAACTTGAGGTTAATTATTTGATCAATATTTATTTCTCTTTGTTGGCTTTTAACAATCATTCATTGCTTGTTCTCAATTTAACCATTTCTCATTGCATATTTCTTATCATGTCCAATAATTGAGCATTTTGATCTAGTGGATTTCCCTCCACCCCCCCACCCAGATCCACGTACAACCCTCCTTTGTCACTCATAATAGCAGCTATACTTTTTGTGCTTAATAATTGTACACACAAATAAATTAGTGCATCATATTCTGAAAAATTTAAATTCATTACAGGAGCATTTTTTATTTTTATGTTTATTTCTTTTATTTTTTTTATTTTTTATTTTTTCTATGTGGGGACACATAGGCCAAGAGTTTTCAGCATGGGATCATATAGCATTTTTAAAAACTTTACTTACCCAATTTTTTTTTTTTTTTATACCTTTTATGTTACTTTGGTTGTGATTGACTTTGTTTAATTTTGATGCATTATGATCTCTTACAACGTTTTTTCTTTCTCACATCAACATCTATTCTTTCAAGTAGGATGGATTTATTATTTTCACATTAGATTCAATCTTTCCCTTCTCTTTATAGACGGTAGGTAGGCAGTTTAAAAATCATTGTACTTTAGCCTTTTCCTCTCTGATATAAGGCACGTAGCGAAGCAATTTAGCAAATTTGGTAACAAACTCATCAACTGTGAGTTGTCCCAATCTCAGATCATGGAATTCTTTGGTTTTATCAACATAATATCTCTCATTTATATATATATGTTTAAATTTGGTTTTAAAATCTTCCCAGGTAACAATTTTTTCATCTAGCAAATGTACCATTTTGGTTTCTTCCCATTAAAGGGTAGGTTTACCTTGCAGTTGGTAAATGGACAATCTTGATTTCAGGTTACTTCCATATTCATAAACTTGGAAGTATTTAACCATGTTCAGAATTCAATCTTCTGCATCCTCCTCCTTTTCACCATCAAAAGTGGGAGGTTTGATTTTCCGGAATTCTCCTTGCAATTTCTTTTTCTTTCTAGAATGTTGTCCAAATGCTTCACCACCCTGAGATCCTTTTGAGTTGGTTTCAAATTATTTGCTCTTTTTCCCATGTTCTTCACTTTCGTGACTAGAACTTGAGGTTAATTATTTGATCAATATTTATTTCTCTTTGTTGTCTTTCAACAATCATTCATTGCTTTTTCTCAGCTGAACCATTTCTCATTGCATATTTCTGATCATGTCCAACAATTGAGCATTTTGATCTGGTGGATTTCCCTTCGCCCCCCTCCTCCCAACCCAGATCCACGTACAACCCTCCTTTGTCACTCATAATAGTAGCTATACATTTTGTGCTTAATAATTGTACACACAAATAAATTAGTGCATCATATTCTGAAAAGTTTAAATTCAGTACAGGAGGATTTTTTTATTTTTATGTTTATTTCTTTTATTTTATTTTTTATTTTTTATTTTTTCTATGTGGGGACACATAGGCCAAGATTTTTCAACACGGGATCATATAGCATTTGTAAAAACTTTACTTACCCAATTTTGTTTTCTTTTATACCTTTTATGTTACTTTGGTTGTGATTGACTTTGTTTAATTTTAATGCATTATGATCTCTTACAACATTTTTGCTTTCTGACATTGCTTCCATAATTATGTTTACAATGATCCTCATACCACTGAATCACATTTCCATATTTTCTTGTTGGAAATATGTTTCTTGTATCATATTATATGATTTTCCTTGATGGAAACTCTTTGACAAAGGATGCAGATAATGACTGTATGAAGAGCTCAGAAATCCATCTGTAGTTCTATACAAGCAGAATATAAGACTTTAATCGAAGCTCTGTATTTGATGGGAGAATCGATGTGAATAAGGACGTGTGAAGGTATATCTACCCAGAGCCTGCACCTAGACCTTCTTTTACCTGCAAAGAGATGCATAGGGGAAGAAGGCCATCCGATTAAAGATCTAGCGAGCTAGTGGTTGAATTCTGAATCCTTGCAACCAACATGGAATTCGGTGACTGAATTATGTGAGTATAGGCTGTCGAAATCTCGTTGGAACAACACTTCGGAATTACGAATGGAACCTGGAAGGAAAGTGGTGGATCATAACAAAAGGAAGCGCGACGGAACCTGGAGTAGAAGGTGGAATCACGAAGGAGGAACAGTAAAGGCGGTTTCTGGTTTTTATCGCACCAACTTTGCATGGTGAGCGGTATTTGAGGAGGGGGGAGCGATTCCATAGATCGACCGACGCATGTCCCCGAGCGACTTTGGAAAACTGCCTCCACTGCGTGCCATCGCGCATTATTTTTCGTGCTTCTATGTCATGCGATATCCGTTCGATAAGACAAAGTGGCACGACGTGGTCTCAGTCCTTGGATGGGCACGCAGATTTGACAAAGGTATGTTGTGTTATTGTTCTTGCACCTTGGCTGAGCGATATTCGTTGGATCATTTGAAGACGAGTGACGTGCTCTTCGCCGTCAGATGTGGAAGGTCGATAGAGCAAGGGAGGCTGGTTCTAAATTATATTAATTGGGACCTTTTTAAACTAAGGTTTCCAGGGTTAATAAAGGATGTTGAATGTGTGAAGTTGGTGAAATATGAAACATGTGATGTAATGAACGTGGGTTAATATATGCATTGATATCACGATCAGATAAACCTGGGGTCGATGTATATATGCATTGGGGAGTTTATAACTAAAAGAGGAAATTGGATTAATATCTCAATCTCAGATTAAGATATTAAAAAGCCTTAGATTATTTATTTTAATTGCCAGACCAAGCAAATAGAACAATGAGAAGTTGTTTGGGGCTTGGGTAGACCCCGCTGGATTATCTATTTGATCTCGTCTAGGAGTACCATCAGCGGTTGAGTGCTTTTGACTCATGGTATCAATAAAGGCTAAAACTATATAAGGAGAAGAGGATTATAGTACAAGGGGTGCATGTGGAGGGGTTGATAATGAATAAATCTCTTTAAGAGATATCTGCATGATTGAACTCTAATATATCTGAATCTATGATGCACCTGTGGATATGATGAAGGTTCAAGATCTCTAGATCTAGAAATGATGAATCTCTAGGAAGATCTGCAAAAATAAATGATGAAGACCTGGCGCAAGTCTGATGAAGAAATTGAAGAAATTTGGTGGATCTTAGGGTTGAAGCCTTCAGTATGAAATTGGAAGCTTTTTGCCAGTAGAATATGGTGTTAAAATCAGCGAGTCAGAGCTCCCTTCCAGTAGTGGTTGGAGAACAAGAGAAGGTTGTAGCCTTCTGCAGGTGGGTGCCTTCATGAAGGTATGAGTTTGCACTAGTAAAAAATTGTAAGAAGTTTTCTTTATAATAAATATTGAAGACAGAGATGACAACAGCGGTGGTTTTCTCCCAAATTGGGTTTCCACCTTAAATACTGGTGTTCATGTGTGTTTCTTATGTGTGATGATTTATTCTATTATTACTGCACATGCTTACTACGTACTAAACATCTGATGAATGAATGATCTAATGATCTATGTAAAGAATTAAATGTATAATAAGATCTCTGGACATACGCAAGTTTTCTTAAGGATATTCATGTGTATACGTGAGTTGGTTTTTGTAAATTAGCGTATGTTTTTAAGAGAAAGAAAAACAAAAAATTTCAGTTAGCTCTAAATACTGATTCACCTCCCCTCTCAGTATTTTTCCCAATAATTGGTATCAGAGCAGGTCCTTCTGAAAAAGCTTAGCCGCTAGAAGGAATATCAAACAAGATGAGCAATCAAGATGGAATAACATCTATCAGGCCTCCACTCTTCAACGGAAACAATTTAATCTTCTAGAAAACAAGGATGAGATCCTATCTTCAGTCTTTGGGAGCAGATGTATGGGCTATTGTTGAAGGAAGATATCAATATCCAGCCGCAGTACCAACAGATCCAACAGAAAGAAATAATTATGAAACAAATGCAAAGGCGGTCAATGCTCTATTGGGAAGTCTAACTGAAATAGAATTTGTCAAAGTCATGAAGCTAGATACAGCAAAGGCAATATGGGACAAAAACATTCTAAGTTATGAAGGTGATGCAAAGGTAAAAAGTGCTTAACTCCAAACTCTCAGAATTCAATATGAGAATCTAAAAATGCATAATGAGGAGAGCATTTCCAATTTATTTTTACTCTTGATGATATTGTAAATTGTACGAGAAATATGGGAGAAACAATAACCGAATCTACTTTGGTTGAGAAAGTTTTAAGATCACTAACGGCAAAATTTGAGTTAAAAGTTTCTGCGCTTGAAGAAAAGTAGGATCTTCAAAATCTTACTATGGTGCAACTTCATGGCATACTAACTGCATGTGAAATGAGAAGAGGAGCACCATATGAAGCCAAAGAAGTCGTCTTTAGAGCTTCTACAAAAGGGAAAGAAGTATAAGAGACAGAAGGATCAGGGTATATCTCAGAAGAAGATGAGGTAAATTTTGTAAAGAAACTCCAACTTGGCACAGGACGGTTCAGAGGTAAGCTTCCTTTCAAATTTTTTGCTTGTGGAAGAGTTGGTCATTATGCTGCTAAGTGTCCTCATAAAGAAACACATGAAAAATGGAAGGAAGTAGCAAGAAGGAATAAGATTCGGTTTAGCACTAGAAAAAGTTACTATACTCATGAAGACAGTGACGGGTTATCTAATAGTGAGGAAGAATGTGAACAAGTTCTTAGACTTCTCATGGCATTTGAACAGGAATCTAGAGAAGAAAAATATATTTTTATGGATGCATTAGAGGACAATGATTTTCTTGATGAATTCAATCAACTCAAAATATGCTTAGAAGAAAGTAAAATATTCATAGAAACTCTGAAAAATCAGCTTGAAGAAAAGGAGAAACACAATGAGAAATTAGAATGTGAAATAGTAAGTCTAAGAAAAGAAATTGAGAAATTAAAGACTTTGAATCTTAGATTTGCTAAAGGATCTGAAACCTTAGATGAGATTATCAAGGTACAACGTTCTCCCCTTATAAAGACAGGTCTTGGATATTTCGGAGAATCTTCTCAGGCTTCAACACCAGATTATCTAAAATCAGCTACAGCTAGTATACAACATTCTGCCACTCAGCAAGGGAATAAAGAACCTTTACAGGTAAAGCATGATCATCTCAATTCAAAAACACTAACAGGAATATCTTTCAAAGAAATGCCAATAAACACGTAAATTCAATTAGAATATTTCATGATCGTAGAAATTTCTTCTTCAATGGACAATGTTTCTCATGTCACAATTTTTGTCATAAAGTTGTTCAATGTGTTGTATATAAAACCATCATGACAAGAGAAGCAAGAAAGAAAAGGATTGATATTGGAACAAATAAGAATACCTATAACAAATTTTCTCCTCTTCAAAATGAATTTGAATGTGTTTATTGCAATTACTTTGGCCATGAAGTATCTGAATGCAGGAGCAAAGTTTAGCTAAAAGAGCATTTTCCTTCAAGCTCCAAAGTGTGGAAAAATACGGAATTACAGGTTGAAAATTTTGGCATAGTTTTATTTGCAGAAGGTGAAGAAAACCAATGTTACATTGATAGTGAATGCTTAAAACACATGACAGGTGACAAAAACAAACTTCTTGCATATAGTGCTCTAGAAAAAGAAAAGAATGTTACATTTGGAAATGATACTCCTGCTGTCATTAAGGGAAAAGGGTCTCTTTTTCTAAAAGAAAAGGTGAAAGCTAATAATTTCATGTATTTGGATGGATTAAAGCATAACCTATTAAGTGTAAGTCAAATGTGTGATCAAGGAACTGAAGTTGTCTTTAGTTCAAAAGAATGTGTGGTACGTGATCTTGATACAGGTAAAACAATTATAAAAGGAAAAAGAACTCCAAGCAACCTGTATGTATTGAAGAACTGCAAAGAACAGTGTTACTTGAGTAAATCTTTAGAAAAATGGCTATGGCATAGAAGGTTGGGGCATCTGAGCTTCTCTCAAATGAACAAATCAAGCAGACTTAAAGTTTTTTGTGATCTTCCCAATATTACTCTACTTGAAAGTATCGTATGCAAATCTTGCCAATTCGGTAAGAAAACTTGAGTGAAATTTAATGCCAAGGAAGGATAATCAATTAAGCCTCTTGAACTCATTCATACTGACATATGTGGACCTGTGAGGAAAAAGTCACCACGTGGTGAACAATACTATATCTTATTTATTGATGATTACTCTAGAATGGGTTGGATTGGGTTGATTAAACACCAAGATGAAGCATTTGAGAAATTTTAGATCTTCAAAGCACTGGTTGAAAATGAATTAGATCTAAAAATCAAGTGTCTTAGATCTGATCGAGGAGGAGAATATAAATCAGATGAATTCCTTGAATTTTGTGACTAACATGGCATAAAAATATAGTTTTTTGTAGTTGGCACTCCACAAAAAAATGGCGTAGCAGAAAGAATGAATAGAACAGTTCAACAAATGGCTAGAGCTATGCTTGATGATTCCAGAACACCTGACACATTTTGGGGAGAAACAACACATATAGCGGTAAATATTATTAACAAGGCACATGTTCATGTAAATAGTGATAAAACTCCATAATAACTCTGGTATGGTAATCCTCCCACTATGAATCATTTTAGAGTTTTTGGAAGCAAATGCTTTATCCAAAATAATGATGAAAAACTGGGCAATTTTGAACCCAGAGCAGATGAAGGAATACTTCTTAGTTACTCCTCCAGGAGTAGAGCATATAAATGTTACAATAAAATACTTCAGAAGATTGTTGAATGTATTGATTTTGTTATTGATGAGTCTCCTACAGCTCCAAAAGAAGAAAAACAAACAACAGATGAAGACGATGATGACATATATCCTTCTACATCAAATAGGAATGATATAGACAATTAACCCAATGAAGAACCCGAAGATGATTTATCTGAAAAAGCTCCATCCAGATATGTTCAAAAGAATCATCTAGAATCTCAAATTTTGGGAGAAAAGGGATTAGGTGTACAAACAAGAAGGACTCTTGTGGGATCTTCTAGCTATCTGGAATTTCTATCCACTATTAAACCACACAATGTCAATCAAGCTAGCAAAGATTAATGTTGGATTCGAGGCATGAATGAAGAGCTTGATCAAATTGAAAAGAATCATACTTGGGAATTAGTACCAAGACCTCATGACAAAAATGTCATTGGAACTAAATGGATATTCAAAAATAATTTAAATGAGAATGGGGATGTTATAAGAAATAAAGCTAGACTTGTTTGCAAGGGGTATGCTCAACAAGAAGGTATAGACTTTGAAGAAACTTTTGCTCCTGTAGCTAGACTTGAAGCCATAAGAATGTTTCTTTCTTTTTCAAGCTTCCAACAAATCAAAGTTTATCAAATGGATGTTAAATCTGTGTTTCTCAATGGTGATCTAGAAGAAGAAGTTTATATAGAACAACCAAAAGGATTCATTTTGGGAAATGATGAAAAACTTGTTTGTAGACTTAAAAAGGCTCTATATGGTCTCAAACAAGCTCCAACGGCATGGTACTATCATCTTGACAAATATCTTCATCAACAAGGATTTTCAAAGGGGTATGCTGATAGCAACTTATACACAAAAACTAAAAATGATCTTTGCCCTTGATGTCAAAGGGGGAGAATGTTGCTAAATGTATTTCTGGTCATGGTTGCCTGGTCATGCTTGCCATCAAGTCCAAAGGGGGAGATTGTTGGCAATATGTTTGATATATCCTATTATATGATTGTCCTTGATGGCAACTCTCTGACAACGGATGAAGATAATGACTCTATGAAGAACTCATAAATCCATCAGCAGTTCTATACAAGCAGAATATAAGACTTTAATCGAAGCTTTGTATTTAATCGGAGAATCAATGTGAATAAGGACGTGTGAATGTATATATGCCCGGAGCCTGCACCTAGACCTGCCTGTACCTGCAAAGAGCTGCATAGGGGAAGAAGGCCATCCGATTGAAGATCTGGCCAGCCAGTGGTTGAATTGTGAATCCCTGAAACCAACACAGAATTTGGTGACTGAATTATGTGAGTATAGGTTGTCGAACTCTCGTTGGAACAACACTTCAGAATTACGAACGGAACCTGGAAGGAAAGTGGTGGATCATAACAAAAGGAAGTGCGATGGAACTTGGAGTAGAAGGGAGGAACACAACAAAAGGAAGCGTGACGGAACCTGGAGTAGAAGGGCGGAATCACGAAGGAGGAATAGTAAAGGCGTTTTCTAGTTTTTATCGCACCACCTTTGCACATTGAGCGGTATTTGAGGAGGGGGGAGAGATTCCATAGATCGACCGACGCGTGTCGCCGAGAGACTTTGGAAAACCGCCTCCACTATGCGCCATCATGCATTATTGTTCATGCTTCTACGCCGTGCGATATCTGTCCGATTAGACAAAGTGGCGCGACGTGCTCTCAGCCGTTGGATGGGCACTCGGATTTGACAAAGGTATGTTGCATTATTTTTCATGCACCTTGGCTGAGCGATATCCGTCGGATCATTTGAAGACGAGAGACGTGCTCTTCGCTGTCGGATGTGGAAGGTCGATAGCGCGGGGAAGGCCGGTTCTAAATTATATTAATTGGGACCTTTTTAAACGAAGGTTTGCAGGGTTAATAAAGGATGTTGAATGTGTGAAGTTGGCGAAATATGAAACATGTGATGTAATGAATTTGGGTTAATATATGCGTTGATCTCATGATCACATAAACCTGGGGTCGATATATATATGCCTTGGGGAGTTTATAACTAAAAGAGGAAATTGGATTAATATATGAATCTCAGATTGAGATATTTAAAAGCCTTAGACTATTTATTTTAATTTCTAGACCAAGAAAATAGAGCAATGAGAAGTTGTTTGGGGCTTGGGTAGACCCCGCTGGATTATCTATTTGATCTCGTCTAGGAATACCATCAGCGGTTGAGTGGTTTTGACTCATGGTATTAATAAAGGCTAAAACTATATAAGGAGAAGAGGATTATAGTACAAGGGGTGCATGTGGAGGGGTTGATAATGAATAAATCTCTTTAAGAGATATCTGCATGATTTAACTTTGATAGATATGAATCCATGATGCACCTGTGGATATGATGAAGGTTCAAGATCTCTAGATCTAAAAATGATGAATCTCTAGGAGGATCTACAAAAAGAAATGATGAAGACCTGGCGCAATTCTGATGAAGAAATTGAAGAAATTTGGTGGATCTGAGGGTTGAAGCCTTCAATATGAAAGTGGAAGCTTTCTGTCAGTAGAAGCTAGTGTTAAAATCAGGGGGTCCGAGCTCCCTTCTAGTAGTGGCTGGAGAACGAGAGAATGTTGCAGCCTTCTGCAGGTGGGTGCCTGCGTGCTGGTATGAGTCTGCACCAGTACAAAATTGTAAGAAGTTTTCTTTATAATAAATATTGAAGATAGAGACGACAGTAGTGGTGGTTTTCTCCCGAATTGGGTTTCCACCTTAAATACTGGTGTTCATGTGTGTTTCTTATGTGTGATGATTTATTCTGTTATTACTGCACATGCTTACTGCGTACTAAAAATTTGATGAATGAATGATGCAATGATCTAAGTAAAGAATTAAATGTATAATAAGATCTCTGGACATACGCAAGTTTTCTTAAGGATATCCACGTGTATATGCGAGTTGGGTTCAGTAAAGTAGTGTATGTTTTTAAGAGAAAGAAAAACTAAAATTTTCAATCAGCTTTAAATACTGATTCATCCCCCTCTTAGTATTTTTCCCAACATTTCTACCTTAAAATGTATGGCCACTTTGTTTGATCTTCAAGATATTGTTACATTTTGGCAATGAACATGAATTCATTTATAATTTTTTTAATTACTATTATTTTATCCTTTTCAATACTATACCTTCAATAGCATTTTGATTATCACTACAAGTTTAATACTAATCATTAAAGTTATCCATGAATATCTATATCCACCTCCAAACTTCACACCTATTACACAAATTCTCAATTCAAATTATATAAATTTCCTCATATCCTATACTAATAAGAACTCTCGTAAAAGTATTAAGGTTCAAAAGAAATTATGATATCCATATATGGAATAGACCCTTTAAGGTTTCTAATACTTAGTCAACAAATTAATGTTTGACCCCCTGACATTTTCATTGTAATGATATTCGAATTTAATGTTTGACCCCTTGACATTATCATTGGAATGATATTTGAATTTTCTACATAGCATGTTACATGTAATCATGTCTCATTAATGATACTTAATCTGGTTACAAGTTTGGATTTACAATGCCTGATTTATTTGAATTACATTATGTTGTTAGTATCCCAAAGTCTTATTTTGATAATTCGACTATCCGTATTGGATTTTTTCGTATCACTTCAATTAAATTTATGAAAACTCCCTTCTAACGTTTCTCTGAATGAGGCTATCAGTTTTTAATGGTGTGTAATTTGTATTAACTCTATCACATGGCCATGTTGATTTTTACATTCAGCTGGAATTCAAATTCATGCCGCATTGACGATGGAGATGAGATCGTACTTTCTACCTCTATCCTTCTAGTTTAGGCTTATATGGCAATTATTTTTTCCTCATTTTTATTTTCATTTGTTCATGTTCATATCAGGGTTTCGCCTCTCATTCCCTACTTATGGATTTCTGGGCATAATACACAGCTTCATGTAACTAATATCCTTTGTTTAACTTATCACTGCACTTGATATCGCTCATTTTCCTTGAATAATTTCTGAACTTCTTTCTTGTTTCATCCTAAAATTAAACAATTTTTTCATTCTGTTGTTACAAATAAGTAGAGTGGCCTTTTCATTGAATGCATTGAACTATTCTCAGCCTCCACCACTCACGGAAACCCTGAGGTAACACCTATTCATATTTTCAGGTAAGTTAAATCGATTCCCAATAGGTTTACATTTCCTCCTTTACGCATAATTTCCCTTACATTTTTTATTTCGTCTGTTATGGTAGTGTAATTGGGTTTACTTTCCTTAATGTGGTTTTTGTCTCAGAGACACCATCCATTTGCCTTGGGAAATTCGTTTAACGTTTACCTATCTCTTCATTCTTGTAATGGACTTTTTTTCTACTTGCATAATGTTCATTTTTACTGTTCCAATAACTTCATCCTCGCAAATGTAAAACGAATTTACCTTGGGGTTTCTAATAAAAAATTTCCCAAAAAAAAATTCCCCACAGAGATGGGAGTTTGCTTCATTTCAGAGAATGGTATTCGATTTCCACTTCTCCATCTATATAAATTCAATGTTGAAATTCGATTCCATATCAAATTTGTAATAGTTCCCTCGCTTCAGTTTGTAGTTTCTAAGAATGTATACAATTACATTAATCAACTTGTTTACTTCTCTCTGTGTGTAATTTTACATTAGGTTTGTATTCGATTCCATGTGGATTTCAAATTAGCTTTACGTATATAGTTTTTAATCCTCTGTCTTGGATTTTCCTTTAGATTTAATCTTATCACATGTGAAATTCAAGAATTTCTGAGTGTTTTACGTTTGCTTCCAACCTCACTATGATTATGATTATATAATCTCACTTTTGAGATACATTCATTTTACTTTGTCCTGGATTGCTTGCAATGATACAAACTAATCAATTTTCATTATTCCATGCAACCCATGATGTATGGAAACGAATGGTAATTATATGTATCTTAAGTTATTTCCTAATTCCTTATTGTTTGTAATAGAATTATAATATACTTTTACCATAGAGTTGTATTTTAATGACTCTGTCTTCATTTACATAAGTCTGTTTATTTATATGATTACATTCATGACATATATATATATATATATATATATATATATATATATATATATATATATATATATATATATATATAAATTACTTCATTATCAGTTTATATAATTTCATTCAAAATTATTGAGAACCGTAAGAAATAATTTGTAAAATATGTTTAAGTTCTTATGTTAGGGAGTAATCATCATTTTATTAATTTCCCTGAGTTAATAAAATGTTTTGTTGTACAAGAACTCTTCTTCCTACATTGATACCATTCATGGTTTTCATTAATTACCTAGTATGCCAAAATTCAAGTAATTTATTATGATACTTTCAGTACTCATACTAATTTACAGTATCTTTCTCTGTACTTATACCATCATAATTAATTTATTTTCCTGTTTGTACACAGAAATGATTTCATTGCTTCTAATTGACAAACAAGGTAATTTTCTGTTGTAACTACCATTGTAAATTTCTCAGATTCTGTGTTATTATTTTAATTACCATATTAGTTAAAATTATAACCCTTCTATATATTGGTTTCTTGTACAGGTATTGTACATTTCACAATTTACTACTCACCAACTTGTGCCTCCTTTCTCACAAACCTTGACAATTATTTTTGTTACTTCTATTTACAGGTTCGGTGATATCATGCACATAATTCAGTCCACTTAATTCAAGGATATTTAATCATGTATAATTTATGTAATTAAAAATGAGAAAATTTTACATCAGTTTATGAAATGATGACAATGTATGATGACTTGTTCTATAATTTTTAACACCTACTTCTGTTATTATTAAGATGATAAGAGTTCATCCTTATAAGGATTTTATACACGTTTTACCCACTTATTTGTAGTATTTTGATTACATAATTATTTTAAGTATAATCTCTAATTAATGTTAAGTGTGCAATTGTACTATCGTCTAGTACTTCAATATGTAACTGATGTTTAATTTCTTATTTGAGTATAAGAATAAATAGATATATGTTGGCTTTTGTATTATATGAACAATAGAATTTTTTATATTAACTTTGTATGATCATGTTTTCTTTGATATTGACAACATATTCCACTATATGTATATCTCTATTTCATTATTTTTTACATAATAATTATGTTAAATCTTTCTATTAACATCCTTATAATTCTTGCTTCTTTTATTGATGTATTTTCTAGTTGTAATATACTCATTCTTATAAACCTAACAACATATTTAAACCCTCCTAATTGGATGTAGACATTCTATTTGTTGGTTAACTAAGTTAATTAGTCTATGTAACTACACAGAGATAAACTATACCTAGTATATTTATGTTCTGTTAAATACATTAGACACTTTACAGTTAAAAATAACAAAAGGTATGATATAATTAATAACTCAAAAGAGATCATTTTCCACATATCTTTCCACATGAAACAAAAGTACTCTAATACTATAATTCTTATCACAACAAAAGAATCATAAGCCAAAATTAAATTAAATGTGCATACCAATTTGGGTAAAGGTTATTTGCCACCCAAAATTCAGCTTTCCTCCACAACTCCCCCTAGCAGAGACCAATTCCTCCAAAGTGTCGATAACCTCTTTTATACCATGGAATGGCTTATTTAAGCTTTATTTATCTTCAACATGTTTTCGTAACTACGTCCAGTTAAATCAGGATGTTTTTTCCTTTAGCCTAGGCTTTACTTTTGTTTTTTCCACAAAATCTCTTTAAAACTAGCTTTTGCCTCTTTTTAGTTTTATTTCAACTGTTCTCAGTAACTTTCCACTTTACTGAGGTATATTTTAGATTTTTATCTCCAATATAATATTTTTAATTTATTTTATTTTCTCCAAGTTCTTTTGAAGATTTTGGGAAAGTATTTGGATTTAATTCCATCTTCATGGATTTGAAATCACGGTCTCCTATTTACTCTAGTCATTTCACAATAATTAAAATTCAACATGTATTAAATTAAAAATATAATATGTCTAGACATATTTTTTTCCTTTACGTTCCCTTAAGCTTTATGATTTGCAACTCTTTAAATAAAGGAAGTAAAATAGGGATATTACAATATCTTTCAAGCATATATTCTTCCTCTCAGCCACCCCATTTTGTTGCGGAGTGTAAGAATATGTATGTTGAAATCGTATGCCTTATTCATTACAAATGTTTTGGATATATTTTTTGAAATATTCCTTCCCATTATATTTGTGGAGGATCTTGATGGATTTTCCATATTTATTTTCCACATGTGCATTGAAAATATTTAAATGTTGAAAAACATAAGACTTGAGTTTCGGGAAATAAACCTAAGTGAGTCTCATATAATCATTCTTAAATAAAAACACATATTTTTATTTTCTCATTGAAGGTAATTAAATTGACTCATGAAATCATTGTGCACAAGCTCCAACGGTAAAGAGGCTCTCCATGCATGCCCCTTCTTGAACTTGTCGTGTGGATGCTTTCCAAGAGCACACTACAAACACCATTTAAAAGTAAAATGGTCGACAATCCTTTAACCCTACCTTGCTTTCTAAGTTGTTTCATATATATGAAATTCAAGTGTCCAAATATGTCATGAAAAATCCTACTTTCTTCATTTGAATGTGTAAGTAGCAAAATAGAATATCACTAGGGAACAAAATCAAAAAATGTATATAGATGGGATTGATCATTTACCTTGCCATATGCAACCTTCTAGTTGGTTTGTATATCATAAATTCTCACAAAACCAAGGGAAAGTTCCACATTCCTTCCAGTCCCAATGTGTGTCATTTGATACACTGAAAAAATAGTCACAAAAAGAATTGAAATATTCAAGACATTCTCAAAAATTATATCTTCAATTTGCACTCTTCCTTATCCATTTTCTTTAACTACAGAATTAACCCCCCATGAGAATTGGAGGTCTCGAGTATGCATGAGAATATAAGGCCCCCAATGAGTGTCAGAGAGTTATGTATGTATCCCTAACAATTTGATATCGTCTTATTCCTCTTAGGTTAAGAAAAATATTTTTCTTCCATTAGACGTAGTTATACAAAGTTAGAATAGTTGAAGATTGGACCTCCATTATTTCACCTTGCAGCTGTAGCAACAATTTCATTAGTTCTCTAATATTATGATCCAAAAATTAAATATCCTAACAATTCCAATTCTTTGACCTTCACATATGAAAAATATAGTTCATGTACCTTCTATAGACCCTTGTAGCTCTGATATGATGTAAAATTATTAGAGAAAATATGAAGATATAGCTAAAGAATAATGCTACAAACTTTCAATAATTAAAAAATAAAATTGGAATAAAGAATGAATTCAATTACAGAATATTGAGTTCAAAATCAATACATAAAGATACTAAGTTAAACTTATTTTTACATGCAATAAATAATGCTAATTAGAGCTAGCTAAAGCTAAGTGTGCTTTATGCTATGTTATGTAGAAATTAGCTGAATAAATCACTTATTCAATGGAGATTAACCTGATTACACATCAATTTCGAATTGCATGCATAACACATAATCTCATCTACAATTAATTGTCACATGCGGAAATAATAGAAGCGATCGCACATCAAATCAATCACACATTAACTCAGTATGTATGGGGAAAGCCTATAGCTGAAAACCCCATAGCTATTGTGTATATTATAATGGAGAAATCATGTAACAAAACAAGTACAATACTCTTTACAAGTACTCAGTACTTTCTCATAAAGTCACACACAATCTAGCTTAGTTTTGAACAGGTTACTGGTTCAAAACTCCCCGCCAATTGCCTTGCCTCTATTGCGCAATCAAGGCCTGTTTATGTAGAGATCCAAGGTTCAAATATCCTTGGCTTGACTGCACAATTGTCATGGACAATTCCTCCAAGTGTGGTGCAAATCTCATGCACAACTGATCCTCCAACTGATAGCTATACTAACCCTTTCATCTACCTCTTTCACTAGTCTCCACTGAACTGATCATGCACTGTAGTGAACTGATGTGTTCTTGAGTTGACTAATGAGTTACTAATTAATGAATTAAATAATATTTAATTCACTCCACTCATAACTAATTGATTAGCTAGTTAAACTAATCTCAACTAGTTCAACTAAAATAAACAGAACACAACTCCACTAGCTGTCCCATTAACTCCTCCAAACTTCTGCCACTGAAGTCCAACTGAAGTCAACCATGCATGATGCCATCAAACCCTTGGGAACCACATGATTCCTCTATCAGATGCATGAGCCACTTCTGTAGCTCGAACTGAAGTGCTCCAAGAGAGTAAAATGTTGTTTATAGTCTAAATATTATTAAGGGTAAATAATATTTGACTTCCCTGTTTTAAGGAGAGGCAGTCTAAAAATAGACTTCGACCTCTTTGACCTCAAAAATAGAGTCTCATCTATTTTTTACCAACATGACACATACTTCAAGAATCTCAAACTGGAATCCCCGAACCATGCTCCATATGTCTAAAAATAGACATAGTCTAAAAATAGATTTTGCGCCAGAATTTGCCTGCGGGCCCACTTAGTGAAGGCGACGTCATTTCACTAAGCTCCATCATCTTGCTGCATTTTCAACACTCCCTCTCAGCAAGATATGGATTATCTGCAACCCCTATCCTGCCTCTGTGGAATTCGAACTTGCTCCTGGTGAGCGCCTTCGTCAAGATGTCAGCATCCTGATCCTCCGTGGAACATATGAAAGCATCATGATTCTCCGCTGAACACAATCGCTGATATGATGGTACCTGATGTCGATGTGTTTGGATCTATCATGAAATACTGGATTAGCCGAGAGTTTAATGCAACTCTGGTTATCACAATAAATCACTGTAGGCTCCAAATGCAACTCGAACAATCCAACGAGGATCTTCCTCATCCAAATAGCCTCGCATGCAGCCAAGCTTGCTGCCATGTACTCGGCCTCTGCTGAACTGAGTGCCACGGATCTCTGCTTCCTGCTGTACCAGGAAACTGCTGTCGACCCAATGTTGAAAACTCCTCCAGAAGTGCTCTTTCGGTCCGTTGGACTCCCTGCCCAATCTGCATCAGTGAAGCCAGAAAGCTTCACTCCATCCTCCTGTCTGTACCATAGACCATATCCCGATGTGCCTCTGATATAGCGCAATACATGCTTGCCCGCCTTCCAAAAGAGCTTGGTAGGTTTAACCATAGCTTGCGAAAGCTGGTTAACTGCATAGCATATATCGGGTCGTGTATTGACCAGATACATAAGCGACCCCACCAACTGTCGATAGACAGTGGCATCCACTACCTCCGCTGAAGTAGCATCCTCCTTCCTCCAACCACCAGAAAGAGGAGTGTCAACAGGCTTGCAGCCTTGCATGTTGAACCTCTCCAGAATCTCCTGGGCATACTTGCCCTGAGAAACAAACAGTCCTCCGCCGCGCTGCCAAATCTCCAATCCCAGGAAATAATGAAGGATGCCCAAGTCCTTCATCTCAAACTCTCGTGCAAGATCCTCCTTGCATGAAAGTATCAACTGCTCATCGCCAGTCAAAATCAGATCATCTACATACAGTACGATGATCAACAACTTCCCCTCTACCACTATCTGGTACAGGTTTGGATCCGCCTCACTCTTGGAGAATCCAAGCCTGGTGAAGTAGCTGTCTATCCGACTGTACCAAGCACGAGGTGCTTGCTTCAGCCCATACAGTGCTCTCTTGAGTCAGCACACATGCGACTCACTTCTGAAGATCTCAAAACCTTCATTCTGCTCTATGTACACCTCCTCCTCACTAACTCCATTGAGGAACGCAGTCTTCACATCCATCTGATGAATGTGCCACCCCATCTGCGCTGAGAGAGCAAGGATCGTCCGTATGGAAGAGTACCTTGCGACAGGTGCAAAGGTCTCCTCATAGTCAATCCCCTCGATCTGTGAGAAGCCATGGGCAACAAATCTCATCTTGTACTTCTCCACACTCCCATCAGCCGCCTGCTTCACCTTGTAGATCCATCGTGAACCCACCACTGATTTCCCAACCGGTCTTGGGACAATCTCCCATGCACTGTTCCTGACGATCGAATCATATTCTTCAATCATGGCATCAACCCATGCGGGTTCCTCCACAGCTTCCTCAAAAGAGGATGGCTCCGTCACAACACATTGACTCATAAGAGCCATGTATCCAGTGTACCGATCCGGTGACTGCCTCTGTCCGCGCTGTGCTGTAGGTGGTCCTACAACCTTCTCTGCATCCCGAGCCAGTCGCTCAGCTTCTGTAGTGCGCATGCGCCCTCTGATGGTTGGCGCTGCCTGGGTGGTTTCTTCCACCTCCTGAACCTCCTCTTGTGGCTGATCCACATCCGGAAGCTCCTCCTTAGGAACTAACAGCTCCTCATCCGCATGCAAGTGTAGCTCCCTCTCAAGCGAACACTGCATGGCTTTCTCCTCCTGAAATTTTATATCCCGTCGCACAACAGTCTTGCGACTGTCTGGCACATACACCCGATAGTTATGAGGTGTATCAGTGTACCCCACAAATATTCCAACCTCAGAAGTTGGATCCAACTTCCTTCTCGCATCCTTCGTCACATGCATGTAGACAGGAGAACCAAAAATCCACAAATGGGAAATATCAGGCCTCTTGCCAGAATAAGCCTCCTCTGGTGTACTCATGCCAAGAACCTTGTGAGGACAACGGTTCTGCACATACACTGCTGTATTGCATGCCTCAGCCCACAAGTGAAGGGGTAGGCCCCGATCATGCAACATCGCCCGTGCAGCACCCACGATCGTTCTGTTCTTCCGCTCAGCCACCCCGTTCTGCTGTGGGTTATGGGGTGCAATGAGCTCTCTCCGAATCCCTTCTGCGCTGCAGAACTCCTTGAATTCAGCCGAGATGAATTCACCACCGTTATCACTCCTTAGAGCAATCACCTTCTTTCCCGACTCCTTCTCGACCAGTGCTTTAAACTCACAGAACTTCGCGAATGTATCGCTCTTCTTCGGCATGAAGAAGATCCAGCACTTTCGAGAGAAATCATCAACAAAGATCACATAATACTTGTGCTTTGCTGTCGAAGCAACTGAGAAAGGACCACACACGTCCGTGTGAACTCTCTCAAGGATCGTCATGGCGCGACTATCCTTCTCGTGAAAGGTGGCTTTCACATACTTCCCTAAAGTACACCCCTTGCACTGATCTGACTGCACAAGAGTGCCCTTAGGAAGCCCAGTAGAAATCTGCTGCAGAATCTTCAAAGCTCCATGGTGAAGGTGGCCCAATCTCCTGTGCCACAGTTCGCCCTCATCATCCCGACTCACCACTTCTCCCGCCTTGCATGCCATAGTTGCGCAGTCATCTACCTGCAACTGATAAAGGTTCTGAGTTCGAACCCCTATCTTCCGGGTCTCTCCAGTAGTCTTACTGCGCAGGAAGGCTTTTCCTTCGCTGAAGACCACATCATACCCCTTATCCTCTAACATCGCTACTGAAATCAGGTTCTTCTTCAATCTAGGTACATGCATGACATCCTTTAATACAAAGGGTTTACCAGACTCCCTCTGAAAGGATACGGTACCGATACCAGTCGCACTGTATCTACCATCATCGCCCATCTCGATGTGCACACCCAAATATTTGTTCTCCAAATCTGAGAACAACTCCCGATCTCCCGTCATATGAAATGACACACCGCTTTCCAAGAACCACACCGATCCCATCACACTTGAAACCAAGCATGCAATTAGTGAAAAGTCAAGCTCGAACTGTGAAGCCAAAGCTTCTCCATCTGCAGATCTTCCCGCTTGCTTGTTCTTCTTCTTCTTTGGACAATTTGTAGCATAATGTCCGTGATCATGGCAGTGAAAACACTTCACTTTTGCCATATCCTGCTTCTTGCCCTTTGCACCAGAATGAGAGGTTTTCTTACCCTTCCCATTCTTTGCTTTGGCAACCAAAGCGCAGTTTTCTTCATCAGCTCCCTTTGATGAAGATCCATCTCGAGTAGTCCTCCTTATCTCCTCCTGCATGAGATCCGCCCAAAGGCGCTCCCATCCCGGCAGCTTCTCCCGACCATTGACACTATCTTGATATGAGTGCCAAGCCTTCGAAAGACCAAGGAGAGCCAGTCGACCATGTCCTCGTCTTCGACAGTCACCCCCACACTTCCCAGCTCATCTCTGCATTGAGTGAACTTCGTGAGGTATTTGGCGATACTGTCGCCCTTCTCCATCTTGATGTTCCTGAGCTTATCTTTGAGCGCCAGCTTTCTTTGGTCGCTCTTACTCTGGAATAGATCCGTCAAAGCTTTCCACATTAAATATGGAGTAGCCTTTCCATGCAGGCTGGATACAATATGATCCTTGACGCCCTCCAACAGGATCCTTCGACACTTCGCCATCTTCTTTTGCCATGCTTCGACTTCAGTAGGATCAGTGGGCTTTTGGACATCCGTATCTACGAACTCCTTAAGACCATTATCTTCTAATACTGCCTCCATGCGATCCTTCCATGCAACATAATTCGAACTGCCTTCAAGAGCATATTCGAGTCGCAAACCGTTGAAAGACATTTTCAACACTGGCACCAAGAAAACAAAGCTGCTGCAAAATTCGAATTCCAAACTCCAAGCTCTATCGCTTCCGATCTACACTTGAAAAAAAATTATTTCCAAATCAGAGATTGACTGCAAAGGGCATTCACCAGATCTTTCACCTTACAAAGAAGGATGAATATTCCGGAGGCTACCTGGCCCGCATGCAGACTCTGTCCGAGGAAATAAGTTTGCAATCACCGTACTAGACTTCGACAATTAACTTCGCTCCGATACCATGTAGAAATTAGCTGAATAAATCACTTATTCAATGAAGATTAACCCGATCATACATCAATTTCGAATTGCATGCATAACACATAACCTTCTTCTACAATTAATTGTCACATGCGAAAATAATATAGAAGCAATCGCACATCAAATCAATCACACATTAACTCAGTATGTATGGGGAAAGCCTATAGCTGAAAACCCCGCAGCTATTGTGTATATTATAATGGAGAAATCATGTAAAAAAACAAGTACAATACTCCTCACAAGTACTCAGTACTTTCTCATAAAGTCACACACAATCTAGCTTAGTTTTGAACAGGTTACTAGTTCAAAACTCCCCGCCAATTGCCTTGCCTCTATTGCGCAATCAAGGCATGTTTATGTAGAGATCCAAGGTTCGAATCTCCTTGGCTTGACTGCACAATTGTCATGGACAATTCCTCCAAGTGTGGTGCAAATCTCATGCACAACTGATCCTCCAACTGATAGCTATACTCACCCTTTCATCTACCTCTTTCACTGGTCTCTACTGAACTGATCATGCACTGTAGTGAACTGATGTGTTCTTGAGTTCACTAATGAGTTACTAATTAATGAATTAAATAATATTTAATTCACTCCACTCATAACTAATTGATTAGCTAGTTAAACTAATCTCAACTAGTTCAACTAAGATAAACAGAACACAACTCCACTATCTGTCTCATTTACTCCTCCAAAACTTCTGCCACTTAAGTCCAACTGAAGTCAACCATGCAAGATGCCATCAAACCCTAGGAACCACGTGATTCCTCTGTCAGATGCATGAGCCACATCTGTAGCTAGAACTGAAGTGCTCCAAGAGAGTAAACTGTTGTTTAGAGTCTAAATATTATTAAGGGTAAATAATATTTGACTTCCATATTTTTAGGAGAGGTAGTCTAAAAATAGATTTTGACCTCCTTTGACCTAAAAATAGAGTCTCATATATTTTTTACCAACATTTCGCATACTCCAATAATCTCAAACTGGAATCCCCGAACCATGCTCTGTATGTCTAAAAATAGACATAGTCTAAAAATAGACTTTGCGCCAAAATTTGCCTGCGGGCCCACTTAGTGAAGGCGACTTCATTTCACTAAGCTCCATCATCTTGCTGCATTCTCAACATGTTAATGTGCACATGAACCACATGCAAGAAGTGGGGTTAATTAACTAAATCTAGGTGAACACCACATGTAACCACTAGATTTAAATAATGCTAAAAAAGTGCACCTCACATGAAAGGACTAGAGTTAACTCAAGCTAATTAAGTCTAACTAAGTGCATGTACACAACAAAAATTAATACGCAAAATAGTTCAAATAAATAAATACGACAAAGAAGAAACTGACTAATTAAAAGACATTTTGGGGATTTCAATTTAAGCCATTAATTTTTTTTTAAAAGAAACTAGATTTAATGGAGTTATTGGGTAGATCCTAGGGACCATGATGAAAAAATCAATCATTGATATAAGTTCAAGTTTTGAATTTTCCCTTATACCATTTTATTCAAATGAAAAACCACCCACTCCTGCTCTGTAGGGTGGAACCTAAAGCTAGAAGTTTGAACAATTCAATAGATTTCTCGAACATTATTGGCCAACATGCATTTCCATCTTCATATGAAAAATACTTTCCGGAGCAAATGGGTAGAGAGGAGAGTGTTAAAATAGTTATAAAGAGATGATTTTTATGATATCACCAATGACATTGAATTTTATATTCGGTATGTATTGATATGAATGCACATAGGACCTCGTTTTATTGATGAATCTCTTTCTGTCCCACTCGTTGCAAGTCAGATGGACAATTGTAATCTATGGTTAAAGGCATGCCAAATATATACTCTATAGTCTATAGGTTGAATATATGGATAATAATAATGTTGCATATGTTGGTTCTTTGAAGAAGAAAATGTTTTATAATTTGTACATTTCAAAGTATTGAAACTCAAATTCAAGACAAGACATAGAGGTGATATATGGTTGTAGGGAAAACTTGGTGTTGCGTAAGGCCTATATGGTCGAAAGAAGTTTGAATAAAACTTCGATACAATATATAAGGCATAGTTTTTTATTTGAATAGGAGAAGAAATATTTCACATAAATTCCATCAAATTAAATACAAGTATGTACGTGGTTCTCCTATCTCACGTCGATTCTTGCTAACGTTTCTCCCAGTCAGGTAAAATTTGAAGTATGAAAAATTACCTTGAAGTTTAAAATCATTGGTGAATCTCAATAGTCCCTAATATGCAAACTATAAAATTATTATTGATGTATTTTTAGAAAAATTAAATTTTATAATGATTTTATATATACTCTATATACAATTTTGTCAATTTTTAAAGTAAAATAATTTTAAATTATAAAATTTGGGTGAATAAATTTTATAAAAAATAAAAATTGGCGAGTCCTTTTTTTGCAAAGACCATGGAAAATTATCCCACTTGCGAATATTATCCCCTAAAATTTTCCATGCTCCCAGTCATCTACTTTCGTTACCATACCAACCAATTACTCCATGTATATATGGGATCAATATCTCTAGTTCCCAGAATTAGATGACTTCAAGATGAAATTGTTCTAGCCCTCGTACCCAAAACTCCAAGAATACTGCTTAGATTTCCAAATTTTCAGTTGAAAATCAAACCCTAGGCCCGTCCCTCAATTTGTACCACTCTTCCTTATCCATAACCTATTTTTTCTTTCGTATCCTTTCATCCAATAGAAAAAGAAAAAAGAACCCCACCCCCACCCCCTTCGCTTCTTGACACTATCACCTCTATTTTATTGGAGATTTTTCCTCTTTTGTAAGTACTCTCCTCACCGCCTTATTAAATTCATTTAGTTATTCAGTCACTTGAAATCATGATGTATGGTCTTTATGACTCTTAGGTGGTAATCCACCATTTTATTTTAATATACTTATAACCATTAATTGATTTCCCTTTAGGGTATTTAAATTATTTATAAACATTAAATGATGACCCTTTGGGGTCTTTAAATTATTTATAACCATGAAATAAAAATGATTGATTTTATTTTATCCCTTAGTTTCATTCTGAAATGGTTTTATTATTTGGTTCTTTTAAATGGGTTTAATTTACCCAAGTTTTGATTCAACTAATTTTATTAGTTAGGTTTATTAATTTATGGATTATTAAATAGGTTTTCTAATTTACAAGTTTATTAATTGTAATTTTAGTTTTAGTATATCCATTAAATTTCATTACTAAATTCTATACTTAATATATTCATTATCTTCTTGATAGTTAGGTATTTAATTAGTACTTTTAATAATTAATTCATTTATCCTCTACTTAGGCATTTTCCATAGCAAATTGGTATGTATACTAGTGAAATGCATTTTATTCTTGAATATGTAGCTATTATATGCAAGCCTCGTATGCATGCTAATAATCACATATTTTATGCATTTCAAGGTGGTTCATTACACAAACTATGATTTAAATGTACCAAGTTATGCCTAAGTTATATAAAGGAGTGACAACATATACAATGTCAAACATGTTAGATCCTAGCTAATAAATGGAGTGTATTTCTAACTGAACATATATATATATATATATATGAACAAGAAAAAATTATTTTGATTTTCTTAAGCTATAGAAGGCAGCAATGTCGATAAGGAAGTTGCTTTGGTGTCATTTTTTGACCTATTATACTTCATATGACTCTTCACTAGTTGGAGTTCACTAAAATATCTCAATATGTTTGTGTTTATTGTTTTCTTAGGAAAATTGTATGTGTTTTATAGATAGACAATGATCAAGTATGATGTCGATAAATTATAAAAGTAGCCACTTGCAGTTTCATTGCATGCATATTGAGCGAGAATTAGGTGTATTGCAATTGGATTTCATAAATGGTTTTTTATAATGTTCTTTCTCGAGCCATCATTCTACCTACCAGATTTTCAAATCCTTTCCCACCATAATAACATTGTGCATAGAGGGGAAGTGTGGAGGAATCATAATCAACACTTCCTTCGCACTCCGCACTTCCTTGGTTACTTGAAGATCCATTTTTCTTTTAAGGTAACGAAATAAGAATAAATACCACTTTGGGTGTACCTTTGAATAAATTTTATCCACATTTTACATAGGTGTACTACTAACAATGGTAGTTGTTCCTTCATTGTGCGGAGGTGTGAAGAAAGGTTATTTCATTGTGTTGAGGAAGTATCATGTGCACTCCAAACAACATAGTGATTATTCAATTTTTATGGCCCTTGTATCCATGATTAGACTTCCTTTTGGTATTTCATCCTCCTCATTATATTCCTCTTGGAACCAATAGAATTTTGTCAGAATACCCATAGTATTATTGTAACTTTTGCTTTTCTAGAAAATATGAAATGTGCTCCTTCACCTTCCTAGCCAAGTTTTTTTTATTGAAGGATTCTTGTAGAAATTTTAATTTATAAATTATATGATGTAATTAACTTCGAAACACTATATATATTTTGAACAAGTAAAAGATGGCATCAACCCTCAGTTTAAAAAAATGCACACATAAACCCATGCTATAATAATGGAAATTTAAATGAATGGAGAAAATGGTGCCAACATAAAACATATATGATCAATCTCTCTCATTTACAACATCGAGAAATCATATAAAGTATTTTTTTATTATTTGAAGTTGTAACAATTTTTTTTTGCCATGGAAATCGAATGTTGGAGCCTTAGATCGATCTCGTTTCTTTATATAAACATACATTATGAATGAAATAGTAGGGATAGAACAAAGTGGTAAACCATAGTGCATGACAAAATTTTCCTACACCATCTCACTATGAGTCAAGTCATTATCGATATGCTTGTGGATGCACCCATCCAAAACCCTCCATGGTAAAATTTATTTTGGTCTAATTTGTATAATTTAAGTACATAATTGAGAAACCCAAAAATAAAGACCAAAAATGGGAATATATTATTTTATCTCCACTCCCCAATAAATTCATCAGGTGTGTCATGCAAAAGTAAAGAAATGTGGTCCTCAAAACTCATTTATACCTAATGTGCTCACATCATAACTCATTAGACCTTTTAGCACAATTAAAAAATATATATATACACATCTAATCCACATCGATTTTTTTTATATTCCCTCTCATTTAATATCTTTGTGTGGAGCGATCACACATTTTCATACAATTCAAGTGATGGCGATGATGACTTCAGAGGTGCGGTAGTGCGTAGAAGTGTGAAGAAGCACCTACGCACCTCCAAACTAGAAATGGCATCTTCTCCCTATCAAGAATGCCATTTAATTATTATTCATATTTGAGTTGGCTTATCAAATTCAATACAAATGAAGAAATAATATCGAAAAATGTTTTCCTTTAATCATTTCAATGAGAGAGCCACGATGTAAGAGTATGAAATTCAATGTTCCTCGTTCAAAAAAATTATGAATTACATTTTTTTTCGAAGGTTGCTGAATTCATGTGGGAGTGTGGAGGTGCAAAGGAAGTACAATGAAATATTATTTCGTACAACTACATTTCGAACAATGGATTTCGATTTTTTATTTTAATTTTAACTATGCTTTGCCACCAAACTTTACCATTAGTTACACTTTCAAACTCCACACAATGAAAAAATTCTCTGCATATTTTTTCAGCCTCACCCCTCCCCACCCTTTCCCCCAAACCTCACTTACGTAAGTGACCTACAACCACATCCATTCTGTTATCATTGGGAAAAGTAGTTGCAGTGTCAAAGCACTGACCAACGGAATGGATGCTCACAAAATTAGTTTTTCTTTTTAATAATCTTTCAGACACCAAAAAATACGAAAATAAAACACCATCCACCATGCGAATTATGTCACATAAATGCTCATTCATCTAATGTAAAATTAGAAATAATATTTCTATAAATTAGAAAATTGTTTTTGAATTTACACAAAAATAAAAATATTCAACATTTTCTAAAAAACTTTAGTGAAAGTTACAAAAGCTCAGGAAATTAATCGAAATTCAACATACATTGAACATGAGTTGAGTGTTATAGTGAGTAGTGAGGCATGGAATAACAAATCTAATAAATTAAATTAAGAAATTAATAATATCCATACCCTATTGTCAGATTAATATAAATTAATTTAATATAATATTGGAAAATATGTATAAAAAATAAGTAAACTAATTAGATATTTAGATATCAATTTCTTTTAATAACCAACCTAGATCCATCTTAAATATGGATTGGTCAAGCATAGAGATGGATGAAATCTCTCAAGCTGAAAACCTCTTTATTGAGGGAGAAACTTTTTGAACGTTGACACCTTAAGAGATTTGATTCCTCTCGACACTTGATAGATCTAGAGTTAAGATAAATCTAGTTTGATTTAATTAATAATAATAATAATTAATTACTAATTATAATTATTAGATTTGTTTATATATTTTTTATTTTTTTATTTAATTTAATTTTAAAATTTTTTCTTATGCAATTTGATCTAGTGAAATAATTTTCATTAATAACAATAATTATTCTTATTTTTTTAATTTCAATTTTTGTTTTATCCATTTTAACCCATTTAAAATGTTCACATAACATAACATAATGTTACAACATCTCTTCCATATGATGTCACACCTCTTAGTGTAATTATAGTTAAATTATACATTAAATTTATGTATGATAATGTTTTAACTATTTAATTATGTTAATAAAATGTGCATATTCTATTTTTCTAAATTCAAATTTAGAATTGCTCATGACGCATAGAATAGATGCTGACAAGGAATTCTGTTAAGGAACTCCATTGTGAAAATATTTTTGGTTAGAAACTACGTGGGAAAAAATCCACCCATGCTAAGGGCTAGTGTGGCCAAATATGGGTGCAATCCACGGGTAATTTTGACAGCTTAGATGCACCTGAGTCATGGTTACTCAGGCCACATGGTAGGCATGCAAATAATCTTAGGACTCACTTTACCAAATAAACAAAAATAAATAAAATTTAAATTTAAATTAACAAGAAACACATATTATTACTCATTAAACCTAAATTTTCATATAAACTATCCTATATCCATCTTAACTCCAAATGAAGGGTGAAAACATTTTCTCAAGTTTTGCGATCAAAAAAAGATTTGCATATGGAGAGAGTTTTTTTTTATTAATTAGAAATTGAAATTTAGTTTTAATATGTAAGACTATTTATTTTTTAGTAATTATCAATTCAAATTTATAAAGTATAGAATATGCAAATTTTTTAACACCAACATAGACTCATCTTAATTCTTAACCTATCAAGATCCAAGAGGGATCAAATATCTAGAGGTGCAAACCCTTCCTCAAGTTTTGCACTCAAAATGAGGTTTACACCTCGAGATATTTCATCACTCTGAACACTTGATAAATGCAGAGTGAAGATGAATCCTAGACTAATTCTACCAAAAGGTACTATATATCCCAACATAATGGAGAGTTCTCCATGTAACTTTACTTTTAAAAATAATAAAATAATACTTACAGTACAAAATTTAAATAAATAGTAATAACTAAAAAATGTCAATGCAAGTCACAAATAAGATACTTCAGTTTCCAACTTATGCCACATGAAAAATATTAGGGCCATCCTTGATGAATATTTAATGATAAAAAGGAATTTTGATCACACCACCTGTCGGCGTATATATAGTGAGAGAAACACAATATCCAATGAGCTTCCCAAAGTGTAATATTCCTGGTGCAAGCCACCGTAAAAACTCTTATAAAATGAGGGTTGTTAAATAATTAAATATTATTAATTACTATATTGATATTACATGAAGAATATTCTTTTAATTATTAATTATAAGAATATTGGAGGACTTACTACTTAATTATTTTATTTAGAATAATTTATATTCTTCTATAGAAATAAATTATATTTCCAAGTTGGTATCTTTTATGAGTTTTAGAAATAATGAGTTTAGTTTTGGAAAAACTATGGATAAGTGATATTTTTCTCATAAGGAAAAATAAAATCTACTTTTAAAAGAAAAGCATGAGTGATTTATGGAGTTTGTGATTTAGGAAAAATCATATTTATGGATGGTTTATGGAATTCTTCTATTATTGAGAAAAGCTATTCCATTTTCATAATTATATTTATTGTAAGCCTATGTGAAAAATAGAGAGGGGAATGAGAGAATGCATGGAGAATGAAGCCAAGGAAGAGGAAGAAGAAATTCCAAGCATGCATCAAAAGATGTGTAACTATGTTCTTTGAAAATTCTTTTGTTTGCATATGGGGCACGATGTTATAATAATTGAATTTATTTTCTAGGAAAAATTCATATCATAAACAATTAAGATTATTTCTTGAGAAAACCTCTCTATAATTTTTTGCATAATTAATAAGTGTTTTATTCATTGAATTATGAGAATATTTCATGTGTTTTGAATTCATAAAAGCTTTTCATGGCTAAATAATTATGTGAATTGCATGCTTTATTGGAAAATAGGGTCCAAATAAACATTTATATCTCCCAAGCACGGATAGATATGTAAAACGTGAATGAGGTTTTTGTAAAAGAGGATGTTATGACCAAAAGCCTCTTTCATATTTTAAAAATTAGTTACCATGTCTCGCAAACCCGTGTCCTAAATTGATGTAAAAAAAGGGAATTATTTATTATTTAAATTTGGAAAAATGAGCTCCAAAGATTCGTTCGAATCTTCCAAACTGTAACACATGTGTAAAACCTAAGAGAATTTATTTTGAACGAACCCATTAAAAACAAAAAAATATTTGGTTTTTCCAAAAATAAGTTCCATTTGGTTGGAAACAGTGTCCAAATTTGATGACAAAAACAGGAAATTATTTAATATTTAAATCTACAAAAATGGGCTGGAAAGATTCATTAGAATATTCAAAACCGTGACATCTGTGAAAAACATGAGAGAGGTTATTTTTAATAAGCTTCTTGCAAACAAAAACCACTTTCTATTTTCTGAAATTCCTTTCCATATGTTCATAATATGCATCCAAAGTGGATGACTAAAACAGGAAAAACATAGTAAAACACACTGCTTCTATTTCATTTTTCAATGAGATAAGAATAATTGTTTATGTAAATATAAACATAATAATTATGTTGATTATTATTTAAAAGGAATTAATTTATATAATTACCAAGTACGTTCTCACGATGCATATGTATTAAAAGTCTTAAAGAGAAATATTGGACCCTTTAAGAGAGTATGTGCTTAGGTTCACATGAATAATATCTAGTATATTTGATCTACTAGAAACTATTATGTTATTTTAGATGCATGAGGATCTTGAGTCATGTAAAAAGGTATAAATAACTTATGTGATGGGTATTTTACATAAAACCCTTCCGTAAAAGGAAATTGGTTGTGTTATTTGATAAGGATTTGTTATTAATGTTATTTCTTGAAGAAATATTACAAATCTCTCTGATGTGTGAAATGAAAGAAAATATTTTGTATTTCATGTAGAATAGCCAGTGATTAAGCTATCTTTTAGAAAAATAATAATTAGGGTGGAAAAATCTTTGGAAAATAAATAAATATATATATATATATATATATATATATATATATATATATATATGCAAGGAAGAAATTATTATGTTAGAACTCTTCAAAAATAATTGAAGAGAAAAATATATCCTTGTACACGTTATTGTAATAGATTCTTGGAGATGAAAACTAGTAATCACATGCTTTATTATGTAATATTATTTAGAGAAAAATATATGCTTGCATTCATGGGAAAAGTATAGTTTTAGTATTAGATTTCTAAAGAAAAGGAAGATGCAATCACATAATATTTATTATGTTAGCCTTCTTTTGGGAAAAATAATATGTATTTTGCAAACCTAAAGGGATTAGCTATGGTATTAGCTTTATTTTGAGAATATTATGCATAGTTATTGGGTTATATCTTTTGGATGAGATGGAAATGACGCTTTTCATGCATGAAAGAATAAGTGGTATGCGTTTGACCCCTTGGAAAATATATGTGTTTATTTTTCCATGAAATATTTCTTTAGTTTATTTTGGAAAGAAATATATGCTTTACATGCAAGAAGAACAAGCTATATTATTGCATGCACAAAATTATAACTAGTATTTTAACTTTGTTTAAAATCGAGCGTGCATGGTTATACATAATAACCATTATGAATAGCTCTTCGGTGGAAGAGATGTTTTTGGAAAAGAACATGCATTCACATGCATAAGTATAGCATCTATTGCGTTAATCCTATTAGAAAAGAAAACATAACAGTAGGAAAAAAAAAAAAATTCTTGTTGGGATAGCTATCTTAAAAGCTTGTTATGCATTTTCATGTATAATATTATTATATAGTATGTTAGCTTTCCTTTGGGAATAATATGAAAGTGCATGCAAGATTTTGTTAGCGCTCGTTGGAAAGATGATGCTTGATAGTGATTTTTTTGTTACTAATGCATGTGAAATGATGTTAAAGAAGTAATTTCATGTCAATGTGGTTATGTTTTATACATGCAGACAAATAGTTATTGAAGTGTCACAAATAAATATTGATTGTTCTTTTATTAATATTTTATCTAATCATGATATCTAGTGTGCTAATGACAGCAATGAAAAGAAAAGAGGGTGACTTGAGAAAATTATTTTCAAGTTTAACATTGTGGAAGATCAAGATCTATTAGTCCATGCAGGTTTAGTAGTTCCAACTGCAAGATGACCCACTGAAGGAAACAACCCGACTACAAAGACTGAGACTGAGGATCTGTGGGTAAATGGTATGATGATCATTGTAATAGCTTATAGCTAGTTATGTTTCATTCAATATTATTTTTCTATGTAATTTTTATGAAAATGGTCAAGGGATGGACTCCCTTATAGCCATTGAGTGAGGGGTGACAACCCTCATGAGAGTTCAATAATAAAATTAAACATTTTTTGGTTTTCACCCTATGGAGTTTCCAAGGTATATCAATGTCTAATGATGTCATTGTTCATTGTGTCATTTTTAGGATGTTAATTTATTGCATGATGTGATGTTTATATTATCAATTAGGTGATTTACTAATTGAGTTAAAATGATCATGGGATCAATGCATAGTTATAGCAGGAAATTTAAGTTAATATGCTACCACAAGGACAATTAATGGTTGTGTAACTCACTATGATTTTTACTAAATATTTCTATGCATGATGATGATGGGTATTCAAATGGTTAATGAGGAAATATAGAAAGTAATTTACAAGGTTACACATTCGTAAATGTTGAAAAAAATTCCAAAAAATTCCTAACTCCATGCATTTTCCTGCGAGGTTATCAGGGTATGTTACAAATGGTATAAGAGAAAAATGTTGCAACACTGGTGCCTTTTGGGAATTATTATGAAAAGAAGAGGTAGAGATATGATGCTAGTGGGCATCATTTCAGGTATTCTTTTAATTAAACTTGTAGTATACTACAATTAACATGAAATGCATGATGCATCATTTATGACCACATGAAAGAGTAGTAAGTTATAATGTTTCTTTAAAAATTGTGGTCATGAAATTTGAATATGGGTTTGGATAAAAGAAAATGAAAACTCTATTTTACCTATAAACCATCCTGAGCACTCACTGATTATAGTGCAGACTAATTACCAACCTTTGCATGCATAATATTAGAACAATGATGATGATGCATAAGAAAAAAATAGTGGAAAAAATGGCTAAAGTAACCATGCACTTCTTATAAAGAATGAATGCATGTATGGATTGTGTCATAACTAAAAAATTTAGAACTTGGGGTTGACCCTGAAGAGGACAATGGAATTTTGAAATTAAAAATAAAATAAAGATTGAACGAACCTCTTTAGTTGTTAAAAATAAGCAATGAGTGAAGTGAAACTCACAGAGTGAACTTAATGTCAATGAAAAAATCATAGTAGAATAATTGTGGGTTCTCTTTCTTCATTTAGAGTTGTAGAGGAATGTTTTCATTCCATGTGTTCGACAAAAAGTTGTAAATAAGATCCATAGTTTTTTTGTTCTAAATAATTTCATCTATGGAAGTTTTGGATGTGATTCTGTTAGTCATCAGTATTTTTCAACTGTTAATGATGACTTGTTGTTAAAGCCAAGTTTTCTAGCAACTGATCTCCAATATGTCAAATTTGTCAGCTAGAAAACGCCCATAATTTTTTTTTCCCTCCTACCTTTTCAATCCGCCCACGATGAGATAAAACCTCATTGTCAAGCCCTATCTAGCCTCAGCCATACCAACTTGTCCTTCAGCTCCATTGAGAATACTCCAAATCTATCCAAGAAGTCTCCCCTAAGTTAGGTAGTGGCGCTTTAGGAAATTTTCCCTTGGAAAACTATCCTAAAGCCAAAAGAACCTCTATCTTATATCAACCAGTCTTAGATGACCTTCCTATTCTACAAATAAAGATTGATTAAACCCTTAAGTCATTCCACTAACAAACTTTGATGTCTCAGCAGTGCATATGCCATAGGTCAAACTGATATTAGGTGGATTTACAGTGTTTCAATGTCTCTTTCAAGAGCAGAAGTGTACCAGTGTTCCAGAAGACATTATTAAACTCAACATGAGAAAACAACTACTTCTGATGTGGTTTTGAGCTTGGGATGCAAGTATTAGACAAAGATTATTTCAATAAGCTCCTGCAAACACAGTCAAAGGTTACTGACTTATGAATAACAAGAAATTCTCTATAGATACTGGCCAGGTAGCCTCTGATTGTCTAAAGATGCATAGAGGTATTTTAACAACAGAATTATATGTCTCAGAGAAATGCCCTTCATGGCATATTGTCAATTTGTCTCTTTTATTTGTTTAAGCATGAATACGCAGTGAAAGGAAAGATAACACTATTTGAAAGCTGATGAAATGGCATCACTGAGAAAACCTCCTCCATACATGAGAAGAGGGTTGAAAGACTGAGAAAACCTCCTCCATACATGAGCAGATGGTCAGGTCATTGGTTGAAAACCTCCTTCATTTTAGAAGCAAAGGGTTTGGCAATGTGATAAAGGCCTCCTTCATCTAAATAAGAAGAGGGCCAGGAATAGAGGTATGGCCTCATTTAAAAGGCACAAAGCTAGCAATGACTGCAAACTGCCTAAAGAACTTGTTTAACACCTTGTCTCCAATAGGTGAAGACCAATAACACAGCAGTGGTGTTTCAAAGATTCATTATAGGTTTCAATGATTGAAAAGTGGGTATTAAGTGCAGTGGGAAAGAAACTGAAGGCTTATGGATAGAAAAATAGTGTTAAAAATAGAGGGAAAGAAGTGGTACTGTAATAATCAAAGAGGTTTAACTTGTCTTCTATCAGATATTTCCTCCAAAGGCAATCTGAAGCCAAATTGAACAAACCCTGCTGAGGTATGCAATTTCATTAAGATTTTCCAAAAATCCTTCTCCTTGATCAACATGCATGAAATCTAGCCATTGTTCCTTTAAAAAACAGAGTTGAAATTAGTGGAAATCCATTCAAGGTTTATGAGTTGAGAGCTGGGTTAAACATAGGCCAAAGAGTGATGTTGATGTTCAAAGAAGCTTTGCTCTTCCTGTCCATGAAGATCTTTTTCAAAAAACTCATCAAAATTGACAAGAAGGTAACCTAAGCCTGGCTTTTGAAGGAGGCTTTGCAAATAGACACATAGGCTCATCAATGTGTAAGAAAGGATATGGCATGTGTTTCAAGTTCAGGAACAACACTCAAAGCAAATAAAAATGCCACTGTCACGAACAAAGGCCTTTTTCTTCATGAAAACATGTAAAATACCTTGTTGTTGCATTTGATTGTAGGAAGGGTTTTTAAAGGAGTTCCTGTTGATAAAAAAATGATGGTAAAACCCAAGTAAATGCAACTAAGTTTCACCCATAGTAAAAGAGAAATATCATGCAAAAGAGACATCTATAATCATTTATTTGGTTTTGAGCAAGTTTTCTCTTAACAAGCAGATTCAGGCCAATAGTGACAGGGTTGCTGACTTTGTGAAAATTTTCCTTTAAAGGACAGAGATAGTAACAGTGAAAAAACAGTCAAAAGGAGCCATGACTATAGTGTCATTTAAAAGCAACCCCCACAGCACTTAAAATCGAAATATGGGCCTTTGTAATGTTAAAGTTAATTTATGTTTTTTATATGACAAAGGGGGGCCTTTGTAAACTCTAAACCCTCACAAAAGCAAAATACAAAGAGGTGTTCACCTTGTCGAATTTAAAAGGGGTGGGGAGACTGTTGCAAAGCCCATTTGGTAAATTCAAAACTCAATAATCATTCACAATCGCTCTCATAGCTGCTCACTGGACTGAAACGAGATTTCAAAGCAAATTTGCAGAGTGTTTGAGGTTTAAAGCCTATGCTGCGTGCCTGGAAAAGCGCGTGGTGCATTCAATGGAAAAATGAAAAAGGCTTTACACTATGGCGCGACACACCTGTACTGGTGAGCGGCGCGCCTGTGAGCACCGGTCACCACTGCTCGAAGGCCAACTCAACTACTTTTTGTTGCATGGCGTTCTTTCTAGAAAATGTGTCGCGCCTCCTAACACCTTAAAAAATGCCTTTGAAGCTTCTCAATCGATCAAACAAGGCTCGTGAAGGATTTCCAAGGTATTTTCCACTTCTCTTCTTGGAAAATTTCAAAGAGTGAAAGGGTGTTTGCTATGTTTTTACATGAGAAGGAAATAGTGCCTAAAATCACTTCATCATATGAAAACTATGAGATAGACAGTGATTAGAGGGTGAGGTTTTTGAACAAACTCAAAGGTTTTTTATTACTGTGATTATCACACACCTTTACAGTGTTATGTGGATATTTTAGCAATCTTAAAGGACCTTAAGAGCTTTAAGAACAGTGATAAACCATACACTAATTGCAAGACAAAAACACACAGTGGTAGAAGTTTTCAAGTTTTTGTAAGGTGTCTTAACAGTGATAAAACAAATTTAACCTCTGTCTGCAAAATCTAAGGTGAAAGCCGTGTTTGTAAGGTGAACACAGTGTTTGTAAGGTGAAAACAATGATCATGATGTGAATGATTTGTCACTTCAAAAGTGTCCTCTTTGTATGGTGAAAGAGAAAACTCTATCCAGCCACTAGATTTCCATAAAACAGAGTATGCTGTGAGATATTTTGGAAAGTTAGTTGAGAGTGATTTTTTTGTCTACCCCTGTAAAAACAGTGAATAGCAGAAGAGTGTTGTTTGGAGGAAAGGTGTATTGTTTCTGTCAAAACATACAGATCCTTGTTCAAAAAAGAAAAAACAGTTACCTCTTTTTCAATACCATTGGCCCAAGCACAGTGATAAGATTGAGTTTGTTTCATTTTAACAAATAATTTTTGTTTGGCATAAAGAAGACAAAATAGTGACTAATAAGGAGGACAGAGGTGTGGTTGAGAAAAAAATTTCAAGGGCCATTTGAGACAGCTTGGTTTTGCAAAGAACATTCAAAACAAAATGCCTCCTAAGCAAGACAGTAGGAGTGGCCTTCACAGGAGGTTTGAGTCTGTTTCCACTAAAGAGGTAAATGCTCATCCATCAGTCCTGTTTAACTTTCATGAGGTTGGGTGTCTATAGTTTTGTCAAAGGGTGTAGGAGGTGAAAAGATTTTCCCCTTTGACACATCTTTGTGCTTTGAGATTTCAAGAGAAGCACTTTCAGCTGGCAGTCTTGGATTTTAAGTTCTCTCCTAGGTCCATTTCCAAGGCCACCAAAATCTCTTATGTCGGAGAGAAGTGGTTTAAACAAAGCCACCTAGACTCAAAAAAATACAAGCCTTTTCTGAAGCCTGAGCATAGAGATTCATGTCCATCCATTTTTCCCTTCTCATATATGTTGACTATTTATGCCCCCCTCATGAAGTTAATCATGAAATACTTCACTTGCAAGGGAAGGTTCTCCCGAGTCTATGCCTACCATATCCGGTTGCTCATGCATTTCACCAGAGTCAAATTGTTAAATCTCCCTTTATTCCTCCATAGAAGTATTGAGAAAATTCCCTCCACTGTTCAGAAAAAACCTTCTTCTCAGTAGACAACTTGCCTCTTTCATCACTCCCTCATCAAGGTTATCATTCTTCATCATCTTGAGAAGAAGGAAATCTCTTAGGATACTTTCATTACACATCCGGATTTCTCCATTGTCCCTTCATTTCATACATCTCCTTCACCTTCCACTCACCATCCTTCGCCTTCTTTGAGCAAGCCCATTCCCAAGAAGCTAAAATTTCCCATTGAACAAGAAAATGATCATGATGAGGAAGAAGAGCATGAGCAAGAGGAAGAAGAAGATGATGAGCAACATCATGATGAAATAGAGCAGCAAGGGAAAAAAGAGCACAGTGAGACAGAATATCAAGGGGAAGAAGGGCAGGATAAGGAAGGGCAACATGATGAACAGGTGCAAGACAGTGAGGAAAAGAAACCTCATGAGGATGATGAGCAGCATGATGAACAGGTGCAGCACAGTGAGGAAAGGCAGCCTCATGAGGATGATGAACAACATTATGAACAAGTGTAGGACAGTGAGGGGAGGCAGCCACATAATGATGAACAACGACCTCATGAAGAAGAAGGGCAGCATGATGAATAGGTGCAACACAGTGAGGAGGGAAGCCCTCAAAAGGAAATAAAAGAGGACAGTCAATGCATCCATGAAGAAACTCAAGACAGTGGCAAGAATGATGAGGAAAGTAACAAGGGAAAAGAGCCAATAGAGAATGTGCTAGCTGCATCTCCTAGGAAAGGGGCCATGATCTCTTCTCCAAAAAATTTCAAGCCTCAGACATCAAGGAAAAGGGTGCCTAAAGTTGTAACTCCAAATGTCACTAGGGCCCTCCAAAGCAGGGGGAAATTGCCCAAGAAGCCCATTGTTGAATTTCCCAAGAGGAGGATGACTAAAAGAGCCACCCAAAGCAAAGGAAAAAAAGAAAGAAGAAAGCAACCATGAAAAGGAAAGGGACTTCCACATAATTCAAATCCAAAGTGATGATAGCGAAAATGAAGCCCGAATCCTAGAAACTCTCTTGATCAATAGAGAAAACCAAATTGATGCTTTGAGGACTGATCTTGAGAGGGATAGAAACTTCAATCACTTTTTTCAAATTCAAAACAAACAGATGAGTGTCCATATGGTGGTATATGAGACACGGGCCATCAAATACAAAAAAGAGGCCTCCAAAGCACAAGTGAGATTGGATGAATTGATGGGCGAGTTTGATGAGGGTGAAGATGAAGATCAGCCTATGAGAAAGAGGCCAAGAACCATGGGGCTCAAAAGAGCCCTTGAGAAACAAAAGGAAGAAGAAGCTGCCCTTCTCCAATCTACCCCTCTCACTACATTGTTCACCCAAGTGATAGAGAACAATCGAGAAGCATGGCTTGAGAGGGTAAATTATCACTTGGAAAAGAAGTTGGAGAATGAAAATAGAGATTTTGACCTTCAATGTAGGATGACCAGGCATTATAAGAAGCTAAATCAGTTTGCCCGACAGAAATTGAAAGCCACACAGGAAAAACTCAAAGAGGCTCAAAGGAAGCGCCCGGCACCAAAATTGAAGAAAGACACCTCAAAGCTCCAAATTTTGGCCTCATCTTTACAGCATGTTTATAAAAACCCTTGAGGGTCGTGCTCACCAAAATTGGGCGTAATTTGACAAATTTTGGTTTTTTGTCATTTTTGGGTTTTTGGCTAAAACTCATGGGCATGGCAACTTCAGTTTGGGGCGTCCTCAAAGGGTGAAAATGGTATCATTATATGCCATAATTTTAGGGGCATATACTCAGTGATTTTCAGATCAATTGAAGATCATTTTATCCCCCAAAATGGCAAAAAACACTCGTTTTTTCTACACTCTGCCCTGTTTATCAGCAAGGCCTATTTTTTTGGGTTTTTACACACAGGTCAGTTTTTGGAGAACTTACAATGGTTTTTTTGGAGAAAAATAAGAATTTTCAGAAAAATAGACATTCATATATTTCCAACGAGCTATCACGGGCCTCGTTTCGACATCGGGAAGGCCTCCAAAAGTTGTCGGCAAGTCAGAGGACTTTCTGCTGATATATTTCTTAAGTATGTTTGTAAAAATTGAACATTTCTAAAGTGACTTTTCCTCATGTGCGTTTAGCTATTTTTGTACATGATTAGTTATGAAAAGTCAATATATTTCCCTTTTTTATCATTTTTGAGATATTTTATTAGATATTTTGCGCCTTGGGCTTTGCAAAGCCTCAAGGACAAAATCAAATATTTTGGATAGGAAAATGAGATTGCAAGTTCAACTAAGAGGTTTTCCTCACTTTGGCCTATAATTCCAAAGGCTTTCATTGTAAAAGAGGCTAAACTTGATGATATAGAGAAATATATGGTTATACAAGCTTGGAAGAAACACTTGTCTCATGCATTGGATAGTTTCTTGAATGTTTTTGGATGATGAAAGAGGACTGTTGTTGGATTCCTTGACTTGGTAAAATGGTATAGTTTCCCTCTATGTTATGTTCTCTTAGTTTTCATTCATATTTCATGCTCTTTCTTGCTATAAGATAGTAGGGAATAGATTTGAGACATGCCCTTGGAGGCACCTCAGATTTCCTGTTTCTTTATAGCTTCTATGTTTTCTTCCTTCTTAGTCACATCAAATAATCCTTGATTGCTCTTTGATAACTGAAGAAATTGTTTGCTTGTTTCATTTATGGTTTTATGCATGCTAAGTATGATTCATGGTATGCCCTGCTTACTCATGGCTAGTCATAGCTCCACCTCTGAAACCTTTCTTTGATTGTTTGATTATCATTATTTGAACCAAGGAGGTCTTGTACTGATCTTGCCCTTTGCCTAAAACTATGCAATCTTACTTCAAAGTGCCGGATAGCTTGAAATACTATGTCTAGGCATTTCCTCATAGTGATTTGAGTTATTTGTTTGTCTTAATTGTCTTTCCCCAAAGTCTGATAGCAATTTCCTAAAGTTAGAGAGTCATATATCTCTATGTATTGCTTGAATGTTTATTTCTATGCATTTATCAGTTTATAGTTACATTTCTCATGATTAATGGTTAGCCCTACCATGTTTATGTCAACTATTTGAACTATTTATGTTTGAAATCTTTTTTTCTTCACAAATTTAGTGTCCACCCCACTCCATTTTTCCCATTGATCCATTTTATGTTGATCAAATCCGCCCTTCAACATACCTTGTATCACCATATGAAGCTTTCTTGACCTTTTCAACCCCATAGCCCAGTTAATCTGACAATATTTTTATCTATCTTAATCTTTGATCAGTTCCTCCCTCACAAACCTAAAAGAAAAACCAAAAAACCTACTTCATAACTAGCATACACTCAGAAACACAAGAAGCAAAACACATAGATATCCCTTACACAAATAGAGAGAGCCCTCTCTGAGTCCAGGAAGGCTAGGTCCTTGGGCTCCAAAGATTGGTTTGATGTTACCCTGTCACTTGGCTTGCCAATTAGCCAAATCACGGGACCCTAACATAATGGAAATCACGGTGGGTCTCTGAGTTAGTGACAATCTAAGTACACCTTAGGACTCTAGAAATCCCTTGTCTTCAAGAATACCTGCCATTTAGCCACCTCATCGTCACCCTAACATAATGGCGATTATGGTGGGACTCTGAGTTAGTGACAATCTAAGTACACCTTAGGACTCCATAAATCCCTTATATTCAATAATACCTACCATTTAGCCACCTCATCGCCACCCTAACATAATGGCGATCACGGTGGGACCCTGAGTGATAAACAAACTTAGATTCCCTAAACATTCCAGCAGCCTTAAGAATACTATCTGATTGAATTATACCACCGCTCGCTATCATAATGGTGATCACGGTGGGATTTTGAGTCAAAACATCCTTGGTATCCCTTAGGATCTCTCAAAATCTCAGTCCAAATTATAAAACTTAGGTATTGTCTGAAGAGTAGAAACTAGCTCCTTCATCATCTTAGCAAAATTTTGATTCAGTTATAGGAAAATTTTCCAACCTCAAGGCCACATATAGGAAACTCAGAAAACCCCAAAAAATATCTCTAGATTAGTGTTTATAAATCTTGGTGGTGGACCATACGCATATACCTCAAAACAAGTAAAAATCCACCTAGCAACTCCACTAGCCTCCAGTAGGCCTTACTACTTTACTAAACTCTAGGCTACTATCCAATTGAGCCACCTCATTGCCACACTAACATAATGTAGATCACGATGGGAACCTAAGTGATAAACAAACTTAGATTCCCTAAACATTCCAGCAGCCTTAAAGAATACTATCTGATTGACTTATCCCACCGCTGACTAACATAATGGAGATCACACTGGGACTCTGAGTTAGTGAAAATCTAAGTACACCTTAGGACTTCAGAAATCCCTTATTTTCAAACATACCTTCCATTTAGCCACCTCATTGCCACCCTAACATAATGGTGATCACGGTGGGACGAACTGAGTACATAACAGTCTAGCAAACTCTTGTAGATTCATTAGTCTTTAAAAATTTAAACATGCAAGCAGTCCATAGAATCATTTAGAGTAAACTCATTTTGTTTTCACCACCCTAGTGAAGTGATGAATCAGGTTTAGAACACTCTAATAAACCATAGGCTTCACATAAAAACTCAAAAAACCCCAAAACATTCCCCGATTGGCTTTTCCCTAGTTATTGGTGGTGGACCATCGCTACATTTCTAAAAAACAACCAAGTTCCACCTGGTGACTCCACTACCCTCCAGTAGGCCTAAAAAAACTCCATAAAAACCAAAAAATTCATAAACCATACCTTTCTGTTGACTCATCCTTTCCAAAACTCATGGTGCAAACTCTATGATTAGTGACAAACTAAGTATAACTTAGCGAATCAGAAAACTTCACCTAGACATAGGAGATAAATAGAAACAAACTTGCAAATAGAACCATTAGCTTGTCCAAACAGCCTAGCAAACTGTCGAAACCAAGTGAATCACTCTTCCTTGTAAGTCTTCATCTCAAAGTTTGCTAGAAGACTTTTTCCCGAAAGCATCTTTGATATTTTTGGTGGTCGACCATAGTTCTCAAAGAAATCCACCTAGCGACTCCACTAGCCCTCATTTTTGTTTTGACCATCCTTCAAATTTAGAAAAAACCTCTAGAGAGGCCATCCATCCAAAACAATCACAAATACCATCCTCTCTACACTCTGATTTCAAAATTTGGCTTCAAGAAGAATCAATACTAGATCTCGTCCAGACCCAAATCCCCCTATCATAGTAGATGACGCAGAGAAGATTCTATGGCAAGCTTCCGAAACTGGTAGCTTAGCTATCGATAGATCCATCCATAAAGAAAGGTCAGTACCTGAACACCTCACAACCTTGTAGGATTCTCTATTTGACTTAAAATCAGAAAAAACCCTTTTTAGAAGCAAGTCACAAAGTAAGGTAAAATTTGATGATCTTGAGCCTCTAGATTTGCCACAGGGTCCTAGTAGAGAAGCCTCACCTACTACACCTCCCGAATTTCAGCTTCTCCATCACTTTGGCTCCTACCATCCCCGACCTACTCAAAATCGGATCACTAGTCCATGTACATCCGCCACACCCATCCAAACCACTACTGTTCAAACCACCTCAGCTCATCCTACAAGCCCTCATATTGTACATCATCCATTCGCTCCTGCCATGATAGCCTGGTATGCATCCTTGGTGTTTCCACACCCTTTGGATCCCTTAAAAAATGACTATCAATCCAAAATCCTGCACTTTACCAGAGTTGAGACTACCACAGCCCAACAACATGTAGATAGAAGTAGCAATGCCTTCGAATACATGGAAATAGAATATGAGACTATCAGAATGAGGATGTTCGCCCAAAGCCTGGGCGGAGAACCCAAAAAATGGTTTAAGAGCTTAACTCCAAACAACATCCACGATCTCCCAGAACTCTACCAAACCTTCATAAATAAGTGGGAAATCAGAAAGAACCCCATTCAAATCTTGTCAGAATATAACAATCTAAAACGGGAAAATGTGGAAAGTGTCTAGGGATACTACACTAGGTTCAATAGTGTTTATAACACCCTCCCGCCTCACTTCAAACCTCCACTTGGCTTAGCCTTAGTGAAGTTCCCCGAAGGCTTTGACCCAGACATGACTTATCAACTAAGAGACAAGGACCCCCTACCTTAGAGGAAATGGAAAAGGTGGCCATACGTGTGGAAGCCAACTTAGTAAAAAAGAGAGCTAGGACTAGATCAGAAAGGAAAGTCACATACCGAGATGAGGTCTCCCCTTCAGCCCCTTCCATAGATCCTAGAATAGATGACTTGGCTAAATCCATGGCAAAAATGTGGGAAAAGATGAGTGAAAAGACACCTCTTAGGGACAACCAGCCAAACCCTCCAAATAAAAACTGGAACCAAAATTTTAGGAGGGAACAGCCTCAAAACAAACTAAGGGAAAATGATCAACAAATTAGGCCACCCTTTAATGAAAATTATGTGGAAGAATATGAAAGAGATACAGAACCCATTGATGGAAATCATTTGAACCTTATAGGTTCTGATAACGAGAGTGAGGTTTACCACACAGAAGAAGAACAAGCGTTCTTCTCTCCGAATCAAGATGAAACCAACTATGAAGATCCTAAAGATCCTGCCATAGATTTTTAAAATGCCATAATAGAAGCTCACAGGCACTATGACCTTAGAAGCAGAAAAAACCAAGACAACTCCAAGAAAGGTAGCTCAGACACTACTAAAACCCCGGATACCAACCTTAAAAAGTAGTGGACAGCAACAAAATCATGGTCAAGAAAACTGACCAAAACAAATATAAAGTTATTCATACAAGTCTTGGCTCAGATGCTCCTAGTACCTCCACAAAGATTCCTGAGATGGTTGTGTCAAAAAAAATCCCAAAACAAAGTCAGCAAACTCATAACATAGAGAAAGTCATGGTTGAAAAAACTGAAGAAAACCTGTCTAAACTACAAGCACCCTTCATTTGTGAGGGTGAAATCACCAAAATAAAGATCACCATGCCTCTCACCGAGCTTATTGCCCAAAAATCTTACAGATCCCAAGTGTTAAAGGTCTTGAATATAGGAAATGATGCAAACACCTTAAATCTAGCTGATGACACTCCTGAAGTGTTGTTTGGTCCAAAAATAGAAGGGAAATTCCAAGAAGGAACCACTCTTCCCTTTTACATCAGTCTGAATATCCATGACCAAATCTTACACAATGCCATGCTAGACTCCGGGGCCTCACATAATCTTATGCCAAAGTTGGTGATGGAAAGACTAGGCCTAGAAATAACAAGACCCTATAAAGACTTATATTACTTTGATTCAAGTAGAGTCAAGTGTCTAGGTTTAATCAAAGATATTTGTTTCAGTTTGGCCCAAGTACCTGCAAAACACTTGATCATGGACATAGTGGTAGCAGACATCCCTCCCAAGTATGGAATGATTTTATCCAGATCTTGGGGAGCCAAGATTCAGGGAAATATTCAACTTGATATGTCCTATGTCACTATTCCTGTGTTTGACCAAACTAGAATACTCTATCGGGAATCACACATGAAATATATGATCAACAACCAGGAAAAGCCAGATAACATCCCGATATACTCCTTGCATTCAGATCTGAATTGTTTCATTTTACACACCGATGAAAACATTAAGGAACAGTTGGGAGAAATTGAAACAAACTTAGACCCACCACATCAGCTACCCCAAGTTCTCTATGATGAACTAGACACTCAGAATTATCATGACCATGATTAGTTGTGTCTTGAGGAAAGAGAGTGTGTTCCTTTTGAAACAGGAATAGAGCAAGAAGCACAAACCATTATGTACCATCAAGAAAGTTGCTCAAACCTTAGGCAAACATCAACAATAACATTAGGAGACTTTTTCAGAACTGAGGCATTAGAAGACTTGCACATCACAAACCTTTTTGGAAATCATGGGCAGGGGAGCTTAATTTTCTTACCATACCTTAAAGATTTAACATCTCATAACTCTACCCCTTCGAATGAAACTTTGACTGTAGCCATAAAAACTAAAAATCTAGAAAAAATGTCTGATAGACTTCTGATGAAAGGATATGATGACTGCAGTCCAAATATACCTGAGTTGTTTGAACTAGCTAGCATTCTACCACTCCACCAAAGACTTAGAATTGCTAGAATTTTCAATCTTGTTCAAAATACTACTTCATATAGAGAAAACAGTGAGAAATACTATGCCACTACCATCACTCCAAGAAACAACTTCAACAAAAGAAAATACAAAAATCTGAACCAAATAGTAATAGTCAAAGATAAAATAGCTGGTCATAGGATCTGTTTTGATTTTAGAAACACTAATAGACACCCTTGTGAAAAAAAATTTATCCTTCCTACCCAAGACCATGATATACCAATGATAAGTGCTTTTAATCATGTGTCTTTGCAAGATGATGTTTCAGGTTATAGCCAAACAATTCCTTTGCAAAGCAGACAGCTCAAAGAATTTTTCAAGTATGCTGGAAGTAGTTCCATTTTCAAACCCATAATTGCAAAACCACTGGATGTCAAAAATATGCTCCTAAAAGCCATGTTTCCAGTTCTAAATTTCTGCATTTTGACATACCTTGATGATGTCATCATATACTTCAAAAATGACAAAGAATATCTGCATTATTTGAAAAATATGTACAACAAAAGAAGGAGTGGAAATCAGAGGTATAAAGAGGTACAACAGGAAGATACACGGTGGTTTAGAGATTCATGCATGAATCCTTATGTTATGCTTGAAAGAGAAAATTTTCCGAACTTTACTTTTCAAGAGCTGAGTGGACCAAGAGTGGTAGGAGATCCTTATGAAGATAAGATGCTTAAGTTTCACCATTTCCAAGATTTCTAAGTTTAAACCTTTTCAATCATTGTATATACCATTGTTTGAAAAATAAGTCAAAAACAGAAAATTCAAAAACAATAGAAAAATAGAAAAAGAGGGTGGTTGAAAAATAGAAAGGAAGCCCCATGTTCAAAAAAATAGTCATTCTGAAAGCGCGCAAGCCTAAATGCCGCTACTAGTGCTCAAATGTCTTGTTCAGTTATCTAGCCTAATCATAACTGAACATGTTTTAAATTTATTTGCTGATAAGTTAGTGAGAGGAAAAGATAGTCAACATTGTGTAAGCTTGACTTATCAAAGAGAGTAGATTAGGAAAAGATATTGGTTCCACATGCTCAAAACATAACCAAAAAGGAAAGCAGGGATGAAAAAAAATTGTGTATCCTAGCCTTGTTTTTCTAGATTTCATTTTATGCAAAATAATATTTGTGTGCAACTTGTCTTTCATGCCACAAGTACATAACAAATCAGACTGTCTAATCCTGATTTGGTAATTTTTCAATTTCATGTTTTAGATTAGAGAATAAAATCCTGTCAAACAGCTTAACCTTGACAGTCGATCCAGCATAGGTAGAGAAACAAAGGAGTTCATCAGCTTAATCTAAACTCCCGGCGGATATAAGTGTAGAACTAGATAGTGTCATTTTTCAAAAATATTATGTCAAAGGGTTGCTAGTCCAAATGCACCCAAAAGAAGAAAAAATGTTAGGAAATATAGTGGGGTAGGTAGAAATATCGTTGATGCTAATCATGCTGTCAATTTTCAGAAATAACATCAAGGAAGAAAGATATTTGCGCCAATGGATAAAGGCACTGGTCTTCAAAGAACTGAGATCTGAAATTCTGGACACCTCCTAAAAAGGAGCTGCCCTCCCCAAGTGGAGCCACTGTTAGTCATCAGTATTTTTCACCTGTTGATGATGACTAGTTGTTAAAGCCAATTTTTCTAGCAGCTGATCTCCAATATGTCAAATTTGTCAGCTAGAAAACACCCATAAACATTTTTGCCCTCCTACCTTTTCAATCAGCCCATGATGAGATAAAACCTAACTGTCAAGCCCTATCTAGCCTCAGTCATACAAACTTGTCCATCAGCTCCAAAGAGAATACTCCAAATCTGTCCAAAAAGTCTCCCCTAAGTTAGGTAGTGGCGCAGTAGGCGATTTTCCCTTGGCAAACTATCCTAAAGCCAAAATAAAATCTATCTAATATCAACCAGTCCTAGATGACCTTCCTATTCTGCAAAAAATCTTGATTACACTCTTAGGTCGTGACACTAACAAACCTTGATGTCTCAGCAATACATATGCCACATGTCAAATTGATGTTAGGTAGATTTACAAGTGTTTCAATGTCTCTTTCAAGAGCATAAGTGTACCAGTGTTCCAGAAGACATTATTAAAATCAACATGAGAAGACAGTTGCTTCTCATGTGGTTTTGAGCCTGGGATGCAAGTACTGGATAGAGAGTTATTTCAATAAGCTCCTGCAAACGCAGTCAAAGGTTAGTAACTTATGAATAACAAGAAATTCTCTGCAAATACTGGCCAGGCTGCCTCTGATTGTCTAAAGATTCCTAAAGGTATTTTAACAACAGGATTATATGTTTCATAGAAATTCCCTTCATGGCATATTGTCAATTTGTCACTTTTATTTGCTTAAGCATGAATAGGCAGTGAAAGGGAAGATAACACTGTTTGAAAGCTGATGAAATGGCATCACTGAGAAAAAATCCTCCATACATGAGTAGAGGGTTGAAATATTGAGAAAAACTCCTCTATACATGAGCAGAGGGTTGAAATACTGAGAAAACCTCCTCCAGACATGAGCAGATGGTCAGGTCATTGGTTGAAAACCTCCTTCATTTTACAAGCAGAGGGTTTGGCAATGTGATAAAGGCCTCCTTCATCTAATAAGCAAAGGGCTAGGAGCAGAGGTATGGCCTCATTTAAAGGGCACAAAGCTAAAAATGATTGAAAACTGCCTGAAGAACTTATTTAACACCTTGTCTCCAATAGATGAAGACCACTAACACAACAGTGGTGTTTCAAAGATTCACTATAGGTTTCACTGATTGAAAAGTGGGTTTTAAGTGCAGTGGGAAAGCAAATGAAGGCTTATGGATAGAAAATGGTGTTAAAAATAGAGGGAAAGCAGTGGTACTATAATAATCAAAGAGGTTTGACTTGTATTCTATCAGAGATTTCCTCCAAAGGAAATTTGAGGCCAAAATGAACAAACCCTACTGAGGTATGTAATTTCGTTAAGAGTTTCCAAAGATCCTTCTCCTTGATCAACATGCATGAAATCTAGCCATTGTTCCTTTAAAAAATAGAGTTGAAATTAGTGGAAATCCATTCAAGGTTTATTAGTTGAGAGCTGGGTTAAACATAGGCCAAAGAGTGATGTTGACCTTCAAAGAAGCTTTGCTCTTCCTGTCCATGAAGATATTTAAAAAAAAAAAACTCATCAAAATGGACAAGAAGGTAACCTAAGCCTGGCTTCTGAAGGAGGCTTTGAAAATAGACACATAGGTTCATCAATGTGTAAGAAAGGATATGGCATGTGTTTCAAGTTCAGGAACAACACTCAAAGCAAATAAAAAATGCCACTATCACGAACAAAAGCCTTTTTCTTCATGAAAGCATGAAAAATACCTTGCTGTTGCATTTGATTGTAGGAAGGGTTTTTAAAAGGAGTTCATTTTGATAAAAATATGATGGTAAAACCCAGGTAAATGCAACTAATTTTCACCCACAATCAAAGAGAAATATCATGCAAAAGATACATCTACAATCATTTATTTGGTTTTGAGCAATTTTTCTTTTAACAAGCAGATTTAGGCCAACAGTGATATGGTTGCTGACTTTGTGAAAATTTTCCTTTAAAGGACAGAGATAGTAACAGTGAAAAAGCATTCAAAAGGAGCCATGACTATAGTTTCATTTAAAAGCAGCCCCCACAGCACTTAAAATCGAAATATGGGCCTTTGTAATGTTAAAGGTGATTTATGTTTTTTTTTATATATAAAAAAGGGGGGCCTTTTTAAACTCTAAACCCTCACAAAAGCAAAATACAAAGAGGTGTTGGCCTTTTTGACTTTAAAAGGGGTGGGCATACCATTGCAAAGCCCATTTGGCAAATTCAAAACTCAACAAGCGTTTACAATCACTCTCGTAGCTTCTCACTGGACCGAAACGAGATTTCAAAACAAATTTGTAGAGTGTTTGAGGCTTAAAGCCTGCGCGGCGCGCCTGGAAAAGTGCTCAGCGCGTTCAGCGGAAAAATTACAAAGGCTTTACACTGTGGCGTAGCATGCCTATATTGGTGCATGACGCACCTGTGAACGCCGGTCACTACTGCCCAAAGGTCGACCCGACTGCTTTTTGTTGCGCGGCGTTCTTTCCAGAAAATGTGTCGTGCCTCCTAACACCTTCAAAAACGCCTTTGAAGCTGCCCAATCAATCAAACAAGTCTTGTGAAGGATTTCCAAGGTATTTTCCACTTCTCCTCTTGGAAAATTTCAAAGAGTGAATGGGTGTTCGCTATGTTTTTCCATGAGAAGGAAATAGTGCCTAAAACCACTTCATCATATGAAAACTATGAGATAGATAGTGATTAGCGGGTGAGGTTTTTGAACAAAATTAGAGGTTTTTATTACTGTGATTATCACACACCTTTACAATGTTAGGTGGATATTTTAGCAATCTTAAAAGGACCTTAAGAGCTTTAAGAATAGTGATAAACCATACACTAATTGCAAGACAAAAAACAGAGTGGTAGAAGTTTTCAAGTTGCTATAAGGTGTCTTAACAGTGATAAAACAATGTTAACCTCTGTCTGCAAAATCTAAGGTGAAACAATGTTTATAAGGTGAAAGCAGTGTTTGTAAGGTTAACACAGTGTTTGTAAGGTGAAAACAGTGATCATGATGTGAATGCCTTGTCACTTGAAAAGTGTCCTCTTTGTATGGTGAAAGAGAAAACTCTGTCCAGCCACCAGATTTCCATAAAACAGAGTATGCTCTGAGAGATTTTGCAAAGTCAGTTGAGAGTGTTTTTTGTCTACCCCTGTAAAAACAGTGAATAACAGAAGAGTTTTGTTTGGAGGAAGGGTGATTTTGTTTTTGTCTAAACACAAGGAGATCCTTGTTCTAAAAAGAAAACACAGATAACTCTTTTCAATACCTTGCCCAAAAACAGTAATAAATTGACTGTGTGCTTTTTATTTGACAAATACTTGTTGTCTGGCATAAAAGAGGACAAAACAGTGATTTATAAGGAGCAAAAAGTTGGTGTTGGGGGACCATTTCACAAAACATTTGAAGCAGTTTTTCTTGGTCAAACAGTGACTGATAAGGAGGACAGAGGTGTGGTTGAGAAAAACATTTCAAGGGCCATTTGAAACAGCTTGGTTTTGCAAAGAAAATTCAAAACAAAATGCCTCCCAGGCAAGACAATAGGAGTGGCCTTCACAGGAGGTTTGAGCCTGTTTCCACTAAAGAGGTAAATTCCCATCCATCAGTCCTGTTTAACTTTCATGAGGTTGGGTGTCTAGAGCTTTGTCAAAGGGTGTAGGAGGTGAAAAGCTATTCCCCTTTGACACATCTTTGTGCTTTGAGATTTCAAGAGAAGCACTTTCAGCTGACAGGCTTGGATTTTAAGTTCTCTCCTAGGTCCATTTCCAAGGCCACCAAAATCCCTTATGTCGGAGAGAAGTGGTTTAAACAAAGCCGCCTAGAGACACATGTCCATCCATTTTTCCCTTCTCATATCTACTAACTAGTTATGCCCCCCTCATGAAGATAATCATGAAATAATTCACTTGCGAGGGAAGATTCTCCCGATTCTATGCTTACCATGTCTGATTGCTCATGCATTTCACAAGAGCCAAATTGTTAAATCTCCCTTTCTTCCTACATAGAAGTATTGAGAAAATCGCCTCCACTGTTCAAAAAAAACCTTCCTCTCAACAAACAGCCTGCCTCTTCCATCACTCCCTCATCAAGGTTATCATTCTTCATCGTCTTGAGAAGAAATAAATCTCTTGGGATACTTTCATTACACATCCGGATTTCGCCACTGTCCCTTCATTTCATACATCTCCTTCACCTTTTGCTCACCATCCTTCGCCTTATTCAAGCAAGCCCATTCCGAAGAAGCTCAAATTTCCCATTGAACAAGAAAAAGAGCATGATGAGGAAGAAGATCATGAGCAAGAAGAGGAAGATGATGATGAAAAGCATCATGATGAAATAGGGCAGCAAGGGGAAGAAGAGCACAGTGAGGCAGAGCAGCAAGGGGAAGAAGAACACAGTGAGGCAGAGCAGCAAGGGGAAGAAGGGCATGATGAAGAGGAAGATGATAATGAGCAGCATGATGATGAACAACAGAAATATAAGGAAGGACAACATGATGAATAGGTGCAGCACAGTGAGGAAAGGTAGCCACATGATGATGAACAGGTGCAACACAATGAGGATGAGCAGCCTCATGAAGAATAAGGGCAGCATGATGAACAGGTGCAGCACAGTGAGGAGAGGTAGCCACATGATGATGAACAACAGCCTCATGGAAAAGAACAACAACATGATGAAAAGGTGCAACATAGTGAGGAGGACAGCCCTAAAAAAGAAATGCAAAAGGACAGTCAAGGCATCCATGAAGAAATCCAAAACAGTGGCAAGAATAATGAGAAAAGTAACAAGGGCAAAGAGCCAATAGAGCATGTGCTAGCTGCCTCTCCTAGGCAAGGGACCATGCTCTCTTCTCCAAAAGTGGCAAAGCCCTGGACATCAGGGAAAAGGGTGCCTAAAGCTATAACTCCTAATGTCACTCGGGCCCTCCGAAGCAAGGGGAAATTTCCCAAGAAACCCATTGTCGAATTCCCCAAGAGGAGGAAGACTAAAAGAGCCACCCAAAGCAAAGGAAAGGAGAAAGATGAAAGAAACCATGAAAAGGAAAGGGACTTTGACATAATTCAAATCCAAAGTGATGATAACGACAATGAAGCCTAAATCCTAGAAACTCTCTTGATCAATAGAGAAAACCAAATTGATGCTTTGAGGACTGATCTAGAGAGGGCTAGAAACTTCAATCACTTTTTGCAAATTCAAAACAAATAGATGAGTGTCCATATGGCGGTATATGAGACACGGGACATTAAATACAAAAAAGAGGCCTTCAAGTCACAAGTGAGATTGGAAGAACTCATGGGTGAGTTTGATGAGAGCGAAGATGAAGATCAGCCTAGGAAAAAAAGGCCAAGAACCATGGGGCTCAAAAGAGCCCTTGAGAAATAAAAGGAAGAAGAAGTTGCCCTTATCCAGTCTACCCCTCTCACTACATTGTTCACCCAAGAAATAGAGAAAAATTGAGAAGCATGCCTTGAGAGGGTAAATGATCACTTGGAAAAGAAGTTGGAGTAGGAAAATAGAGACTTGGACCTTCAACAGAGGATGACCGGGCATTACAAGAAGCTAAATCAGTTTGCCCAGCGGAAATTGAAGGCCACACAGGAAAAACTCAAGGAGGCTCAAAGGAGGTGCCCGACACAAAGATTGAAGAAAGACACCTCAAAGCTCCAAATTTTGGCCTTAGTTTCACAGCATGTTTTTGAAAACCCTTGTGGGCCATGCTCACCAAAATTGGGCGAAATTCAACAAATTTTGGTTTTTTGTCATTTTTGGGTTTTTGGCTAAAATTCATGGGCATCACCATTTCAGTTTACGACAACCTCAAAGGATGAAAATGGTATCATTGGATACCATAATTTCAATGGCATATACTAAGCGATTTTCAGATCAATTGAAGAACATTTTCTCCCCCAAAATGGCGAAAAACACTCGCTTTTTCTACACTCGACCCTGTTTATCAGCAAGGCCTATTTTTTGGGTTTTTACACATAAGTCTGTTTTTGGGCGACTTCCAGTGGTCAGTTTGGAGAAAATAAATATTTTCAGAAAATAGACATTCAGGTCTTTCCAGCGAGCCATCACGGGCCTCGTTTCGACATCGGGAAGGCCTCCAAAAGCTGTCAGCAATTCAGGGGACTTTCTGCTGATGTATTTCTTAAGTATTTTTGTAAAAAATGTACCTTTCAAAAGTGACTTTTTCTCATGTGCATTTAGCTATTTTTGTGCATGGTTAGTTAGGAAAAGTCAATTTATTTTAATTTTTTAGCTTTTTTGAGATATTTTATTAGATATTTTGTGCCTCGGGCTTTGCAAAGCCTTAAAGACAAAATCAGATATTTTGGATAGGTGAATGAGATTGCAAGTTGAACTAGGAGGTTTTCCTCACTTTGGCCTATATATTCCAAAGGCTTTCATTGTAAACAAGGCTGAACTTGATGAATAGAAGCAATATATGGTTATACAAGCTTGGAAGAAACACTTGTCTCATGTATTTGGAGAGTTTCTTGAGTGCTTTTGGATGATGAAAGAGGATTGTTGTTGGATTCCATGACTTGGTAGAATGGTATAGTGTCTCTCTCTCTGTTTTGTTTCTTAGTTTTCATTCATAATTCCATGTTCTTGCTTGCTATAAGACAGTAGAGAATAGATTTGAGACATGCCCTTGGAGGCACCTCAAATTTCATGTTTCTTTATAGCTTCTATGTTTTCTTCATTCTTAGTCATATCAAAGAATCCTTGATTTCTCTTTGATAACTGAAGAATATTGTTTGCTTGTTTCATTTATGGTTTTATGCATGCTAAGTATGATTCACGGTATGCCCTGCTTACTCATGGCTAGTCATAGCTCCACCTATGAAACCTCTCTTTGATTGATTAGATTGTCATTTGTTGAACCAAGGAGGTCTTGTACTAATCTTTCCCTTTGCCTAAAACTATGCAATCTTGCTTCAAAGTGCCCAATAGCTTGAAATACTATGCTTAGGAATTCCTCCATAGTGATTTGAGTTGTTTGTTTGTCTTAAATCTATTTCCCCAAAGTCTGATAGCCATTTCCTAAAGTTAGAGAGTCATATATCTCCATGCATGGCTTGAATGTTTATTTCTATGCATTGATCAGTTTACAGTTACATTTCTCATGATTAATGGTTTGCCCTACCTTTGTCTTTTGCCAAATATTCAATGAATTCAATTCAAGGAAACCAGATTAGATAAACATCTTTCGAGGACTGCGTCTCATTTTTCGAGCTGGAAGGAATGTGCGGCATTCCTGTACAACAGCGCGGCATGCCTGTGCCTGGTGCCCGACATAACCTCTGAACGCCACCGCCTAGTGTTCAAATCCAGTTTTCGACCTCTTCATACCCTGGTAAGTTGTTTTATCACCTTCCCAATGTTTTAATGCTTTCAATCCACCATTTCCACCGTTGTTTTGGCATCTAAAACAACGCTACACCGCCCAACTGTGAATGGCCCAAGCCTTGTCTGAACGGCCCAGCGCCCGTCACCCTGTGTTGACCCTGAAGGGCTCGAGAATTTTTTGTCATTTACAAAGCCCTCGAAGCATGAAATTTTTTTATTCCAAGTGCCAAATGCTCCTAGTACCCTCATTTACCCAGTTCAGTCTTTGAAGTTATTGAAAACTACCCCTAACCTCTGTTTTTTGGCCTCGCCCGTGCTGCCCCTGAATGGCCCACTGCCTAGGCGCCTGGGTCACTATCAACACCAAACTTCAAAAGTGCCAAAGTCAAGTTTTCTACAAAAATTCACCACCCAACAGCATCAAGGGACTGTTATGAAGAGGATAACTTTGTGTGCCTAAAGAAAAACTAACCGAGATTTTCCAAAAAGGAAATTTGCATGCCAAAGACACCAAAGAGAGACAGTGATAAAATAAGGTCTTTGACATTTTCAAAAATTTTGTTTGTCAAAAAAAGTTTGTTGTTTTGAGTAGTAAAAGTGGAAAACATTGTTATTTTCAAAGGAAAAATCTCTGGTTAATCAAAATCAGAGAAGAATGATTTCAAAAAGATGTGAAGAGGAAGATAATTGATAGGAACACTTGAAAGAGTTTTTTCTTGCTATGAAATTACAAAAAAACTACACACAGTCTCTAGAAGAGGAAATAGCAGAGTTTGTAAGAATTCTCAAGTTTGTTTAAAGGTGTCTTAACATTGTTACAAAGGGAAAATTGGCTGCCATGTCAAAAGAAGACAAAACTGTGTTAAAAGGATAAAGGCTGGATCAGTTTGAAAGAGGTTTCTTTTGTGTTATGAGACATTGAAAAATGTGTGCAACATCCAGAATCAAAGAAACAGAGTTGTAGAGGTTCTCTCAATCAGGTTAAAGGATTACTTCAATAGCAGTTTCCAAAACACACTTTGTTTGCCAAATCAAAAAAGGTGTTCTAGCTATGGTTATCAAAGGTTAACACAATGATTTTAGAGGATGTTGTATCAGCTTGAAATATGTCTTTTTAACCTTTTTGAAAATAGTGAATAGCAAAGGGGCAGTGCTTGAGGGGAGGATTTTTGTGCCAAAACCAAAAAGTTTCTTATTCAACAAAGAACCACAAACACATATTATTCAAGATCTTTTTCCCATACACAACAATAAAAAGTGATTTTTGTTTTCATTCAACAAATGCTTGTTTGTTAGCATCCAAGAACATAGTGAATTACAAAGAGAAAAAGAAATTTTTTGAAGGGAATCATGATCAATTTGAAGGAACATGTTATTGCCTAAATCTACCTCAGGCTGAAGGAAGGCAGAGTTCAAGGTAACATCAAATCACGCTCAGTCTAGTAGCTAGCCCTACCAGAACAGGAGAGGGATCTCTCCAGGTTAATATCAAAAAAAATAATCAGTAGGGCTTGATATGACTTGAAATAAAATCTAATTTTAGGCTAGGTATATAAGTGAAGGAGTTTTATTTTGTTTTTGAGGTTTTTTGTTGGATCAAAGGGAAAGGCAGTTTTGGGTGCAGGGATAAGGCCTAGTTTTTGCAGAGTTCTGATTGGGGCAAGGAAGGCAATAGTTTTGATGCTTTAGATTAAATGAATGGATGGATCATACCAGTGAGGAGATGAAGAGGGCAAGAGGGTTTCAAGAGTCCTCCTCAAATAGATGAAAACATGTAAAATTAAACAAAACTGAAGGCAGAGCAAAGCAAGCTACTGAATTCCACCTTTAACACTGATTTGTTTAATCTAAGAAGAAAGGAGAGTGAAAATGGCACACATAAACATCAGTGAACTTACAGATACATAGAGGAAAACACCATCAAAACACAGAGCCACAAGGATCCCAAAGAGGGCTGCAAACCCTAGTCTATTCCTTTGCCAAAATTGTAGAATGAAATGTACAATGAAGTGCTAGCAATCCCAAATGTCCAACCCTAAAAATGACTGAGAAAATACATCATATACAGAAGCCTAACCCATTCCCATGCCTGTAGGGGTAGAGCTCATCATTATAGGAGATATTTCAACCATATATAAACTAGGAACTAGAAAATAGGCCATAAAACAACTTGCCTCTATATGCTAGGAAACTGATCCATTCACTCACATTTCACCTTTTGGTGAATGAATCTTCTAGAACAAGTAAAAACGTGCCAAAATTACATCATGATCATGAAAATACATCAAATTAGATCAATAATTACATAAAAAGGTGAAACTGGTCAAAACTAGGCGAAATTCTGAGTTGCTGAGTGAAAAAGAGGCCAAAATTCTCTATGCGCCGCGCCCAAAATCGCTATGCGTAGCACAATTTTGGAGCTTATTTTGAGGCACTTCCTAAAGTCCAAATTTATCTCATGATAGCTTGTTGAAAAGCCTTACCTGTCTACTTTCCAACCCAAGTGGAATTTATGGATTTGGTGTCCATTCGCCCCTCCAAAGGTTCAATCTCCCAACACTACTTCCTGTGGGGGCAAAAGGTGGCAGAAAGGCCAATTTTAGAGTGTTTTTGATCCTTTAGGCAACCCAGAATTTGATGAAATCCATAGGTAATCTATGAGCATGCATAAATTTCCATGAAAAACTTTGAAATGCAAATTTTTCCCTATGAAGAGCTGCCAATCATAAGCGCGCGCAAGGTGGCGCTACGCGTCGGGCAGGAAAATCTGTTTTGTGACCAAAAAATTCAAAATTGACAAAATTTTTCCCAAATTTATTGAAATTTAGGCTGAAGATCCCTCATCAAGCACTATGATGGGCCAAATATGTTTTGGCCAATATCATGCCTTTTCACGCCTCCTCGATGCCCTCTTCATTTATGTTGCCTGGGGTTAATATGAAGAGTTTGATGTCTTTGACTTTTGTTGCCAAATAAGTGGTGATATGGGAGGGACTGTGGGGAAATAGGATAGTGGAGATAATGGGTTTAATCAAGTGATAATTTTCCCCTTGAAAACTTTCTGATTTGACAAATGTGGAGACAATGGGACAAACACTTGAATATTTGAGATTTTGGGAAATTTGGGGTTTGGGAATTTTTTGCAAATGATATGGGAGAGTGATAGTGATAGGGAATGGTAGGGTTTAGGGATAGGGATAAATGGGAACAAGTGATATGAGTGGATTTGGGACATAGGGGAAAATGGGAGACACTGTATGATGATATGATAGTAATGGGGAAGGGAACCATAGATGGAAAATGGGATTTGCAATACTTGGCACAAAAATCACACTTTTAAAACTTGAAATCCAAACCCTAAGGAGCAGTTTTTGACAAGAAGATAGGGTTTATGTTTGGCATTAAAATTTTCAAACCAATCTTCAAACAACTCCAAACACCAGCTATGAGCAATTGTATAAACTTACTTGAGCATGGGGCAACCAAGAAAAATGCGATTTTGGAGAAGACGACAAAAATTTCGGTCTTAGGCCTATGCGCTGCGCGCATAACCCAAAGTGTCACGCTCTCCTTGTGCACTGCATACATTGTGTTTTGCACAATGAACAATAGTTGTATGTGTTGTGACCACTGTGTGTGCCGTGACCCTTACCCAACGCGCCGCGCAGGTAACTTCACCAACTGTTCGGCCTTCATACCACTGTTTCGCTCTTCCACTAATTTTGACTCTACTTAATCATGTCTTTGGCATGCAAATGGGTTGTAGAAACAATGGAACTACCTTATATAGTGGAGAAATTGATTTTTTCTTCTTTAAAACCCACTTTCTTATGTTTTGGCTTTGGCACTTTTCACTTTCTAATACAAACTCTGTTTTTGTTTCCATTTTGACTTTTTTGATTTGAATGACGAAACTTTTGTCGATTTTTTGCAAGGATTACTGGCATGAATTTTGGCAAAGGTGACCAGGGCTGCGCTTGAAGATTCTGACAACTGAAAAAATTTGAAAATATACATGGCATTTATTACAAAAGACGAAATGACGATTTTTCTTCAAACAGAGTTTTGAAGAAGAATCATGATCTAACATTATGACGATGAAATTTTTGAAATGAAAAATTAATTTGAACCTCCCTCTAGTGCTTGCTGGCATTATTGGACACTTTGAAGATGAAACCCTAAACCTAATGACTGAAATGACTCTTTGCTGACCAAGAGACAAGCATGACTGTAAATGACTATAAAATTGACTTTGATGAACTTTGATAAATAGACCCGAGCCAACAGGTACATGACATGAGGGATATGAGTGACAAGACCCTTCCGTCAGAAGATCAATGCTCCTAATGGAATGCAAATGACTGGAATGAATGAGACACCTAAAAATGAAATGCAACAAAAGAGATTTTGATCTCTGACGGAGGGATGAACAAACCGACTCTAACATTGGCTCCAATGGGGATGGTAGCTCCTTGGAGGTGCCAAGAACTACAGATCTTTGGGAGAGCAGACAGTGCCTTCACCTATTGGGCAATGGAGTCAAAACACAAAAAATGACATTATGCAGATTGACTCTGACTCAAGGCTAAAACTGAAAACCATAATAAAATCCAACGTGACTAAAACATAACTAAAAAACTGGAAAGATGCTCATAATTGAGCTTATTCATCAAACCTAATCTAATTGTTCTTTTCACCACCCGATCAAGTGAAATAGAACAACCAATGAAACCATGTAAGCATCCTGGCTGCTACTTGATTTCTTCCCAAATGCTTTCTGATGCGCAGGAAAAGGGAAGAATCGAAAGGAAACTCCCATGGAAACTTGGAATCAAGTTGACTGCTGATAAACTTGCAAAGCATAAATTGACTGGATGACTTCAAGAATTCTATGAAAGGATCTTCATAAACATAGTTATTGATTTCCATTAACACATTACTGCTCTGGTCTAGGTAATCTTCATAGCTGGATATTAAGATTTTCCTCACATCTGTGTTGTCTTTCTTTGGGGACAGTAGTAGGCTATCAAAAGGATCCTAAATTTTGTGAGTAAGCAAACTCTGTTGTTGATTCCAAACAGAACAAAAGTCTCCTTTATCAATCTCCTCATATGACTGCAAACCTTGGTATGGGCTTTGTAATGAAAAATCTGTTAAACAAGACAATGAAGGTGACCTTTGAATAAGATTATTATCAACATTCTTTTCTGGCACATGGTTAGCCAATGGAGAAGAACTTGTACAGCAAACCTCATCCAACAGACGAGCAATAGGATCATCAAAAACTTGAAAAGATTGCTACAATGTATCCATTGAAACTGTATGACATCCTATTGGCTGTTCATATTTTTCTTTAGAGATATCAAAAAGATTCTGCTTTATAAACTGAAATGCTTCGAAACAAAAGGGTATAGAATCCTCTTGCATCATTAAATCATGTATTTCAGCTTCCATGCCTTCATCTTTAATCTGACCTTCCATTGCATTTGGTGGCTGCAAATCTGGTGCTAGGGAGGGTTTTGTATCCAAAATGATTTCATCAGTCATTTCAGGGGAATATTTCTCATTAACAACTTGCTCAAGAATTTTTCTATCTGTCTCATCCTCAACATTAAAACTGAGTGATTGTTGATTTCCTACAGGATGCTCATTTGAAGATTTACTATGCCATTTACCCTTCAAAAACTGAAATGATTCAAAACAAAATGGCATGGAGTCATCTTGTATCATTTCATCATATGTGCCAGCTTCCATGTCTTTATCGGCAACTTGATAATCAATGGCTTTCGGGGACTGCAAATCTGAATATGAGAAGTCTTGAACAAGGTTTTCATTGCCCTCAAGATGGTCCAAATCAAGACTTGTTGACAGTTGATTTCTGATTGCATGGAAGTTGTCTATGATGAAATGAAATGAATCAAAACAAAAAGGCAAATATCCTTCACTTACTTCAAAATTTGTTACACTTTCCTTATCAATGTCATAGCTGATATGCATCGGTTGATCACTGTATTCAAACTACTGAGAGTGAACTTCCTCCTTCCACAAACTAACTGTTGATTTTTCTGCAAGATTAGCTTTTGTTTGGAGAACATAGTCATCATCATACTGATCAAACTGAGGAAAATCATCAGTATAAAACACATCATCAAGCATACATGTCATATCATTAGATCTCTCTTCTCCAAGATGATCTACAAAATAATCATTATCAGATCTATGACAACTAGGATAAGAAACAAAATGTTTTGGATCAGCAACTTGTTCTTCTTCAATCAGCGAGCCATGGGCTTGAACATTATACTCATTCCTTGTGGTGATATTTTGCATCATCTCTTCCACTGCACTTACCAACATGTCAAGCTTTACCTCTAGAGATGTCGATTTCTCCGGATCTATGTTTTTCATCTCTTCTTCCTTCAACCTTGCCCTTCGGATCAGCAAATGAGCCTCTACATTCACTGCACTATTCTGCATCTCGTGAAGTGTTGCAAGATTCCTTTCTCTCAACTGAAACTCCATTTCCGGATCAAAGGCACCCGGGTAGTGCAAGAGAGAAGATCTAGGAGAAGGTCTTATATCAGCTGGCATTGAAAAATATACTTGGTTAAATCTGGCAGAAAATTGTTGTATTGTCTCCCCTGGCAGTCTTTTCAGCTGGTTATACTCTTCTATAATCAAGAAAAGGTTCTGTCTGATCACCCACCTGTCGAGGAAAACTTTGAAAAACTGCTGGAAATCTGAGATGCTCGCATCAGGCAGGGCTTTAAACCAACTCTTGACTTTGGCTCGCAAAGAAAGAGCAAAAAGCCTAATACTAACATCTTCTTCATCAACTTCAAAAAGGTCTAGAAAAGTCTCAACATTCTGCACATGTTGCTCAGCATTGACGTTGTCACATTCACCGTCAAATCTTGGTAGATATAGGTCATAATTTTTAGGGAAAGCATGAAGAACATAAGGTAAAACAAGAGGTTTATACCTATCTGGGACTATAAAAGGTGTAGGAGTATATACAAGAGCTACGAGATCAGTTTTGTTTTCTTTAGGCTCATCACTCTGAAGAGAGTCATCATAAGATGTGGGAAAAGTAAGGAGGCCAGGATCAAAGGGAAACTCAATATTTACACTTTTTGAATAGGTCGAGTGAAGACTTTGATCACCTTTATCATACAAAAAATTCCGAAAAACTTTCAGGACAGCTTCAAGAACATCAACAAAGTAATTTACAAGAAAGAAAACTAGATCCTGAGTACCATTCTACTTTGGATACCTGAACTTTGTATAAGATCCTTCCATTTTCTTAGAGAAAGAGTTAGTCCTCCAGTGGAGTCTCTACATTGAGTTGGAGTCACCAGGTGAATTATTTCAGCCTTGCGGTGTCTGATCGTTGTCCACCATCAACCATCAGATCTAACTTGATACACGTACTGGGGCAATTTACAAGTTAGATGTTACATTTACAAACTAGACCGGAGATTTACTGAAGCAGCGTTTATCTACTTTCTCTAATACAAAGCAAGAGCGTTTAGAAGGCTACCTGGCATAACCTCAGGCTCCGTCTATAGCTTATAAAACAAATAACACCAACAATCAAACCATTTTATCCCCAGTATGGTCACCACTATGTTATTGCCTAAATCTACCTCAGGCTGAAGGAAGGTAGAGTTCAGGGTAACATCAAACCACGCTCATTCTGGTAGCTAGCCCTACCAGAACAGGAGAGGGCTCTCTCCTGGTCAATCTCAGCAAAAATAATCAATAGGGCTTGAGATGACTTGAAATATTAGGCTAGGTATATAACTGAATGAGTTTGATTGTGTTTTTTTGGTTTTTTGTTGGATCAAAGGGAAAGGCAGTTTTGGGTGCGGGGATAAGGCCTATTTTTTGCAGAGTTCTGATTGGGGCAAGGAAGGCAATAGTTTTGATGCTTTATATTAAATGAATGGATGGATCATACTGGTGAGGAACTGAAGAGGGCAAGAGGGTTTCAATATTCCTCCTCAAACAGATGAAAACATGTAAAATTAAACAAAACTGAAGGCACAGCAAAGCAAGCTACTGAATTCCACCTTTAACACTGATTTGTTTAATCTAAGAAGAAAGGAGAATGAAAATGGTACACATAAAAATCAGTGAGCTTATATATACATAGAGTAAAACACCATCAAAACACAGAGCCACAAGGATCCCAAAGAGGGCTGCAAACCCTGGTCTATTCCTTTGCCAAAATTGCAGAATGAAATGTACAATGAACTGCTAGCAATCCCAAATGTCCAACCCTGAAAATGACTGAGAAAATACATCATATAGACAAGAATAACCCATTCCCATTCCTCTAGGGGTCGATCTCATCATTCTAGGAGCTATTTCAAACATATCTAAACTAGGAACTAGAAAATAGGCCATAAAACAACTTGCCTCTATATGCTAGGAAACTGATCCATTCACTCACATTTCACCTTTTGGTGAATGAATATTCTAGAACAAGTAAAAACGTGCCAAAATTACATCATGATCATGAAATTACATCATATTAGATCAATAATTACATAAAAAGGGGAAACTGGTCAAAACTAGGCGAAATTCTAAGCTACTGAGTGAAAAAGAGGCCAAAATTCTCTATGCGCTGCGCCCAAAATCTCTATGCGTAGCACAAGTTTGGAGCTGATTTTAAGGCACTTCCTGAAGTCCAAATTTAGCTAATGATAGCTTGTTGGAAATCCCTGCCCGTCTACCTTCCAACCCAAGTAAAATTTCTGTGTTTGGTGTCCATTTTCCCCTCCAAAAGTTCAATCTCCCAACACTGCTTCCTATGGGTGAAAAAGGTGGCAGAAAGGCGAATTTTAGAGTGTTTTTAACCCTTTAGGAAACCCAGAATTTGATGAAATCCTTAGGTAATCCATGAGCATGCATACTTTCCATGAAATACTTAGAAATGCAAAGTTTTCCCTCTGAAGAGATGCCAATCATAAGCGCGCGCAAGGTGGCGCTACGCGCCAGGTAGGAAAATCTGTTTTGTGACCAAAAAATTCAAAATTGACAAAAATTTTCCCAAATTTCTTGAAATTTAGGCTGAAGATCCCTCATCAAGCACTATTATGGGCCAAAGAAGTTTCAGCCAAGATCATGCCTTTTCACGCCTCCTCCATGCCCTCTTCATTTATGTTGCCTGAGGTTAATATGAAGAGTTTGATGTCTTTGACTTTTGTTGCCAAATAAGTGGTGATATGGGAGGTACTGTGGGGAAATAGGATAGTGGGGATAATGGGTTTAATTAAGTGATAATTTTCCCCTTGAAAAATTTTTGATTTGAAAAATGTGGAGATAATGGGACAGTCACTTGAATATTTTAGATTTTGGGAAATTTGGGGTTTGGGAATTTTTTGCAAATGATATGGGAGAGTGATAGTGATAGGGAATGGTAGGGTTTAGGGATAGGGATAAATGGGAACAAGTGATATGAGTGGATTTGGGGCATAGGGGAAAAGGGGAGACACTGTATGATGATATGACTGTAATGGGGAAGGGAACCACAGATGGAAAATGGGATTTTCAATACTTGACACAAAAATCACACTTTTAAAACTTGAAATCCAAACCCTAAGGAGCAGTTTTTGACAGGAAGATAGGGTTTATGTTTGGCATTAAAATTTTCAAACCAATCTTCAAACAAATCCAAACACCAGCTATGAGCAATTGTATAAACTTACTTGAGCATGGGGCAACCAAGAAAAATACGATTTTGGAGAAGACCAGCAAAAATTTCAGTCTCAGGCCTATGCGCCGTGCGCATAACCCAATGCATCGCGCTCTCCTTGTGCACCGTGCACATTGTGTTTTGCATAGTGAAAATTTTTGTATGCGGCACGACCCTTACCCAACGCACTGCGCAGGTAACTTTACCAATTGCTCGTCCTTCATACCACTGTTTCGCTCTTCCACTAATTTTGACTCTGCTTAATGATGTCTTTGGCGTGCAAATGGGTTGTAGAAACAATGGAATTACCTTATATAGTGGAGAACTTGATGTTTTCTTCTTTAAAACCCACTTTCTTATGTTTTGGCTTTGGCACTTTTCACTTTCTAATACAAACTCTGTTTTTGTTTCCATTTTGACTTTTTTGATTTGAATGACGAAACTTTTGTCAATTTTTTGCAGGGATGACTGGCATGAATTTTGGCAAAGGAGACCAGGGTTGCGCCTGAATATTTTGACAACTAAAAAACTTTCAAAATATACATGGCATTTATTACAAAAGACGAAATGACGATTTTTCTTCAAAACAGAGTTTTGAAGAAGAATCATGATCTAACATTATGACGATGAAATTTTTGAAATGAAAACTTATTTTGAACCTCTCTCTGGTGCTTGCTGGCATTATTGAACACTTTGAAGATGAAACCCTAGACCTAATGACTGAAATGACTCTTTGCTGACCAAGAGACAAGCATGACTGTAAATGACTGTAAAATTGACTTTGATGAACTTTGATAAAAAGACCCGAGCCAGCAGGTACATGACATGAGGGATATGAGTGACAAGACCCTTTTGTCAAAAGATCGATGATCCTAATGGAATGCAAATGACTGGACTAAATGAGACACCTAAAAATGAAATGCAACAAAAGAAATTTTGATCTCTGACGGAGGGATGAACAAACCGACTCTAACAGAACATTTGAAAAAGTGTTTTAAATCAGTCCCTTTTTTGTTTAAACCACAAATAAAGTAGTGATTAAAACATGGACAATCACCATTTCAAATTGAAGGTGTGAAATACATAAAACAATGGCGTTGAAAGCAATTTGTTTAATATATTAGAGAAGAAGCAGTGGTTAGAGGATGAAGACCTTTGTCAATTGAATGAAATCTTTAAAAACGGTGGTTTAAAGGTGCTTTATCATCTAAAAACAAAGCAAGGCAGTGATATCAAAATGGAAAGTGTTTGAGGGGAAGGTTTTTGTGCTAAAACAAAGGAGATTTCTTTTCAAGAAACCACAAACAAGATCTTGTCAAAGACCTCTTTACTCAAACAAAATACTGAAGAAGTGACTTTGTTTTCATTCAACAAATACTTGTTTGCTAAACTCAAAGAAGAAAAGTGATTTGCAAAGAGGAAAAGGTGTGTTGGTTGAAGATTTATTTCCAGTGATCACTTAATCAGTTTGTCTTGGTAAGTCAAAGTAGAGAAATCTAAGCAAACTAGTGATGATGAGGAACAAGGAAAAGGGTCCAAACATGACAGTAAGGAAGGGCAAAGTGGCAAGAAATATAGTGATGATAAAGAGAAAAAGTGATGGATAGAAAAATAGTGAAGGGAAAAAACATGATAGTCATGAAGAAAGCAGTGACAAGGATAAACAAGACAACCCTCAAGCAAGCCATGATGAGGGAAAGAAAACACAAAACATAGAGAATGAAGGGAATTCTCCAAAGTATGTGCTAGCTGCCTCTCCTAGGCAAGGGGCCATGACTTCTTCACCAAAGCTAAAATGCCAAACAATCGGAAGAAAACCAAGAAAAATTCAAAATTGCCCAAAGAGGGCGCCCGGTGAGAAAAGGTGGAAAAGACACATCTAGACTTGAAATTTTGGCTTGAGCTTCTAGGCATGCTTCTAAACACCCTTAAGGGGTTTGCTCACCAAAATTGAGCGAATTTCGACATGATCTTGTTTTTTGTCATTTTTGGGCCTAATTGCATAAAATCATGGGCGTCGCCATTTTTGTTTGGAGCATCCTCAGCTATTGAGAGTGGTACCATTGGATGAATTAAATTTAGGGGCATCTACTCAGAAATTTTCAGAGAAATTGAAGTTGTTTTGGTCCCCCAAAGATACAAAACACTCACTTTTTCAACACTCTACCCACATATCAGCAACGCCTAATTTTTGGTTTGTTTCACTCAGTTCAGTATTTTCCAGATTTCCAAGCATTAGTTTGGGAAAATTCAAGTTTTTCCAAAAAGTAGACATCCATAGCTTTCCAACAAGCTGTCACAAGCCTTTTTTCTACATTGGGAAGGCCCTCAAAAGTCATCCAAAAGTCAGGAAATTTTTTGTTGATGCGCCCTTAGTGTTTTTTGACCAAAAAAGGAAGATTTCCGAAGTGGCCTTTCAAAATGTGTGTTAAGCTATTTTAGGACATTTTCAGTCATAAAAATTCAAATTTATTCCCTCTTTTAGCATTTTGAGATATTTTATTGGATATTTTGTGCCTTGGGCTTCGCAAAGCCTCAAGGACAAGATAAGATATTTGTTTTTGAGCCAATGGGTAGCTAGTTGCCTCAGTTGGTTTTCCTCCTCTTTGGCCTATATATTCCAAGAGGATTCTTTGTAATTGAAGGCTGAACTTGATGAATAGAAGCAATATATGGTTATACAAGCTTGGAAAAAATACTTTTCTCATGCATTTGGAGAGTTTCTTGAGTGCCTCTGGATGATGAAAGAGGATTGTTGTTGGATTCCATGACTTGGTAGAATGGTATAGTGTCTCTCTCTCTGCTTTGTTTCTTAGTTTTCATTCATAATTCCATGTTCTTTCTTGCTATAAGACAGTAGAGAATAGATTTGAGACATGCCCTTGGAGGCACCTCAAATTTCCTGTTTCTTTATAGCTTATATGTTTTCTTCCTTCTTAGTCATATCAAAGAATCCTTGATTGCTCTTTTATAACTGAATAATATTGTTTGCTTGTTTCATTTATGGTTTTATGCATGCTAAGTATGATTCACGGTATGCCCTGCTTACTCATGGCTAGTCATAGATCTACCTATGAAACCTCTCTTTGATTGATTAGATTGTCATTTGTTGAACCAAGGAGGTCTTGTACTGATCTTGCCCTTTGCCTAAAACTATGAAATATTGCTTCAAAGTGCCCAATAGCTTGAAATACTATGCTTAGGCATTCCTTCATAGTGATTTGAGTTATTTGTTTGTCTTAAATGTATTTCCCCAAAGTTTTATAGCCATTTCCTAAAGTTAGAGAGGCATATATCTCTATGCATGGCTTGAATGTTTATTTCTATGCATTGATCAGTTTACAGTTACATTTCTCATGTTTAATGGTTTTCCCTACCATGTTTATGTCAGCTATTAAACTATTTATGTTTGAAATCCTTTGTTCTTCACAAGTTTAATGTCCATCTCACTCCATTTTACCCAAAGATCCATTTTACCTTGCTCAAATCGGCCCTTCAACAACCTTGTATCACCACCTGAAAGCTTTCTTGACCTTTTTGACCCCATAGCCCAGTTGATCGGACATCTTTTTACCTATATTAATATTTGATCAGTTCATCCCTCACAAACCTAAAAACCAAAACCAAAAACCTACTTCATAACTAGCCTAAAATCAAGAATACAATAAGAAAACACACAAATATCCCTTACACAAATAGAGAGAGCCCTCTCTGAGTCCAGGAAGGCTAGGTCCTTGGGCTCCTAAGATTGGTTTGATGTTACACTGTCATTTGGCTTTCCAATCAGCCAAATCATGAGACCCTAACAGATTCATCTTAACATCAAGGGGTATTCATACCTTGAGATCATGTAACCCGCATGTTAATTCCAAGAAAAAAGTTATTTTTAGACTTGGATCCACAATTTGGTCAAATTTTCTGATTAGGCGCTCTTGTAGGGATTGTTGGTAGTCTTGTTGGCAGAAATTTTACCATTGATTATATTAATATGACTCATACTATTCTATAAATTCTAATTTTACTATCTCTCTGATAGTTTAAACATATTTATGCAAATTTATTTCATGTCCGCTAACTAGTCCCTTAATGGCGGTAGATTGTATGCTTTCCAAATATTTGGTAGAATATCGCATTAACCATAGATTGCATGCTTGCAAATTGATGTTAAAGTTCCCTAATGGGTGTAGATTTCATGCCTGCAAACTGTTTGTTGGAATCTCGAATTGGTTGTTAGATTGCATGCTCTCACACTATTTGATAAAAGTTTACAGTGGTTGTAGATTTCATGATTACAAATTATTTTCCCAAAATTCCTCAATAGTTGTCACTTACAAGGATGCAAGCTAATGGTAAGGAAAGAAAAAAATCACTTTTTGTGTCCTAGTGTTCAATGGGATTGTTAGTTCTCTTTACTATTGATGGTTGCTAAGGAGAGACCTTAAATAAAGTATAATGCTATGGTATGCAAGATATGTTAATGTATTTTTTCTAAGTTACATGATTATTATTATGTGGAAATTTGGAATGTATACAACCTATATTACATGTGATGAATTCTTGTGGATGTACTTTGACAAATTTCGGGACCCATGTTGAGGGTCAAGTATAGATGTGTGGTATATATAAATATTCCTTTTCTTTAATGATAATATACAAATGGACAATTATGTAAATTACAATGGATTTGTAGACATTGACTATTTTTAGAAATTGAATTATTATTGGATTCAATGGCTATGGAAGCCATGATGAGGCTAATGTGATGATGTAATATTTTATTTTATTATTGAGTAAATGAATACATTGGTTGGGGTATTCATGAAATAACCCTAGATTTTTTGAAGACTTCTTTCCAGCTTATGAAAAGCTAATGGTGGTCAAGTTCAACTTGGACCTTCCCTAAAAGTCTCCTAAAAATCCCTACGATAAAATAATAAAGACGAAAATATTAACATAATGGGAGAGAAATATTATGTTAAGGACTTAGTTGGAGATAAATACTAAGTTGGGTAAAATAAAGCATAGCGGGAGAGAAAGGTGTGCTTTAAAGAAAAAAAAGAGTATCTTTTTCAAAAAATATAAACTGTAACATCTGCCTTTTTAAAATAGAAATTACTAAGAATAGTGTTAATACTTCTTTCGTCATATGGTTAGACTCCAGTTCATCATATTATGATGTTACATCTGTCATAATAGTTATTGTATTTTATAATTATATGTATACTTATATTAATTACAGGATATTAAAGATCAACACTCAACTTATAAAATCTCAATTTACTTTCTAAGGTGCTAGATTCTCATCACTAACCTCACAAGAGAACATATTTCCACAGCTAAGGTTTCTACTTAACAAGTAATACTAGTTATCCATTACTATTAACAATTTAATACTTTACACAATTTGATTCTCCTTGTCTATGAATTTAGACTTGCTTGATCTTTACAAGCCATTCTTAGGCTTAAGGGTTCTTTCTACCATTCACATCCATCTTACTCGAACTATAAGGATCGTTTACATCAACCAAAGATTGTCTCCATTTTTAATTCTATGGGTTTATATACAATATCCTATTTAATAACTCGTGGTTAAAACTTATCATATCCTAAAAATCCCCTTATTGTAATTTTCTTTCTAACTTAGGAGAACCCATACTTTAATTATCTTTTTATGTTGTTTTTATAATGCACTCATATGTGATTATTTCTCATTACATCTAATTTCCACTATTACATTCTATTAATCCTTAGGCCAATGAACTAAAACATTAATAAGAAATTCTTTGAAAATGCCCACCCATCTAACTCTGCCTACGTGGACGTACCTTGCTAATGTGGCTCATAGGTTTATCACCCGTCAATCCACTTTGGAGCAGAGGTACTACACTGATTTTATTTCGGTTTTCATATGGTACTGTTCGTAAATGTAAAACTCAATATTTAAGGCATATTTGAAATTTGAGACATGATATTTTCTTCACTTTAATTGTAATGGTACTTTTCGTATGACGACCTACACATACAAATGTACATGAGATCATATTGGGATCTTCTTATTTAATTTTCATGTATTGAAGCACATGGCCTGGGATGTAACCCATTTGGCCGCAGGAAAACTCATCACACACTTTGATTTTCGACACGTGGACGACTATGATTTAACCTCATTTAGGGTTTTGTGGTGCATAAATATTTATAGTTTGGGTGAAGGTTCATTTTCTCTAGTCATATTGATTGTGAACGTCTCCCACCCTGCGTGATACCTCCATCCATTTACCAGTCTTCTTTTTCTGTTATTGGTATGGCTATGACAAAAAACACAGTCCCACAGGTTCGAATAATAACTCTACATTCATATGCCAAGACTTCCTGTGATTTTAGTTCAAGAAATACGTCTCCTCCCTTATATTCATTTCTCATTATCACTTTTACAATTTTCTGGGTTTTACCACAGTTTTTGAATGTTTGCTTATCTTAGTCCTAATTTTCTTTCTGTTTATGCCCAGAAAGCACTGAGAATACTCATTTTTCCCTGAGGTATTCTTCTAGTAAGTCATATCATTTCGTTCTTCCAGTTCTTGTGGTTCCTATTATGTAATTTTTATTTTTTGAATCAATTAAAAGGAGCTCGTTTCCGACATAGCTAAGGCAGGCATTTGATGGAAATTAGTAACACTGCCTCTATGTAACTTTGAGTTTTTCATCATTGTAGATGTGATAATAACTCACAAATTCGTTATGAATTCCTTGAATCTGGGTTCCCTTACTCGAAATACTTGGATTTATACATAACTGTATAAGATTATAGAATTTACTCTTAGATAATTTCCTACATATGCTAGTTTGGAAAATCGATATCCTTCCCATTTTTATTTCATTCCATTACAATGTCATGATATTAAATTTAAGTTAAGTATGACCTTTTGTCAGTCATTAAAGCTCACAACGTTTCTTGAAACGTAGGGAATGACTATAACGTCTCTTTCTACTCCAAGATGTATACGCAGACTGTCAAATACATTATCGGTAAGCTCGTGTAACTCTAGTTTTGATTACACATTCGATGTCTAGATTTAAATCAGACCCTTAATTACTGGAGTCTTAATATCATTTATTTAATATGAATATTTAGGCAAACTCTCCATTTCGTTAGTTTCCAACCAAAATTCCCTTGTTGGGGTTTCTTGGCTAAGATCGTCATTTTTTTTTTCTACTTGCTTAATCATAATTGCCTAAGGATATTGTTTTTATTTTCTATCCAAAAGGGTTGAAGGTTGATGATGTTCCACCATAGATGAATGACCAATACTCTGGTCTACTATATATTTTTATTAATAATTTATCATATATTCTGACTGTGTAACCATAATTTTAAAAATAGTTAGGCAAGCTTTTATGTATAATAAGGATACTAATTCTGTCTCTTTCCTGGTTATAGGTATATCTTGGATATGCCATTTCACAAGGTATTTAACTAAATACTTTGGAATTTACATTTTGTCTCATATATATATATATATATATATATATATATATATATATATATATATAAACATCGTTTCAATTATTATTTCTCATAATTTGACTTTGGACTCAACTCTTTACAGGTATGGCTATTGATCACCTGTTTGTGGAATTATTGTACGTCTAATGTACTTTATGTTTTCGTTTGTAATACGTGGACTATGTATTTTATACAGGTTGGTCCATATCCTCATGTGTTTCTTCATATGCCATCTCTACATAACTTTTTTCAAGAGTTTATTAAGTCTTTCCTAAAAGGACAAAGTGCCTCTGTGTAGGTTTTTTTTGCAACCAGTTCTTGTTTAGACTATAGAATTCTACCTACTAGATCATTTATAAGGATGTAATATATATTGAATGAGCAATTGTAGTTATTTTACATTTTACCATATAAACTCTTTCCCTTCACCTAATATTCTTTTGGGACTCCCATCTATTATTTCAATTTAATATTACTTCTAGATTGCGTGTATAATTGCATGCAAACTAGAAGGATTTTATTTTCCAATTAGAGATTAACCATAAATGAAGATTCTGCAGAATAGTATTACAGTATACCACATTTACTTGACTGTTCTGTATATTCATTTATATTTGTTCAACTGTATACTCTATATTATCTTTCTTTCAAATAAAAATGTTATTGGGAATCCAACTTACTATGCTCTTTCCAACTAGAATTTAACTTTCAATGCTGGTATAAGAACACATTCTAAATATATGCATGTATATATTTTTTTGTCAAGCATACTCTAATTCATGTTTTATCTTTCTCAACTTATCATAGAGTACATAATTTATCTGAATATACAGTATAGAACTTATTTAACTATACAGTTCATTAATGTGTCATTCATGTATATTTATTTCTCCTTAGAAGTTGTTTCATAATAAAATGTACAGTTTGGTAACTTAATACTAGAACAATTATATTAATGAAATGTCATTTTCCTATGAGGTACCTAACCTGAGATCTAAGCCTGATATCGGGTTTAGACATTCTCAGAGTTGGTCCTCTACAAAGTTGTGTCTTTAGAACAAGACAGAACAGACTATTTTATTATATTCAAATCTGTTCAATGTACAAACCTCAAAAATTTATTTCTAATTCATTTACCTTCCATAGGATAGACACATAACTAGATGCAGAATTTCATATAGATCTAACTACTTTACTTTCTTAGTAACTCATAATAGAACTAAAGTATAATTTAAAACAAATCAAATTAACTTTTCATACCACTTAAGGTAGGCTAGGTTCCACCCAACCTTAGAGCTCTTTCTCCACAGCTCACCCCTGAGCAGATATCATTTTCTTCAGCAATAGAAAACTCTTTGTCTATCCTAAATCAACTTATTTAAGCTTGATTTTCCTTCAGCCTATTTCCCTTAACTAGGTCCAGTTAAATCGGGATGCTACTTTCCTGTGTGCCTAGGCTTTCCCTTTGTTTCTTCCACAAAGGTACTTTAAAGCTAGCTTTTCTTCTTTCTATATTTATTCTACCTCTTCATAGTAATTTCCTCTTTACTGGGGAAAATTTTTATATTTTTATCTCCAATAAAAATTTAGTATTTAATTTATTTTTTCCAATTATTTTTGTAAGACCAAGAAAGCCGTATAACCTTATCCATCCTCATGGATTTTGTTTCCAGATCTCTAATCATAATATAGTATTTACACATTTATTTCCATTTTATTTTATTAGCTTGAAATAATAAAATAAATCCACATGATTGTTTTCCATGGGGGTCCACTATACCCTTTTGGACTTGTTCAAATGTCTAATAAAAGCATAGAAAACTGGGCATATTACAAAAACAAAAAGGCATAGGGAAAAAGGTTGGTAGACCTTTAAGCAGGACACTGCTAAAAATATGCTGGGAAGAAATCACTAAGGAATCAATGAGGTTGCTAATTCTAGTGGCAAGTAGATCTTAGTTCAGTGGGTAACTGTTGGAGATAGTTCATGTTTGTGTGGAATATGCTCGGTTCCTCAATAATTCCTAGAAATTAACTACAGTTAGATCATATGTGTCTATGTTCTATTACTGATTTTAAAATTGTCTAAAGATGTTGGATGCTTTTTTTTTTCATAGAAATGGTTATAGTTTTATATTAAAACCCGGGCTTGAATTCCTTAGATTGGATTACAAAATTTGGAACCAAAGTCCAGTTTTCCTCGTCTATCAGAAACTCTATTACCCGGATACTAATATGCTAATGCTTCTTACATTTGGTAATCGAGTCGATCTCAGAGATTTTCCCTGGCTTATGAATACATACAAATTGTTGTAGCAAAATACAATAAAACATGAAGACATGAAACTAAGTGATTGCATCCCACTCTTCATTCCCATCTCTTAGAAGAGTGTCAACAGAGAGGAGAGCAGATTTATTGGCTTCCAAGTCTGCATCCTTGTTATTTTCCTGCAAAACATGGAATAAGTTAAGACTTTGAAGAGATTTTACCAGATTTTTAATTCTTGTTACCAATATCGGTAGCCTGAGGTCCTAAGGAACAATGTTGTCCACGAGAATTTCTGTTAAATATTGGGAGTCACCAATAACATTCGCTTCTTTGATGTTGAATTTCTTTAACTACTTGAGGCCTTGCAGTAGTGCCAACACTTCTGCTTGGGTGTTGGTATTATGGCTGAAGACCCAGGCATATATGTGCTCAATGTTGCCTTCCAGATTCTTGATGACACCTACAGCCCCGACTTTTCCTGGATTGCCTTTGGCTGCGCTGTCGAAGAATAAAATATAACTGGTTTGATTTTTGATCCAAGTGGAGAAATCATTCTCATTCAATCTAATTTTCCATTCTTTATTGATCCTTCTATGCCTTTCTACGATAGAAAATTGAAGGCCCATCATGCCACCCTAGTCCAAATCTTGAGGGCTTAAGTTTTTTTCCTCAAGCTGTTCGCCCAAAATTTTCTTTCAGAAGACTCTTAATCTTGGCTATGATTAACTTAACATTCTACACTTTACCTTGGAAAATTCTCTAATTTCTTTCCAACCAAATTTTCCAACAAACCATATTTGGCAAGGAGAGCCAAGAAGCCCTGAAGCCATCGCTTTTTGGGAGGTCTCTCAGATAGCAATGCAACCAATTAGAAAACATAATTACGATGGAGGTGGGGATCTCTATTTTATTTACCCAAGGTCGCAGCACCTCTCCCCAAATTTATTTGGAAAAATTACAGTCCAGTATGAGATGGTGAGCGTTTTCCTCATTTTCAACGCACATTGAACACCTAGAGGGTCCTTCGAATCCCCTTTTCTTAAGTCTGTCCTCAGTCAAAATTATGTTATGGAACAAGAGCCTATTTAAGAAATCGATGCTTCGAATGGTTTTATATCTCCATAGTCCCTTCCAAATCGTTGGACAGGTTGTGACATGTGGAATTTCTTTCATCTTGGCATACCCCTGCACCATCGTGTCACTCCCAAAATGAGAGCCCCACCCTCGCTTTTCCTGTTTCCTTGCATGGATCGGGGCCTTTCCTTTCAAATTTGAAATCAAATCATTCCAGGCATACATCAGCCCTGGTGGTACCTCCAGTTGCTTCCAATTCGCCCATTCACTTCCCTCCTAGCATGAAATGTCCCACAATGTGTTCAAGCCTTATTTTGAAATCAAAATTCATACCTCAATCAGCTCTCAAATATTAGCAAGCAGGGCCTAATTCATGATACTGTCTTCCCAAATTCTAGTTTGTTTATCACTCCCCAGAATCCAGAAAGCATGTTGTTGAATCAAGGGGATATCCTGCACACATATTTTATGTAATTTCGATTCAATTTTTGTGGAAGGAGATCTGTCCAAACTCTGTTTCCTTTACCCACTAAATTATTTCTTCCACAGAGCCTTTTGAGCCCATCCTGGCTTTTGAGCAATTTTCCTCCATATGATATTTTCCCCCAGCACAATGTTTTGGGTGCACAAATCTTTAAAATTCAGACCCCCTTCCAGCAAAGGCTTGGAGACTTTTCCCAGCTAAGTAGAGGCATTCTCTTCTCATTATGCTTACCTCCTTTCAGAAGAACCTTCTAACTATCTCTTCCATTTTTCTAAGGATTCCAATAAGACCTAGCAAGACAAAGAATTAAAATATTGGAAAGCTATTTAAGACAGATTTGATCAACACTGTATTCCCTGTAATATTGAGCCACGTGAATCCCCATGCCTGAATTTTGGTCTTAAAATTTTCTAATAGTGGTAGCCAATATTTTATAGTGGAATATTTTTAGAAGATAGCAAGGCCCAAATAATTGAATGAATTCCAAACTGTGGAGCCAGCAAAACTCAAGCACCTGGAGATGGTGTTGAGAGCACTGATAGAAACATTCCAGCCATAAATATGACATTTCCCCTAATTTATCATGTTGCCCGTAGCTTCGCAGTAATCATCAAGAACTTCTTTAAACCTTGTAGTGGAAAGAATAGAGGCTACACCCAACAACAAGGAATCATCGGCAAACAAAGCATGGTTTATTTTCCTGACTCCTCTAGCAATGTTTTGGCAAAGAATCTCTTGGTCCAATTGCTTTTTTTCTAGGTATAAACTTAAGGAAAAGGCTTGTAGTATAAAGAGCAAAGGAGAGAGGGGACACCCCTAGCGAAGCCCTCTTGTGGCTTTAAAGAAGTCTGCTGATCACCCATTCACCAGAGGGGCAATCCAAGGCTCGAAGATGCAAGCTCGAATCCATCCAATGAACTCAAGCCCAAACCCAAACTTGAGAAACCCATAAAAAATAAAGTTGTGTCGAACATGATCAAAAGCATTAGCTAGATCTAGTTTAACCACCATTCATTTTTCTTTTCACAACATGCTTGAATGCATCACCTCTTGCACAAGAATTATATTATCCACAATCTGCCTCCCATCAACAAAACCCCCTTGGTTTTCTGGGATGATAGTTGGAAGAATACCTTTCAATATGTTGGCTATCACCTTAGTTATCAATTTGTAACCTATGTTACATAGAGAGATAGGTCAGCATCTGTTAAATGCATTATATTCCTTTTCCTTTGGAATAAGGGCAATAAATGTTGAGCTCGTGCAACCCCCAGTTGTTTGACAGACTTGGGACTTCAAGACCATTTTATGCATATCCTTTTTCACTATCTTCCAACAAATTTGGATAAATATAGCCGTGAAGCCATCCGAGCCGGGGTCATTATCTAGCTCCATAGCAAAGAGAGCAATCTTTATTTCCTTTCTAGTAACCTTTGCTTCCAACTGCTAGTTAACCCTGGGGGTTATCATGGATGGGATCACGTCCAAAAACTTGGAATTCTATCCCAGGACTTCTTCCTCATTGTAGAGATCTTTAAAATGAGTGAAAGATTCCCTTTTAATACTTTTGAAGTGACTGTGTGTTATGGAGCCTTCCTTTTTTTCTAAGATATATTTGAAGCTTTTTCTCGCTTGGGTTTGTTTGTGGAAAAATGATGTGTTTCTGTCTCCTAGGTTCATCCAATACTGTGAGACTTTTGTCTCCAAAATTATTCCTCATGTAGACAGGCTTTATGGAACTTTTGTTGCAAATTTGCCTCCCTGGCTAGAGCTTCACTCAAGATTTCTGCATCTTCCATCTGCAAGTGATGGATCTCAAGATATTCTTGAGCTTTCTTCCTTTCTTCTGCAGGATTAGGCAGAGTTTTGGCCCAAATTTTCAGAGCATATTTCATTCTTCTAAGATTTTCCTCACACACGTAGAAAGGTTACCCTTTGACTAGAATCGTCCAGATTTCCTTTACCTTGTCCATGAAGTTCAAGTTCTTGACCCATAGGGGGTTAAACCTAAATGGAATTGGGCCTAAATCTCTTTGGGTCAACAATTCCAGTTTAATAGGCTTATGATCTGAAACATTGCAAGAGAGGATATTCATCCTAGCTTCTAATCCTAAAAGCAAAAAAGAACTTTGAACTAGAAATATATCTAATCTCGCTGCAATATGGCCAGGACCGTCTATTTTATTCGACCAAGTGTACTTACCATTTGAGGGCTTGATGTCAAGCAAGTCCCAATCATGAATGAGGTCCTCCACCCATTCCCTCGCCAGATCCCTGATGATGCTCCCCTCTCATTTCTTAGATGGAAGTAAGGTAAGATTGAGGTCACCAGCATGTCTTCTTCTCCCCTGCGTTTAATCGCGCATACACATTAACGAGGATGGATATTTCCTTAGTATCTTGATTTTGAATCTGCAAGAATAGGAAATTAGTGTTTTGAATCTCACTGACCATAGTGAACTTGGTATTGTTCCAAAGAGTGTCGAGTCCTCCCGAAACTCCTCGAACTAAAACTGCCTGCCCTCCACCTTTGTTCCAAAATTTCTTACTTGTTTGAAGGAAATCTTTATACTCCATTTTTGTCTCCTAGATTAGAAGAATGTATGGGGTTTCTATACTTATTAGGCTTCTTATGGCTTCTTCTTTTGGCTTGCTCCTCATTCCTCTGTTTTTCCAGGAGACAACCTTCATCACTTACATTTTTGAGTTTGATGAGCTCCTTTAGAGCCCTAACCCTGATTTCTTGTCCCCTTCAGAGTTCTTATCAATAGCTTCTCTAGAGTTGGTTAGCTACCCTGAAGTTTTTATTTCTAAGTTTCTTGCTCTCTCTTCTCTTGGGCTGGAATTCTTCCTCTTGCAATCATTGAGTTGTTTTGTTTGATTCCCCTATCTCTCCTTCCTCTTCTGTTTCCTCTGACTCTTGTTCTTCCCTTTCATCTTCTACAATCTTCTCCTTAGGGCTTTCTAGAGTGCTTTCTCCTTGCCTTGAGTCTGTAGATGTCCCTTTCTCTAAACTCACTTTCTTTTGCATTTCGACCTCTTGAAATTCTATTGAAGCTGAGTGTTGGGCACCAGATTTGTATACTTTCTTCTCTCATTTTTACCCTACCTTTCTATCTATTTGTGCCATTATTCATCTTAAAAGCATAAGGTAAAACCCTTTCTCCTATCTTTTATGGGATATTTGATTAATGATGTACTTGTCATGGAGGTTTTACCTTTTTGTGTATTAAATACTATATTTCTTCAGATTTGGCTACAACATGCGCGTTACGGCCGCAAGACAGGGCACAGCCCATCATTTTCTGGCACCTCCCTTATTTGCTGCTACACAGCCACAAATGTATCAACGTTATCTTGGGTTTCTTACGGTTTCTTGCTGGGCAATTCGGTTGCCATTGTAACAATGTATATTTTTGTTACAATGGAGTTGTTGGGAGAAACTAGGGGATCTCAGGGTTATGGTATAAAGAAGCTTACAGGCTGTGAATCGAGGGACCCCTTACATAGATACAAATCTTGTAATTAATCTTATTTTTATTAATCAATACACAACAGCTCATTGTTTCTCCTATAACACTTGAATTTTCGCAGCCCTGATCCAAGAGTTGGGCCCACTCTTGAGATCAGGTGATGCGTTCTTCTTGCTTTTCTTTCAATACTATGTTTTTTGTGACTCTTTAATTGCTGTTATAGTTACGTTAATTGTTGTGGATGATTTTTATTTCTGCAGTTGATTTATTGTTGTTACAATGATATTTGTGTTATAGATTAAACCTGTGAGTCACAACAGACCATAGTTCTTGTATCAGCATATACTTTTCCAATAGTCTTGAAATAAATAATGCCCTCGAGTTGATAATCTATGTGGAAAAATGGTTGAATCTTGTTCATATCCGGACTCCAAAATTTTGATGTCGTTGCCGGGGAAGGCTAATAGGTGCAACAACAGGATTTGCAGTAGATCTCAAATTCGATCTCTCGTCTTGAGGTGGGAATCTTTTTCCCAGCTTCAAGTCCTGAGCGTAAGTACCTTGTACTTTATTTTTTCTTTCTTTCCTTTTTGTTTCTTGCATTATTTTGTTCTCTGTAAAAATTAAAACCTCGTCTTGAGGATGGTATTTTGTAAAACCTTGCCCTAAGTCCTGGGCGTAGTGTAGTTTTTCTTTCTTTCATGTTTTTCTTTCTAGGGGCCAATTTCTCGTCTTGGGGAGGGTATGTTATTACTTTGCTCCAGGTCCTGAACTCTGATTTATTTTCTTTTGTTATTTTTTTTAATTTCTTGTGAATCTCTTCTCTCGTCCCGGGGAGGAAGTTATCTGTCCTACTTCAGGTCCTGAGCTAATGATTGATTTTTTTTAATGAACCCTTTCTAAAATTTGTATGAACAAAGATCCGAACAAGAGGGGTAGAGGGAGACCCCCAAATAAAGAGAAGGATTTGGGGAGGAAGACACATATTCAGGAAATTATTGAAAAATCTAGATCTGAGGCATCATCCCATGCTGCTGCTAAGGTTAGGGTTTAGACGAAGTTTGAAGGGTAGTCTGTGGAACAACCAATGCCATCCATGGTCCCAGAAGATGTTCGTTCTATAGCAGAAGATTTAATAAACAAGGTACTAGTGGAAGAGAAATCCTTATCAAGAACATAAGGGGAAGAAGTGGCAAGTAAGGGATCAGAAGAGTTGAGCAACTCTAACTGGGAAGAAGGACCTCCAAAAGATTTTTCATCCCCAAGAGACCAAGGCAACGCTATGAAATTTCCTGTTGCTGATTTAGGAGACTCTGATCTGGTAAGGGAATTTTTTAAGGACTGTGAGTCACCAAGGGACCAGGGGAGTGTGGTGCAACCACCTTCGGTTGAATCACTCTAGATACAGGCTGCGAAACCAACCAAAATTCCAAGTCATTATTGGAAGATATTTAAGGCACCTATAAGTTCATCCATTGATTTTCCTATAGGAAATGTTACATGCGATGCACCAATGAGACCCATACCTTTGACAACCTTGCCTAGTTTTGATGGGCTCTCTTCGGAGGATGTTGACACGCTCCTTTTTGAATTGGATATTTTTTGTCAAGGATAAAACTATATGACTGATGCTCAAGAATTGAAAATATTCCCTGCTACCCTAAAAGAGATATCCCTGAGATGGTTTATGGGTTTAGGGGGAAGCATGATTACTTCATGGGACAAAATGAAGAAAGCTTTCCTGGAAAAATATCAAGTTTATTTCAAGTCTCATGACATCAAGGAGGAAATATTTAAATTTTCACAGAAGGAAGATGAAAATATGGAGGACTGTGTGGAACGATCTAAATACATACTGCAGAGGTCCGGACATAGTGACTTGGATAAGGAAATTTTAAAGATCATCCTTCTCAAAGCACTCAGAGAGGACTCTCTGCAACTCCTAAATATAGTATTTAAAGGATATATTTCAAAAGAAAACTTTGAAACTATCTGTGATTATTGTATCAAATGTTCAATGGGGGCTGCAAGAAGTGGACAGGGTATTCGGTTGTTAAAGACCTCCGGTGGAGGGGTCACAAAAGCAGAGATTGGGAATATGTTAGATAATCTGAGGACCGATATCCTGAGTATGCTATCGTCCCAAATGGACACTCTATAGGCAAAACAGAAGCAGATAGAGCTAGAAAAAACAATGGCTATATTCTGTCCTCAATGTAAGAAGAAACACCCTTTGAAATAATTCCCGCTGAACACAGTGGAAGCCTGTGCAATCTACGAATAGACTCTTGCGACCAATGCATGTCCTTCCTTGCCTGGGCTGAAAGTGGTTTTCCAAGGAGCAAGCGAGGAGAGCACAATGGAATAGCTATATTTCATGGGACAGAAAAAGCCATGGCAACCTCAACCACTAAAAGTGAATCCAGGTATGGTCGAGGACCCATCCCAGTAATTTCATAATTTTAGTATGGGTCCCTAATCTGCACCATTTTTAGCCATGTGGCCTCAATACTAGTATCCCCCTTAGCAGCAATGGGTTCCTCCAGCCAGTCCAAATCCTTCATGGAATCAGAATTGGCATGGAGCCCCACCAACTGGACAGTTTCCTCAGCCTATGCCTCAACAAAAACTTCAGTTTCCTTCTAATGTGCCCCCAAGAAACCTAGCCATTAGACCTCAACTTCCTCTCCAGGCCAACCCAAATCCAAATAACAAGGGGGTTCAAAAAATAGAAATGATGAACCTTCCATCCTACAACATTTCTACCGCAGGGCTCAATGAGATAAATCTACGGTCTGGCCAGGTAGTGAATGCACCTACTTCACCCATTATCACAGAACAACTTGACGGTGAAGATATAGAACCAGAACAAAGAATAGTGAGGGAGAATGTAGATCAAAACATAATAAATCAGACACCTCCCCAAGCTATTCCTAGTCATGGTCATTTAACATTTCCCCCATATCCTGAAAGATTAACCTTAAGCAAACCAAACCCTCAAGAAGAATTTGATTTTCTAGGGGAAATACAAAATCTTTTTGTTAAAATACCTCTTTTACAAGCTATGAGGGATGTACCTATTTATGAAAAGACTTTAAAAGAATATTTATCAAAGAAATTGGGTAGAAAGCCTAAGGATCCATTAACTGTGGATGTAATGGGTAGACTATCTAATATCATTTTAGGAAAGATCATGCCTGTAAAATATGGAGATCCTGGGAACCCAATTCTAACAGTACAAATTAATGGGATTGAAATCCCAAATGTACTTGTGGATTTGGGAGTAGCCATTAACATTATCACTGCTGAAAAAATGAACACATTAGGACTTGGAAACATTAAATCAACCCCTACTATCCTGGAACTTGCAGACAGATCCACAATTAAACCAGTAGGGAAATTAGAGGATGTGATTATTTCAGTAGACTCATGGCATTACACTGTGGACCTCCTTATATTACAGACTCGACCTTCGGTAGGTGGTCACCCATTGATCCTAAGAAGACCCTGGTTGGCAACTGCAGATGCCTATATAGGATGTTGGTCTGGACATATGATTATATCAAATGGGACAGTTACAAAGGACCTCAAGCTTTATTCTCCTGCGAAGCTAAGCCTATCTGAAAAATCATTAACCAGTCGGAAACCTCTACCTGTAGAAGAGATTGAACCTGAAAATGAAGATGTTAGACCAATTCTCACTATTGGCCAGGTCCTTCGATTTAGAACAGATACTAAAGAATATGCCATTAACGCCTTCATTAATGATTCCAGTTTTGTTCCCGATCGAACTCAATATATTCTAGAATCTACTATGAGCTGTGAGGCACAGGAAAACATGCACCCAAAAGATGACATAGAAGACATTCCTATGACCCCATTCCATGATAGTACCCCAATCAAAATTGAACCAGGGAAAACACTTAATATCAATCCAAACCTGTCTGAATCTCAGGCCAAACAACTTTTGAAAGTCCTTCAAGAACATCGGGAAGTTGTTGCCTAGTATTATATTGACATGAAGGGTATCCCTGTTGGCCTATGCGCTCATCATATTTACATTAAGGAGGATTTCTGCCCTGTAAGACAACCTCAACGGAGGATGAATCTTGCTCTCAAAAATATTGTTAAAGAAGAATTACAAAAATTGTTGGATGTAGGATTCATTTATCCCATCTCATATAGCCAATGGGTATCCCTGCTAGTTATCGTTCCCAAAAATAATGGTAAATGGCAGATATGTGTAGATTACAGGGAATTCAATAAGGCAACTCAAAAAGATGATTGCCCTTTTCCATTCATTGACCAAGTCTTGGACACCTTGGCTGGAAAGAATTTTTTCTCCTTCCTAGATGGATTCAGTGGAAATAACCAGATCTAGATAGCCCTGGAAGATCAGGATAACACAACTTTCACATGCCCATGGGGAACCTTTTCATATAGGGTCCTTCAATTTGGCCTGTGTAATGCTCCTGCTACCTTCCAGAGGGCAATCTTGGGAATTTTTTCTGATTTGGTCGATGATAGTGTTGAAATATATATGGATGATTTTACTCCATATGGGAATTCATTTGAGGAGGGATTTGCAAATTTGGAGAAGGTACTCAAAAGATGTGAACAGACCCATGTATTGTTGAGTGCAGTCAAATGCCATATGATGAGGGAAGAAGGAGTAGTATTGGGAAATTTTCTCTGAGCCGCTAGAATTCAAGTTGATCCGGCTAAAGTAGAGGTAATATTACATTTTCCAGTACCCAAAACACCCACAGAGGTATGTAGCTTTCATGGTTCTGTTGGTTATTATAGGCGCTTTATAGAAAATTTTGCTAAATTAGCACATCCATTATTTCAATTGCTAACAAAAGATGCATAATTTTTGTGGACCGAAGATTGCAAGAAAAATTTCACGAAAATTAAAGGGCTAGTGTGCACGGCCCCAATCCTTCGAGGACCTGATTTGGCATTACCATTTCACATACATACTGGTGCTTCTCAGACAACATTAGGGGTTGTTTTAGGACAACAAGTAGAAAAAACACCATATGCAATTTATTACGTCGGCAAGAATTTCATTCCTATTGAATTAAAATATACGGTGACAAAAAAATAATTCTTAGCTGTCATTTATGCCATCAATAAGTTCCAACACTACATCACCAGGTATTCTACTATTTTCCATACTAATTACACAACAGTCAGGTATTCGATGAATAAACCCATTACTCCTGGCCGTGTTACGAGATGGTTACTATTGCTTCAAGAATTTGATATTACAATATTAGATAAGCCAGGAAAAGATAATGTAGTAGCTAATTTCCTATCTAGAATGGATAAAAATGATGAATGCACACCAATAGAAGATAGTTTCCCTGATGAACATCTTTTTGCAGTCTCTACTAAACCTCTGTGGTATGCAGATATTGCTAACTATCTTGCTGCAGGGAAAGTGCCTCCTCATTTGTCATATAGGGAACAGCAAAAGATTATTCATCATAGTTCCCGATATTCTTTGATGGTAGGATACCTTTTTCATACAGGAGCAGATAAGCAGATCCAGTGCTGCGTGTCTGAAGATGATATCTATGAAATATTGAAAGTTTCCCATGATGGACCTTGTGGAGGGAATTTCACAGACAAAATAACATGCCATAAGGTGCTATAAATGGGATATTGTTGGCCTTCCATTTTTCATGATGCTCAGAATTATGTCGGGAGGTGTGAAAGTTGCTAATGTATGGGGCAGCCTAGTAAAGCAAATAAAATGCCTTTGCAGGCATAGCTAGTTCTCGAACCTTTCGAGAAATGGGATATTGACTTCGTTGGACCCTTTAACCCACCCTCCCAGCAGAAAGTCCACATCTTGGTCTATACTGATTACGTTACTAAGTGGGTAGAAGCCAAAGTAGTCGCGAAAGCAACAGAGCAAGTAGTCTTAGATTTTCTATTTGAAGAAATTTTTTCTCGGTACGGTACTCCAAGAGAGGTTGTTTTAGATGGAGGAGCACAATTCACATCACACAAGATATAAAAGCTTATGCAAAAATACGGGGTCAACCATAGAGTGACATCTCCATACCATCCCCAGGCGAATGGACAAGTGGAAAGCACAAATAAGACATTAGAAAATATTTTGACAAAACCTAGGCATACCATCGTCGAGATTGGACTCAGAAACTTCCAGAGGCTCTATGGGCATACAGAACAACATGACGGAATACAACAAATTTTTCACCATTCGAGTTGGTTTATGGGAAATCTCCATTGTTTCCAATTTAATTTGAAATAAGCACACTCAGAACAGCCTTGGAAGTTGGTTTATATCTATCAGATGCCTAGAAGCACTGACTGGCTCAGCTTAATGAACTTGATGAAATACGTTCAATGGTTGTCCAACTAACTACTGCTATTCAGTAGCATAGAATGAAATGGCACAATAAGTTTATCAGAAACAAGGTATTTCAAAGTGGAGATTGGACACTACTTTATGAATATCATTTCAAGGATTTTAAGGGAAAGATTTGCACTCGGTGGATGGGACCTTATGAGGTGAATGTTGTATTTGATAATGGAACAATCAGGCTAGTCACAATTGACGATACATGTACCTCCTTTATAGTCAATGGACATTGCTTGATATTATACCACCGGCCGGCCTCTAAGGATGATTTTATTAAGCAACTCTCTGAGAAATCTGGTTTGAAGGTTACAGTGTAGAGAATTTTTCCTCTGCACTCTTGTAAAATTAAAAAATAAATAAATAAATAAATAAAAATAATGTAAATAATAATAATAATAAAGAATTTTGTTCTATTTTCTTGTCTTTTTGCAGGAGCTACGACTAAGGAGTAAAAATAAAATCAAGGAATACTCATGTTGTTGTTACGTGGTTGCTGCTACATCGAATGCTGTTACTCGGTTGCTACTACTCATGTTGTTGTTACTTGGTTGTTGTTACTCCGATGTTGCTACACCAGATGTTGTTACTCATGTGTTGCTACTCCTGTTGCTGTTACTTGGTTGTTGTTACTCTGATGCTGCTACACCGGATGTTGTTACTCGGTTGCTACTACTCATGTTGCTGTCACTTGGTTGTTGTTACTCCGATGCTGCTACACTGGATGATGTTACACCAATGTTGTTACACCGATGCTGTCACACAAGAACCAGCTTCGCTCGACGAACCCACAGAGGAAGGGATTATGGACATTATGTAGGAAATTGATATTATGATACAGTCGACAACCTTTGCTAATGAAGAACAAAGGGATGGAATTGTAGATAGAGAAATGGCAAGTGATGATGTTTCGAAAGAAACATCATCACTTGCCCCGATAAGAATGGATGTTGATAAAATTGGGGGTGCTACACAAGAACCACCCCCAATTCGGCCGGAACAGGAGGAGTCGAACCACGAAAGAAATTTTGGACCTCAAGAATTGGTACCAACCATGAAAACAAAGGTGATTCCCGGGGGAAAAGAAGCTAGAGAAGGAATGAGTCGGGTTGTCAATATTGTTCCACAAGAACTAGTATCGACCCATGAAGAAGAAGTGATAAGAGAAGGGCAGGAGGAAAGAAGGGCATTGAGCCAGGGAATCAATGCTCCTCCACAAGAACCAACATTGACTCCGGTTGAGGTAGTAATGCATGAAGTCTCGGTCCAACCTAGGAATGAACAATGTTACCGATGAAATAGGTAACCGCAATGTTACCTACATTTTTTTGGTAGCATAAAAAGCACCCGATTTTGAAAAGTGGTGATGCAAAATCACCATTTTTTTTTGTGCACATTTTTGACACTCTAATATTTTTATTTATGAAGTATGAATATTTGTAATGATGATGAGGGATCTGTTCCCTGTTTTCTATTCCAGTCCATGATGCCCAGAGGGGCAAGGGGATTTCGCTCGCCTAAACAGTTGGTGGAAGAAGTCGATGTTCCCCCAGTATTAAAAGTTGTTGGCACGACCAAGGTTGGCCTAGACACTACTGAACCAGAACAATTGGAGGTTCACCAGGAAACAATAGTCCCTATAGTATCGGAACACAAAGGGGTCAATGAATTTTCTGGCCAAATAGCAGAAGCTTCCGAGATAAATGTAGAAGAAGAAGGACCTGTGGGTTGGGGGCTCGGCCAAGAGGGTTTGACGAAATAATCAAGAGAAGATTCCGGTATCTTTTTTCCGCCTTTTGCGCCTGTCGTAGGTCAAAAACCTAAATTCGCTGTTAAATAGGAATGGGTCGAACAGTGCAAGAAAAGAAGGTTACCTCTTAAAAAGAGTTACCAGTTGAAATTTAGTGAAACCATAAGACTAAAAAGAGAAGTTCGGAGTTTGAAAAAGCAAGTGTCACATTTAAAAAGGAAGGTAAAGGTCTACAAATGGAGGTCAATAAAGCTGAAGGTTGAAGTCTCCACTGCGGCTACCCAAACTGGCCCAACCGAAGAATTGTTTGAAGGTCGGGAATTCGTATTGGCCGCCGAAATTCAGAAATGACAGTTTGTAGCAAGCGGCCACAAGAAAGAAACAACTAGGGTTCGGGAACAGTCTGCTGGAGTCATTACAGGGTACATAGATCAATTATACAAGGCTCTGCTGAAGCGGGCCAAACAGAAGGCTAGGATAGAAGAGTTGGAAGAACAAATTCAGTTGCTAAAGATAGATAAGGGGAAGAAGTTATCCCTAGCACAATAGGTAATAGCCTCCAGACCTCCTGCACATAGATATTCCTTATTCCTTCATGAGTAGTTTCTTTACTTTTGTCTTGAAAGTATATATAAGGATATTTGGTACGAAATTGAGGACCCCATTTAATTTCTCCATATTTTAAAAATTCATGATGTTATAGGACAAAATTTAATGTATGAGATCTATATGCATGGATATTATTTAAAGCATGATCATTCCTTTAATCTCGTTCCATTCATGGGGGACATCCATTTAAGGGCTTTCACCTCCTATACCATCAATCAGATTAAATGGAGAAAGGCCTGGGATACATTTGTAGAAAATCAAGCCGGAAAACCATTAATGGTAAGAAGAGAGCATGGTCAGTCCGCAAATATTTACAATAAACATTATACCTTTCTACAGATTGAGGGCTGAAACAAACACATGAAGACAACTCAGGAGTGGTGTGTTGACTTGTGTGTCAGCCAGATTATGACATTTTGCCAGGACACCCTGGATAGTTGTCAGAAAAGATGGATGTTGTCTTCTTCAGCCATTAGGGGAAGAGAACCATTTGGGGCTCCTAAATTTGCATGTGCCTTGGAAAGAATGTCGTGTTATGTGGCATGTATTCATACATGTACGGTTAGATGGATGAGATTTCGATTTCGATTTCCCCTTTTATGGCTACCAGATGAACAGTATACTCCTGATTATAATGTTGAACCCGATTGGTGGAAATACGATGTTTTGACAGAGGGATATAAGCCACCAGGAACAGAGATGGCTATAGAATATGACCTTACAGAGCTTCATGCCAATCATAGTCAGTCCAATCCAGACCTGAGGAGACAACGAGCTGCATGAGGACATGCAGATAGATCAGTCAGGGGGAGATGCTGGGAACCAAATTTGTATACTTTCTTCTCTCATTTTTACCCTACCTTTCTATCTCTTTGTGCCATTATTCATCTTAAAAGCATGACGTAAAACCCTTTCTCCTATATTTTATGGGATATTTGATTAATGATGTACTTGTCATGGAGGTTTTACCTTTTTATGTATTAACTCCTATATTTCATCAGATTTGGATACAACAGGCACGTTATGGCCGCAAGACAGGGCACATCCCATCATTTTCTAGAACCTCCCTTATTTTCTGCTACAGCGTAACAGCCATGGATGTATCAACGTTATCTTTGGGTTTCTTACAGTTTCTTGCTGGGCAATCCGGTTGTCGTTGTAATAATGTATATTTTTGTAAAAATGGAGTTGTTGGGAGAAATTTGGGGATCTCAGGGTTATGGTATAAATAATCCTACGAGATGCAGTCAAGGGACCTCTTACATAGATACAGACCTTGTAATTAATCTTCTTTTTATTAATCGATACACACCAGCTCGCTGTTTCTCCTGTAAAACTTGAGTTTCTGTAGCCTTGATCCAAGAGTTAGGCCCACTCTTGTGATCAGGTGTTGTGTTCTTCTTTATTTTCTTTCAGTACTATGTTTTGTGTGACTCTTTAATTGTTCTTACAGTTACGTTAATTGTTGTGGATACTTTTTATTTCTGAAGTTGATTTATTGCTGTTACAATGATATTTGTGTTATAGATTAAACCTATGATTCACAGTAGACCACCGTTCTTGTATCTGCATATACTTTGTCATTAGTTTTGAAATAAATAACACCCTCGGTTGATATTTTATGTGGAAAAAGCATTGAATATTGCTCATATCTGGACACCAACACTGAGCTTTAGGGTCCAAACTTGTTCTCTTGACCCTTCGAGGGAGGGTTTCGTTGATCATCAGTAGGCTGGTTTCCTTTTTTATTTGGAGCCCCCGGAGGATTTTGGGCCTTATGGGCAGACTTTGTTTTCTTAACCTGCTTCTAGCCTTCCTCTTTTCCTTTCTCCACCTCTTCATTACTCAAACAACTCTTTGAAATGTGTCTGTATTCGTGGCATTTTCAACAATTAAAAGGGAGCTGCTCGTAATCTAATTTTTGCACATGAATCTAGCTTTCAATATTGATTTTTATTGCCTCCGAAGGTCCCACTTCACGATCGACCTATACACAAATTCAAGCATAGTTGTATTGATCCTTATTGTTTTCCTAGTCTATGAATTTTCCCAGTGAATTTCCTATATGCTTCAAATAATTCTAGTTCCAATAATGAACTGAAAGATTCGAAAGCCTTACCCACACAAGAATGGCCAATGGAGCATCCTATGTTGGATCAAAATCTGGCTTCCATTTGTTTAAACACAGGCCCTAAGGTCCCATGAAGTAAGGCCCATTCCTAAAAATCAAATCCTTGTCCTCTTTTTAAATAAATTCAAATAGGAAGAAGCCTCTCCCCAAGAAGTATGAGGTAACACTGTGCTCGATTAATGGTCTGCAATTTTTAACAACCCAGGCCTCCGTGGTTTTGGGTGAGGGCCAAAGTCCAGTAAAATTCCCAACTAGAGCACGGTCCGTAAGAGACAAGGAAACCTGGATCGGCCCCTTTGGTGGAAGGGAAACTGCCAGAATGTCATCTAGCTTCTTCACAAACTTGGTGACTTCCGATTTCTTCTTTTTCAGCAGCGAAGCTAGTAGATTTTTGAATGCTTCTTCAGCAGATAGAGGGAGAGGAGGATAAGGGGGAGGATGGTCCCGGGATGAACCTAGATCTGCCATGGCTGTGAGGGAGGTGAAAACCTATCACCAACAGCAGTGCACGGGTTGACACAGCAGGCAGCAGCGCGAAAAATTTATCACCCTAAAGAAGTTGGATGTTACAATAGACTATAAATTGCATTTATCAAAGTTGTTACATGTGTTATATTTTTTCATGCATGATATATTAAATTATCTTAGCAACAATTTTGATGAAATAGGTTGTGTTTTTATGAGCAAATGAACATGTCATAAATTACTTATCTATATGCATGCATAGAAGAAATAAATTGAAATATATAGGCGACTGAAATAACTCATGTTAGATAAAATAATGAGTTATTGAACTTTAAATTCTTGAGAGTATAGAGGAAAATGGCCGGAGATAAATTCCATGAGTTTGAATTTGATTGAAATTATTGTGGGAGAGAAAGACAATAATTTGCAAACAACATTAGTGGGAGAGAAATACTAGTGTAACTCCTAAATAAAATATAACATGTACTTGATAAAGTTTTTCTTATCATTTTGATTATTAAAGGGCTAGTGCTCCTTGAGTTTTTGTAGAAGTATTATGATTGAAGTATTGTTTTTCATTGCCTAAATAATTGGTAATGAAAAGTAAAGGTTGATGTTACAACAAGAGAAGAACATCCAAGATGATGTTCTCTTTAAGGAGGGGAGTATGTAATATCCCTAGCATAAGACACTGTAAAAACTCTCATAAAATGAGGGTTGTTAAATAATTAAATATTATTAATTAATATATTGATATTACATGAAGAATATTCTTCTAATTATTAATTATAATAATATTGGAAGAATTTTTTCTTAATTATTTTATTTAGAAGAATTTATGTTCTTCTATAGAAATAAATTATATTTCTAAGTTGGTATCTTTTATGAGTTTTAGAAATAATGAGTAATAATTTTGGAGAAACTATGGATAAGTGATATTTTTCTCATAAGGAAAAACCAAATCTAACTTTAAAAGAAAAGCATGACTGATTTATGGAGTTTGTGATTTAGGAAAAAACATATTTATGGATGCTTTATGGAATTCTTTTATGATTGAGAAAAGCTATTTCATTTTCTTAATTCTATTTATTGTAAGCCTATGAGAAAAATAGAGAGAGGAATGAGAGAATGCATGGAGAATGGAGCCAAGGAAGATGAAGAAGGAATTCCAAGCATGCATCAAAAGATAAGTAACTATGTTCTTTGGAAATTCTTTTGTTTGCATATGGGGCATGATGGTATAATAATTGAATTTATTTGCTAGGAAAAATTCATATGATAAACAATCAAGATTATTTATTGAGAAAACCTCTATATAATTTTGTGAATAGATGAATAAGTGTTTTATTCATTGAATTATGAGAATATTTCATGTGTTTTGAATTCATAAAACCTTTTCATGGATAAATAATTCTATGAATTGCGTGAGTTATTGGAAAATAGGGTCCAAATAAGCAGTTATATCTCCCAAACACGGATAGATATGTAAAACGTGAATGAGGTTATTGTAAAATATGATTTTATGACCAAAAGCCTCTTTCATATTTTAAAAATTAGTTTCCCATGTCTCGTAAACCATGTCCTAAATTGATGTAAAAAAAGGGAATTATTTATTATTTAAATTTGGAAAACTGATCTCCAAATATTTGTTCGAATATTCCAAACCATAAGAACTGTGTACAAACTGAGAGAGATTATTCTTAATGAACCCATTGCAAAAAAAAATATTTGGGTTTTCCAAAAATAATTTCCATTTGGTTGGAAATCATGTCCAAATTTGATGACAAAAACAAGAAATTATTTAATATATAAATCTGCAAACATGGGTTGTAAAGATTCATTCGAATATTCAAAACCTTGACATCTGTGGAAAAAGTGACAGAGATTATTTTTAATAAGCCTCTTCCAAACAAAACCCTCTTTTGGTTTTCTGAAATTGTTTTCCATATGTTCGTAATATGCGTCTAAAGTGGATAACTAAAACAGGAAAAACATAGGAAAACAGAGTGCTTTTATTTCATTTTTCAATGAGATAAGAATAATTGTTTATGTACATATAGACATAATAATTATGCTGATTATTATTTACAAGGAATTAATTTATATAATTACCAAGTATGTTTTCATAATGCATATGCATTAAAAGTTTTAAAGAGAAGTATTCGACTCTTGAAGAGAGTATGTAATTAGGTGCACATGAATAATATCTAGTATATTTGAGCTACTAGAAATTATCAAGTTATTTTACATGCATGAGGAGCTTCAGTCATGTAAAAAGATATAAATGACTTATGTGAGGGGTAGTTTACATAAAACCCTTGTGTAAAGGGCAATTGGTTGTGTTATTTGAGAAATATTTTGTTATTAATGTTATTTCTTGAAGAAATGTTACAAATCTCTCTAATGTGTGAAATGATAATAAAATATTTTGTATTTCAAGTAGAATAGCTAGTGAGTTAGTTATCTTTTGGAAAAATAATAATTAGGGTGTAAAAATCCTTAGAATATATGAATATATATATATGTAGAGAGAGAGAGAGAGAGAGAGAGAGAGAGAGAGAGAGAGAGAGATTTGGATGCAAGGAAGTAATTATTATGTTAGAACTCTTCAAAAAGAATTGAAGAGAAAAATATATCCTTGTACGCGTTATTGGAATAGATTATTGGAGAGGAAAAATAATTATCACATGATTTATTATGTAATATTATTTAGAGAAAAATATATGCTTGCATGCATGGGAAAATTATAGTTTTGGTATTATATTTCTACAGAAAAAGAAGATGCAATCACATAATATTTATTGTGTTAGCCTTCTTTTGGAAAAAATAATATGTATTTTGCAAACCTAAAGAGATTACCTATGGTATTAGATTTATTTTGATAATATTATGCATAGTTATTGGGTTATATCTTTCGGATTAGATGGAAATGTCCCTCTGCATGCATAAAAGAATAAGTGGTATGAGTTTGATCCCTTGGAAAAGAAATGTGTTTATTTTTCCATGAAATGTTTATTTAGTTTGTTTTGGAAAGAAATATATGTCTTACATGCAAGAAGAACAAGCTATGTTGTTGCATTCAAAAAATTATAAATAGTGTTTTAACTTTGTTTGAAATCGAGCGGGCATGGTTATACATAATAACCATTATGAATAGCTCTTGGGTGGAAATGATGTTTTTCGAAAAGAACATGCATTCACATGCATAAGTATAGCATCTATTGCATTAATCCCTTTGGTTAAGAAAACTTAAGAGCAGGCAAACAAAGTAATTGCTTGTTGGGATAGCTATCTTGAAAGTTTGTTATGAATTTGCATGTACAATATTATTATATAGTATGTTAGCTTTCCTTTGGAAATAATATGAAAGTGCATGCAATATTTTGTTAGCGTTTGTTGGAAAGATGACGCTTGATAGTGATTTATTTGTTACTAATGAATGTGAAATGATGTTAAAGAAGTAATTTCATGTCAATGTGGTTATGTTTTATACATGCATAAAAATAGTTGTTGAAGTGTCACAAATAAATATTGATTATTTTTTTATTAATATTTTATCTAATCATGATATCAAGTGTGCTGACGACAACAATGACAGGAAAAGAGGGTGATATGAGAAAATAATTTTCAAGTTTAACATTGTGGAAGATCAAGATTTGTTATTCCATTCAGGTTTAGTACTTCCAACTGCAGGATGACCCACTGAAGGAAACAACCCGATTATAAAGACTGAGACTGAGGATCTGTGGGTAAATGGTATCATGATGATTGTAATAGCTTATAGCTAGTTATGTTTCATTTAATATTATTTTTCTATGTAATTTTTATGAAAATGGTAAAGGGATGGGCTCCCTTATAACCATTGAATGTGGGGTGAAAACCCTCACGAGAGTTCAATAATAAAATTAAACGTTTGTTGGTTTTCACCCTACGAGGTTTCCAGGGTATATCACTATCTAATGATGTGATTGTTCATTGTGTCATTTTCAGGATGTTAATTTCTTTCATGATATGATGTTTATATTATCAATTCGGTGATTTACTAATTGAGTTAAAAATGACCATGGGATCTATGCATAATTATAGCAGGAAATTCAATTTAATATGCTACAACAAGGACAATTAATGGTTGTGTAACTCACTATGATTTTTACTAAATATTTCTCTAAATTATTATGATGGGTATTCAAATGGTTAATGAGGAAATATAGAAAGTAATTTATAAGGTTACACATTCGTAAATGTTGAAAAAAATTCTAAAAATTTCCTAACTCCATGCATTTTCCTACGAGATTATCAGGGTATGTTAAAAAAAGAGCTCTTGTAACAAGCCTGGGATATACGGTAGGAGTAGGTCGACAATGAAAATTATGAGTATTACCACAAACCATTTATAAATGGTATCGATTCGATTCTAACTTGCCACAACTAATTTTAGGATGTTATATTTTATCTATTTTGTTTTTATGTTACACATAAAATTTGTCTCTATATATTTTGTTGTTTACAGAGACTTTAAAATCAACATTTTTGACGTATTTGGTATTGTGCTATAACAAGATCATATATTTTTAAACTCATATTTCTAGTATGTCTATTTATGCAACATTTGTTACGATATATTTTTTTTGCCTTCTTCAACATGTAATTTTGATTTTATTAATAAAATTATTATTTTTCATTTAGGAAAAAACATTTCAAAAACATTTTAAAAATGAAATTGATATGATTTTTATATAAAAAGAGAGTGAAAAATCTTATTCCATTAATAAAATATTTAAGAATATTTATAAGTCATTCATTTTTTTATATTTAGTTCAGATATGGAATTATATATATATATATATATAACTTTTTTAAAAATATTTATAACAAAATTAATAATATATATAAAAAGAGAAAGTTCTATGGATATATTTTTTCTACTTCCAAATATTTTATTAACATTTAAATGTATGATGTAAATCATAAATAAAATATTTCAATCTCAGTTAGGTATATACTATATAAAACAAAAGAAATATATACATAATATGGATTATATAAAGAAAAAATAATAATTTTTTTAGGAATATTTGTAGTTCATTATATTTTAATATGAAGTTGACAAATACAACACACACACACACATAAAATTTTAAAAAGTATTTATAATAAAAATAATATATTATATAGAGAGCCTTATGGATAGATGTTTTCTACTTCGAAATACTATTGAGACAATTATACAAATTTTAATGTGTAGAATATCAATTATAAATAAAATAATTTAATCTCAACTATTTATATATTATATAAACACACACACACATATATTACTAGGTAAAAAAATTAATATATATGTGTGTGAAAGAGTTCTTATTTCATTAATAGGTTTTTGTTTTAGATTTATAATTCATTAATTTTTTATTAATTTGATATATATATGAGGAGAGAGTTACTATTACATTAAAAAGGGTTTTTTTTAAGGGGTTTATATTTCATTAATTTTTTTTTTATTTGACTTATATATATAACAAAAAAATTTATGTATTAATATTTTAATAAGTACAATGTGAATCATAAATAAAATATTTTAATATATATTTTATATAGAAAGACAGAGCATTATTATTTTATTAATAGGTTTTCTAGGGAGATTTATAATTCATTCATTTTTAATATGGATCTTACATATAATATTTTTAGTATTAATAAAAAAAATAATATATAGAGTGATGTAACATTTGACAAAAATATTTATAACAAAAAATATATATATATCCAAAGAGAGTCCTATGGATGTATGTTTTCCACTTCCAAATATGATTAAGGCATGTATTAATGTTAATTTGATTTGTAGAATATGAACAAAAACAAAAAAAATTAATGTCAACTATGTATATACTGTATAAAACAGAATATATATATATATATATATATATATATATATATATATAACTTTGAAAATATTTTATTTATGGTTCACATTCTATAAATCAAAACAACATTAATATGTGCCTTAGTCATATTTAGAAGTAGAAAACATACATCAATAGGACTCTCTCTCTCTCTCTCTCTCTCTCTCTCTCTCTCTCTCTCTCTCTATATATATATATATATATATATATATATATATATATATATATATATATATATATATATATATATATATATTTTTGTTATTAATAATTTTTCAAATGTTACATCTCTCTATATATTATTTTTGTTATCAATATTTAAAATGTTATATGTCAACTCCATATTAAAAAATAATGAATTATAAATATCCCTAGAAATCTTATAAACAAAATAAGAATTCTCTCTGTTTATATAAAAGGTTTGCACCTAGAGATATTTGATCACTCTGGACACTTGATAAATCCACAGTTAAGATGATAGGCCCTTTATATCCCAACATGAGGGTGAGTTCTCCATGTAACTTTACATTTAAAAATAATAAAATAATACTTGAAATACAAAATTTAAAGAAATATTAATAGCAAAAAAAATTTAATGCGAGTCACAAAATACTTCAATTCCCACCTTATGTCACATGCACACTCTTCGAGCCATCCTTGAGGAAGTTTTAATGATAAAAAGGAATTTTGATTACACCACCTCTCAACATATCTATAGTGAGATAAACACTATACCCAAGGAGCTTTCCAATAAGAGCTTGTAGCAAGCATGGGGCATACTGAAGGAGTAGGTCAAGAATGAACATTATGAGTATTACCACAAACCATTTATAAATGGTATAAAGGATGATGGATCTAGAGACTAACTTGCAACAACTACTTTTAGGATATTATATTTTATCTATTTTATTTTTATGTTACACAAAAAATTTGTCTCTATATATTTGGTTGTTTAAAGAGACTTGAAAATAGACATTTTTGATGTATTTTGTATTTTGCCATGACTAGATCATATATTTTTAAGCTCATATTTCTGGTATGACTGTTTATGTAGGCGTTCTCTTGATATGATTTTTTTGGCATCTTCAACATGTAATTTTCATCTTATTAATAGAATTATGATTTTTCTTTATGAAAAATCATTTAAAAATTATTTTAAAAAGGAAATTAATATGATTTATATAAAAAAATAAAAATGAAAAAAAAAATCTTATTCCATTAATAAAATATTTAAGCATATTTATAAGTCATTGATCATGTGCAAAATATACACCTAAATATCATATTTAATAGATCTATATCCTAATTATATAACAATCATACATGTTCAAAAGAATTGAACATACATATGTTTTGTAATTTGCAATTTCAATCTAGATTCATTTTAAATAACAAATGACAAAACAACTTGAGCTTTAAAAAAAAAAATTAATCTAAAATTGCATCTAAGTTAACATTATAACAACATGTTATCATGTACATGTGAAAAATGTAATAACCAAATGAAAGCATACTTCATTCATTGTTACATATATTCATGAAC